>OZ005742.1:243565378-243976357 GCA_963930735.1 Dioctria linearis
AAAACGCTTTTCCGGAGTTTTTCCGACCAAGGAAGCGTTTGAGCGTTTTGCAACCTAAGACAAAGTTGTAGAGCGAAATGAGTTGCATAAAGTTGCTTATGTGGAAAATTCCATGGAAAACCCGGAAAAGCGGGAAAATCATCGGACAAATTTTCATCGATATGATTAGTGATAAATCTGTTTCAGGAAAAATGCAGAAGTTTCCAATTTTTCTGCAATTTTCCGACTTTTCCGGAAAATTTTCCGACAAAAAAGTTTTAAAAGCTAGCGGAATCATTTTTTTCCGTCCTACTGGCATCAATACTTTCTCTTCAACAATCATGAAAACTTGCATGAAAAATCGAGAGAAAATTTATGTAAATTTTTAAAAAAAATTCACAGTAATAGGCAAAGTCTTCGGAAAACATGGAAAATCGGGAAAATTCAGTAAATCAGTGTCTTTTCAACCGGCATAAAATTGTTTTAAAATATCTCCATGCAGCACGTAATAACAATTTAGTTAAAGTGAAAAAGGCAGAAAATAAAATAATTAAAAAACGAGTTTTCAAACAAAACTGAGGCCAAGCCACATGAAAAAGTAGAAAATAAACTTTTCTTCACACACAGAGGTGGACTCAGATTTTATTCGCTGACAATCACCGATATATTTCAATATGATCAATCAGAGGTAATAAGTGATTTGATTCATGAAGAGAAAGAATATTCAAGAGAAATGTCCCAATCAAAAAATCTGAGTCCACCTCTGTGTGTGAAGGAAAGTTTATTTTCTACTTTTTCATGCGGCTTGGCCTCAGTTTTGTTTGAAAACTCGTTTTTTACTTATTTTATCTTCGTCTAATCTAGATAGCTATTGATATGTAGCGCGTAATTAGTCATAATTCTGTGTTCATGATTCGTCTTTACTAGAATATTTTGTATAGAATTCTCAGGAATTATTTCAGGAATACTTGATAAATTTTCTTCAAACTATTTTTTTTTTAAAAGCTATGTTTCACTTCAACGGTATGTAGTAGGATTCCATTTTCCATTTCACATAAGAGTGACATAATCTGAATTAAGTGCCATTAAAAAGGTGTGGAGACTTCCAAACTATCCATTGTCTTACGAACGTAATTCTTGTTTTTCTCAGATTGTGTCTTCTACTATAATAAATAGTAGCGAGATAGTTCAGTTCTAACACTTCCTCTATTCGGATATTATTGATGGCAATTCGGGTGGAATTTTTGATGACGGTTTTACTTCGTTTTTCGTCTGTTTATCCTCAGGAGACCAACTTATCGTGAGCATTTTTCTAGAATGTTTATCTTGCCTGTAATTGAATAACTGGGGCCAGTAGAGTGATTTCTTCTGCGTAGTGTAGATATTCTAGTCATGATGAATACTGTAAGATCATTATTCCCTGGTAGTGTGATCTCTAGGTTCTTTTACATTTCCTAACCATTTCAGTCACCTAAATCTGAAACTTTAAGGCTATATATTTTATAATTATATTTTCTATTGGGCTACCTGGAAAGACTTGATATGCGTTTTTTAATCCTGCAAATATTGCACAGTTAAAAGAAAATAAATTAATGGAATTTTTCCTGCACTTTTGTAGCTGTTTTTTGAAAATGTTCGCAATCGATTTGAATTTGTGTACGTAACACCACGCACCGATTGCAGTCATTTACAAAATTATCAAATATTTTTTAAATCGAATGTATGAAAATGTACAAAACTATTTCATTACTACGTAAGTACTTACTGCTGTCGACCATCAAGTAGAAGTTTTTAGTGCTTTAATCAAGCACTTGCATGACCGACATGTTTCTCTAATACGTAAAAGGACACAAACTTCTGGATGCCTTTGGTTCTCTGCTGAAATATCTTCTCTAATATCTGAGCGAGAGCATTTCTATCATCTGCACCGACAAGTAGGAACTGACAATACCAAGAGCTTGTATAGATCTGCACGCAGTCGTGCCATTGCAGTCATACGCAAGGCAAAACGTCAGTTTTATAAAAATAACCTGAACACTGAGTTGCCACCTAAGTTGTTTTGGAAGAATCTGAGGAGAGCTGGTGTCCGTCGCAAGAAGGATAGCGGACTTACTTGCGATTTTTGCCCGAATGATTTAAATAATTTTTTCACCTCCACACAGGGAATCGTCCGGGCTTTGTCAGATGATCGTGATCACTTAGTTAATTTTCCTGGATCTAGTTTGTCTTTCAGGTGTGTGGATATTGACGACGTAATTAAAGCTATTTTCTCTATAAGATCTGATTCGGTAGGCCCAGATGAAATACATCCTCGTTTTGTCAAACTAATTTTGCCTATGATTATTATTAGTCATCTGGTATATATTCTGAATTCATGTCTCACTTTTTCTATATTTCCGCTTGCCTGGAAGGTAGCCACTGTTCTCGCACTTCCCAAGAAGTCGTGTCCTAAAGAGTTGAGTGACTTTCGCCCCATTAGTATATTTTGTTTCCTTTCCAAAGTTCTGGAAAGGCTAATACATGCGCAAATGCTCGAACATTTGGATCCAAACAAGCTACTCACGGAATGGCAGTCTGCCTTTCGCTCCCAGCATAGCTGTGAAACTGCCCTGCTAAAGATTATTAACGATCTCCGTGTAGCTCTTGATAATAATCATGTAGGCGTCCTGGTGTTGCTCGACTTTTCAAAAGCATTTGACAGTGTAAATTCAGACATCCTGCTGTCTAAGTTATCTGCTCACTTTGGTTTTTCGTCTTCAGCCACCGAATTGATATGTAGTTTTTTATCGGACAGATGTCAGCAAGTGAAAGCGAATAATGTTATATCTATCCACCCGGTGTGGAGTTCCACAAGGTTCTATATTGGGACCTCTATTGTTCAGTACTTATATAAATGACCTTCCTAATATTATTGAAGACGTGAAAATTCATCTGTATATGCTGACGATGTGCAGCTTTATTTCAGTAGACCAATTGGGCTGATGAAGGATTGCTTGGCACGCATAAATGATTATCTTAATAGAATATACCATTGGTCAATGGTCTCAATACATGGTCCTTCAAAACAATGCTAACTGCAACATCAATGACTTTCCAGGGGTGAAGCTAAATGGTTCTATCCTCTCTAGAGTGCACCGCGTCAAGAATCTGGGAGTAGTAATCAACTCTACTTTGAGCTGGTGTTGTGACCACATCACATTAATCTTAAAGAAAATATATATGGTCAGCTCTCGTTATCAGCTGATATTTTATCGACAGATATACGTACGAGACTAGTTAAAGCATTTCTTCTTCCCCATTTTAATTTTGGTTGCGTCATTTTTCCAAAGCTCGATAGCTCATGTGCTCACAGGCTTAACGTCGCTTTTAACGACTGCATTCGCTTTATTTTCGGACTAAGACGCTTTGATCACGTCCAACACTTGAGATACCATCTCCTGGGATGCTATCTACATAGATGACTATCGTGCGATGAGGATTCTGGTCTCTTTGTACATTCTGATTCATTCTAGGACTCCACGTTATCTGTATGATGAATTGCAGTTCTTACATACCTCTCGAAACCACAATTTTCTTATTCCTCGTTTTCATCGTTCCATTCTGGGGCGCTCTTATTTCGTTCAGGCTGCACACGCTCATGGAATGAGTTACCCGTAGCCTTTCAAGGTGCCGGTTCCGTCGATAAGTTCAAATCACTTTAAAATCACTTTTCTCTGGTGCTTATTCAATTTCGTATTGTCAATCGGTTTCAGCTTTACTAGGTACTAAGGGCCTGTCCGGATCCAAGTCTTCGTCTTCGTCTTCGTCTTGTTATTACAGCTAGTGACGTAACATTGAGACAAGCTCTATCCGAATCCATATCTATGCCACCGAGCTTTGCTACTTTGTATAACAGTTTTGACATCTGGTCAGCTTGATCACCGAGTCAAGGTTCGAGTTGACTTATTTAAATAGACAACGTATTGTGAGGTTATGTTTGTTTGCTGTCTGTGAAATCAAGCTAAGCAAACGAACGGATTCGGACAGCTTAGCTTCGTCTTCGTGTAACAATTATAATAGCTGAGTTTGTTGTGTTACGTCAATAGCTGTAATAATAAGACGAAGACGAAGACTTGGATCCGGACAGGCCCTAAGTCCGGGATGGCAATTACACGGCACGCGTGCCAAGTTTGGCACGCGAGAAAATTTTTTCGGCACGCTAAGAAATTCAAAAAATTAAGTACAAAAATTTTTATTTTAAAATAGTTTCTGCTTTTTAAAAAAAAAATGGACCCAATACTTTTTTTCAACTGCTTTGAATTTAGATCTACATTTTTTTCATCTAGTTGCCTTTGCATTATTTGGTACATATTCTTTAAGAGTTTTTAGTTTGACTCACTGACTTATAACAATGGACTGAGCGATTTGCTATTTCATGTGGTAGCTCCAACTCTGCCATAGGGCGAAAGAGAAAACTGTAAAACTTGTGCCATTCTTTCCTATAGGAAAATAGCAATACTTTGAGTCCATTGTTATAAGTCAGTGGTTTGACTAGTGCAGTTCAATAAAATTTGTGTATAACTTTAAATAAAATTAATTTTTTTGCTGAATTAAAATGGTACCAAAAAACAACAAAAACTACAAGATATTCGAAGTTTTGTGCCTTCTTGGACTGCTGATTACGGCTTTGTTAAACATGAAGATAAAAGTCGGTGCGGCCTGTGCTTTGAAATTATTGTGTGTCGAACGTCTTCTATTAAGCGACATTTTGAAAAGAACCATAAAGAAATTGCCGAAAAACATATTGACGAAAGAAAAGAACTCGTTTCTCAACGATTAAAAATAGCTGAAAGTCAATCGAATTTATTATCAAAATTTGTAAAAACCAACAGCAATATTACGGATGCTAGTTTTGAAATTACTTATTTCATTGCTAAGCAATCATCAAAACCATTTTCTGATGGAGAGTTTATAAAAAGGGTTATGCTAAAATCGGCCGACAGTTTGTTTCAAGATTTTAATAATAAAGGAAAAGATTAATCAAAGAATTCGAGAAGTGCAGCTAAGCAGAAATACCGTTAAAGATAGAATTTTAAAAATAAGTGCTAATATTTCTGATCAACTTTACAACGACGTTAATAGCTGTGACTACATTTCAATATGCCTCGATGAATCAATCAACTGATATTAACTCATCTGGCCGATTAGCAATTATTGCACGTTATCCGAAAGATAATGAAATGCACGAGGAACTTTTAAAATTAGCAAATATACCGGAAAGAGGTAGTGATATTTGTGAAGTTGTAGTCATTGAATTAAACAAATTTAAAATAAATATTAAAAAAATTATTTCTGTAACGACAGATAGAGCTCCTAATATGACGGGACCAGAGATAGGTTTTGTTAATTTAATTTAAAATTTAAAACTAGCGATTTCAAAGAAATATCAGAAAAAGTGAATAAAATCATAAATTTTATAGTTGCACGCGACATGTATAAAAGACAATTTAAAAAACTTTTAAATGATATGGATTGCGAATACGACACTCTCTTAATGTGCAATAATGTACGTTGGCTAAGCCGAGCGAAATCCTGAGAACGATTTGTGAATTGCTTGGACGACTTTTTTTTACATGAATTCGGCAGGGATCGTTTTAAAGAATTATATGATACAGAATGGTTAACAAAATTAATGTTTTTTACCGACATAACATTACATTTAAACGTTCTTAATAAAAAGTTGCAAGGACGAGGAAAAACAATTGAAGTTATGTTTGGATTGATAAAAGGGTTTGAAATAAAATTAGATATTTTTGCTAGAGATAACGCATCTGGAAAACATAATAAGTTTGCAAAACTTAAAACTTTTTTGGATTAATCAACAAGTTTTAAAAAAAAATTAATTGGAATTTTTATTACGAATTTTCAAAAGTTCTAGAATCTATTAAAGAGCAATTTTCAAATAGATTTAAAAATTTTAAAAGAATTGATAGGCTATTGAAAATTGTAAATTATCCGAACTTATTCGATATACAGGATTTCGATAATAACCTCATTAATTGGATGAAATTAGAAAATTTAGATCCTAGTTGGACACAAAAATTTGTGTATATGCGAAAAAATATCGAAGAATTGGAATATCATCGAATGTCACAGGATGGAGAGTCAAAATGCCGAATTGAAAACTATTAGAAGTGTGGAATCATGAAGCACAAGAATCAGATTGACAGAGGAAGACTCAGCAGCTTGTATATTACCTTACAATCGACAATATACCAGCCTGATATTAAAAGCAAAAAACTTCTAACAAAATTTAAGAATTTTCTATTATAATTATTATTAAACCTTATAATTTTTTATACTATTTCTTTATATTGAATTAATATCACATGAACTCAGATATTGTAATTTATTTATTTCTTTTGTTGTTTTTTATAATCAATAAAAAAATGTAATGAATTTAAATTTAGTTTATTTTGGCACTTTGATAAAATCCTATTTGCCATCCCTGCCCTAAGTAATTATGTTCGCCACGGCATCTTCGATTCAGCAATTAACTGGGCATTTTAGTGTTTTTTCTTTTTTTTTATATTGTAACTTTGTAAAATTTTTATAGTTTTGCCTTCTTGCAGTGTAAACTTTCTTATTATTCTTTGTTTTTTTTTGTATTCTTATTGTTTATATTTTTTACTTTTTTACCTTCTCCTTCTTCATTTTTAGCTCGTTTAAGTGTATTTTATTTAAGTTTGATTCCTTTAGAGTATTTCTTTTTATTTATTTTTAATTCTTTTAGCATGTAAACTAGTAATGCTGATTTGTTAACTTTATTTTTTTATCTTTATGTGCTTGGTTTCTCATTTCTTTGTTATTAATTGTTTGATTTTAGTTTGAAGCACATGATATCGTAGTTAATTTAGGATATATGTATGTAGATGCTCTTTTTTTACGCCTCAATACTTACTTTTTCCTTCTTTTTTTAATGTTTTTTAATGTACTTATATATCAGATATAATATTCTAATTCTAATTCTTAGTACAACAAAAATTACTTTCTCAAAAAACCTTTCATTTATATTCAGCGCAATATTCATAGCTAGAAAATATTTTCTCCTTGTAACTCCTACATCTAATGGAATTCTAAACGTATACCAACAAGAAAAAACAAAAAAACAACAAATTCATCAATTCAATTCCACAAAAAAAAAAACAAACTTATATTTACCACGCGTCTCCTGAAACAAATCTGACATGACTAAAATAATTTCATCCTGAAAAAACTGTGCCATAATTCAAAATCATCTCTCTAGACAAACATGGAATCTAAATCTCTAAGATAGTGCAATGTGAGAAAAATGATTTCCTCCCCCTCTCCTAGCAGATAAAATATGTCCAATCGTAAAGCCTATTTTGAAAAAAAAAAATCACTCTCATTACTAGACGAAGACGTAATATGGTCGGAAGTTTATATATTTACTCGGAATAATAAAATTTTGGTCATATATTCATAGAGGATTCATGCAGAGAATGTGCTACACTTGTATATATACGAAAATAGAATAGTCTCCTATAAAGAACGAGCGAGAGGGAGAGAGAGAGAGTGATAGCGAAACGACAATGATAATATGGCGTGGCGGATCTATGGTAAAATCCACCCACAACCGCTTTTGCTTGGTAATTTGTTATCAGAAGACGTGGGAGAATAGCACAAAAAAATTATGATTTATAGCAGATGTCAGGAATGTAACTTGATGAAATAAAATTAGGGTTGTTGGCGGTCGGCGAGTCCTCTTTTATGGGGGAAGGGCGGGGGGGGGGGGGGGGGGAACAAGAAAGTGCAAAAAATGAACAAGAGACCATCATGTAACTTCATTGTAGGGTAGGCGACCTGTAAATTTTAGAGTCTGTTTTTTTTTCTACCCAAAATATGTACAATTTCAGTTTTATAGTTAAAGGGTTATGAACAAAGAAGAATCTGCTATCATCACGACCAGTACTACCACCTTCGCGTCACATAAATAGCGAGTTTATATACGTAGTACCTACCTACGTACAAGAGTACTTCAACAGTAGCAGTAGCCACTGTACATATACAGTGTGCCAACATCAAAATGCTTTCGACTTTAAAATAAAAAAAAAGGACAAAAAGAAAAACTTAAGAAAAACAAAATAAAAATAACTCCATTTTATAGCGAAAGCAGACATAAACCATTAGAGCTAGCTTAACGTTGCGCTAGTCACCATTAGCTTCATCTTTCTTTTGAATGCATACATGAAATAAGGACTAAACATAGAGCACAGATAGTACATATAGGAGGACGGATAGGAATGAATGAAAGAAGGCTGGTAAAAAAAAAAAAACTAGATCTAACTAAAAACAACAACAACAATTCACATACTTCTCCCATTAACTGAAGCAAGGATAACATTTTTATTAAAAAGCAACATTGATAAAAAAAAAACTTTATGTGTCTCCTTATTTTATCCTCTCTGAATTTCCATGGTGTATCCTCCCATTTTCTAGATTCTAGAAGTCCTCCCCTACTACTTCCACATATTTAAAAAAAAAAAAAACTTACTTACAATATGACACGAGCTCCATCACTCGGCGTACAAACATAAAAGTCAGCTTGTCGTCCGTTGCACTTCTCTTGGAAATCCTTTCCAATTGTTGCAACTACATTGTCTACAGAATCACTTTGAACTAAAGTCACAGTACAGCCACCGAATCCTCCACCAGTCATACGTGATCCCAGAACACCCGGACAATTAATGGCTGATTCGACAAGAATGTCCAATTCTTTGCAGGATACTTGAAAATCATCACGTAGGGATATATGAGACTTTGTCATTAGTTCTCCCATCTGAAAAGGACAACATACATGCATACATAGAAAATTTATTTCATATAGGGATATATGTGGGTCTGTGTGTGTGTGTGTGTGTGTGTATAAACAAAAGTTATAGTTACGACGCTTTTATAACAATTACACAACTTCCGCGGTCGTTTAGTAGAGTTAGCAACAACGTAAATAATAATGACAACGACAAAAACAACAAAACTGTTACCTTAGGTCAAAAGTTATTATGGTCGCGAAAGTTCGTGGGTAGTACGTACACTCGCACACATACAAACACACACAAATTTGTCGTGTTGTGTTATGCGTCCTTGTTAACATCCTAGGAAGGAATAGTGATTTTGATTATTTGTAGTAACGCAAATGACGTAAGAAACTTTGATTTATCTTTGAACATTGTTACTTGATTCGGGAGAGGGGGAAGTGCGAGAAAGGTGGGGGCAGTTTGGGAAACTTTAGTCGTTAATTTAACACAATAATTGGAAAGGGGTAATGATGCTTACAATAATTGCAATTGACTGCTATGAATTAGTAGTGGGGAGGGAAGGGGAATAATTAATTTTGAAGTTTTGATTAGATCATGTTAAAATTTTTGGGAAAGTTGTGTTAGGATGACGTTTGTTTGTTTGTTTGTTTTTTTTTTTGACAATAACTGGAGTAATTGGAATATATAATGAAGAATAATAGGACAAGTGAATTATTAGTGATTGGAAGTCTTATTATCTTCAGTTAGTGCATAGAAGAAGAGTTTTGCTTTTGCCAGTTACGTTAATCATAAATTTATAATCGATTCTGAATGATTTAGTTTTTATAATAACACAAAGTAGTGTCATCTCTGTGTGAAGAGTGTGAACAAGAAATCAAAGAAGTTGAGCACACACATACAAAAGTAATATAGGGCCCAATATTGAACCCTGTGAAACACCATTATAAATTACAAGAAACCAATATCTATTATTGCAATTATTTTTAATTGTTTTTATATTTTTCTGTTGTCAACAGTGTTAAAACTATTTTGACAGACGCTCTGAATCTTAGAAACAATTTACAGTTTTTTATGTTTGTGTTTGTTCTTAGTTTTATTTTAGTTATGGCCTATCGAATGTGGTACAGTTTTTATCAAGTTTTGATGGAGGTTTTAGTTGTAAATGATAATAATCTTGGTTAATGTATCTACTTTAGAAAATTCATAACTCCAAAAATTTTTCTACGCTACTTCTACTAAGGAAACATCATCCATTAATAATTATCCTCCCCCAGAAAAGGAATAAAAGACCGTCCAAAGGCTTATATAAGCTTAGTATGCCAATTCTAACCTATAACCACACTCAATTTCTTCTATCCATCAGGGTTTCGTCCTAGAATTTTATTAATGAACAGTCGATTGACCGAATTTAGATAAGTATGTTTATAAATATCTCATCCAGATTTGCCTGTGATAACTGAAAACTGAATGAATTGTTTTTGTTTTGTTTTTTTTTTTTCAGCAGATAGTAGATATGAGACAAAAGTGACAGTTTTTCCTGTTATTTACGACTCAATACCCACTAGCCTTCAAATAATACAAAAATGTCTTCTTTAGAAAACTAGATCAGTGGGGGAGGGACGGTGTTTTTGTTTTCGACATTTTCGGCTATATCTTTATAACCAAGTCACCAAAAGTTTGTAATTTTTTTTTTTAATCCTTGAACATAGCCCTTTCAAGCAATACAAAAAAAACTTTTTTATGAGCCCAACTCACCCAAAAAATTAAAACAAAATAAAAATTAATAGTAGAAGATAAATATCTAAAGTAGAATATCACAGATAACCATACTGATGAGATCTTTCTCAATTTTTTTGCTTATTTTTTTGCATTTGACCCTTCATTGAAATTATTTTCAGTCTAATCAACGAACAAAATTGTTTATCTTGATGACGGTATACTCTTGCGGAGTCCACAGGGAGTGCCACATCTGTCAAATTAGCCTACATGATCATTGAATAACGATCTTGCCAATATCCTCTTTTGGAGTAAAGCGAATCACATCGAATTCGATTCATCTAAGTTCCAAAACTGTCTCATCTCTTTAAAACAAGATCATAATTTGTCTACTCCCGTTTCTTTTGATCGAGCACTGATTTACGATACACCGCCTTGTCAAAGAAGCATCAACAAATCTTGGATCAGTCCATCGAATCTAGCGATCCTTTACAAGTCCTACATAAGACATATGATGGAATACAATTCCCATATCTGGGCCGGGGCTAGTCGCACAGCCTTAGCTTCATTGGATATTATCCAAAAGAGAGTTTTCAAGCTCATTGACGATTTGGCAATAACTTGCCATATCGACTCACTCGAGCACCCCTACAATGTTAGATGCCTTTCGCTCCTTTATCGATAGATGCATTCGCACGCCGCAATACTTGCGCTGCAAGCCGCGCACATCCCTTTACCCTTCAAATTACTTTCGGCCGTACAGTTAAATCCCGTACAGTGCGATTGTGGAACAGTCTACCATCTTCTGTCTTTCCTCCGGCATGCAATCTACGAAAGTTTAAGAGTGACATACATCAGCAACTCCGCCACTCTCCTCACATTCAATGATTCCTTTCCTTATCTCCTTTCTGCTAAGCGGTGCTTTGCATCATACGATATCCCCCGAGCTTGGCTTAATAATATAAAAAAATATATATAGATAAAAGGGGAGACCGTCGGCGTTGCCCGGGAATAATATAGATACCTAGATGGGTGGGGGTAGGGGTGGGCTGTTTGGAGATGTACAATATCTAAGCTGTTATCTGACTCGATCTCGCGATTACGTACTCTAGCGTATCACGCTGTGTCTGGATGTGTGTGTAAGTGAGTGAGTCAGTGTGTGTGTGTGTGTGTGTGTGTGTGTGTGTGTACGTGTATGAGAGTGCGTGCAACAATCATATGTGTAGGAGACTGCAGCTCTCTACTTCGACGCGTTCTCAGCAGTGCCAAATATATAGTAAAACACGAACTTTGTATGGCAACCCTATCAAGGAGTTGCCCAATTTATCCCATTTTCGAACGCATTTGCAAATTTTATAAAAATGCCGTGTACAAAATATGTGCTCTCCACCTAGACGCCTTCTCCGGCAACTACCAAGTGTATAGTGACAAACAAAAGTTTTGTATGGCAACACCAAGAACGGGTGACCCGATTTAGTCCATTTTTGAAATGTTATTTACCATTGGTATAAAAACACCACGTATCAAATTTTTTGTATGGCAACCCTACCAAGGAGTTGCCTGATTTCAGTGTTGGGCGTAATCTGATTGCAGTGTAATTTAATTAATAATTCCATTACGGTTTAGTCAAATTACAAAGTAATCTAATTAAATTGTATTCGATTACATATCAATCAGATTACTCATGAAAGAATATGTAATCTGTTACAATATAATTAGATTATTTTGTAATCTAATTACATTGTAACAGATTACTTTGTAGATTACTTAAAAGTAATTAATAATATAATGAAATGAATTGAAAGAAAATAGTATTGTTCTCGTACGAAATTAGTTTTAGGGAGTTTTATGAAGAATTAGAATAAAAATATCTTAAATGTAATCACATTAATTAGATTAACATGTAGTGGGATTAAATTGTAATCGATTAATGTGTAATCAGATTAACTTGTAATCACATTACACGTTAATCGATTACATTATGTAATTATGGAAATTGATTACATTAGTAATCTGTTACAAAGTAATCTGATTACAGATTACATGGTTAATTGTAATTGTTAATCATTAATCAGATTACATTTTGCCCAACACTGCCTAATTTAGTCCAATTTTGAACTTGTGTTTGCAATGAGAGCGCCGTGTACAAAATTTCAGTTTTCCACGTCGATGTGTTCTCAGGCAGTTTTTTTCCATCCTGGCAACAGCGTCAAATTATTAACCAAACACATTCACAAAATTTCATTGAAATCGGTTGATCGGTTTCGGAGATTAGCGTGTACGAACACAGTGACTCGTGATTTTTATATATTAAGCTATCTATAAACTAGGGAAAAGCTCACACTTTGTAATGCGTTCGAATTCCATATGCATCTGGTGGTTAATTAAAAAAAAAAAACAATTTTAAAAAATTTAAAAACAAAAACTTAAAAAAATTTAAAAATTATTTTAAAAATGTAAGAAAATAAAAAAAAAATTTAAAAAATTTAAAAACAAAAACTTAAAAAAATTTAAAAATTATTTTAAAAATGTAAAAAAAAAGAAAATTAAACATTTAAAAAAAACATTTAAAGTAATGAAAAATAAATGGTTTTTTTATAATCCTCAAACAACTCTGCGAACACGTAAAAGTTTCTATACCTTAGCAATACATAACCAACCATTCTCCCTAATAGTTTCTGAATGATTAGCCATTAGCCCTACTGTTGTACACCTTTGATCTAGTTACAGGCAACACATTTCAAATTATATAAATCTCCTACCGATTCTACTCTAGAGATAACTATACTCTATAACCCTTTCGAAATTTACAAAACTTAAAAGGATATGTACACAAAAAAAAAAAAAAAAATTTAGAAAACAAATTTAATTAGTTAAAATGTGTTTACTGGACTTTTCACTAACTGAAGACTACCGTTAACCAAAGGAGAGAAAATCTCTATTCTCTCAAAGAATTCCCAAAACAGTTTCACTTAAATTCCTGCCAAACGGCAGGCAACCTTTTCCTTACTTATATTTGCTTTTGCAAAAAGGACTCATTCGCGTCCAAAAATTCAAAAGGAAACTGGTTTGGTTATAGGTACTATTCGGAAAGATTTTTTGATGTACATACATATATAAACTATGTATAAATAGAAGGAGGGAGGAGTGATGTGGGTGTAGAAAGATGGAATGGAGGATAGGTCTGCTTGAGTGCAATCATTTTCATAGATCCACTGGGGCATGATTAGTATGGTGCAGAGACGAAGAGTAAATAAGTAAACAAAGCCCAAAAAAAAAACAACAACCTTGTACAAAAGAAAAAGGATTCTTCACGAAAATTCCCCAAACAGCCAACTAAATTCTAACAACAACAACAACGTTAGGAGGATAGAATCAGTTCACAGTACCCACCTTTTTGTAGTCTTGTAACCTGAGTGCTTCGGCAGCCTCATGTGTTCGCTTAATTTCCGTAATGACATGCCTTGCCCTATTCACCAGCACGACTATTTCCTCTGCTCCGTTGGCGCCGACGATACGGCATAGAGCTGTAAGTGAAAAGAATTCAAAATTAAAAAAGATGAAAACATCCTTGAGCTTTTGTGTATGGGTTCGAAATAAGCTTGCTACGTGAATGGGTGCTTACATGGCGTTCTAAACTTAAATCAAATACAGAGCACAAAACTAATGTTAAATTGTAAATGTTTTTTTTTTTTAATTACATTTTCACACTTATGAATTAGAACTTAGCTGACACACTCTTATTAAGGGTTTTTTTTGTGTTAATTTTAATTTTATATAAAATGAGGAAATTTTTTTTTCGTGCGTTTTGTCAATGGCACAATGTTCATTCATAGAGGTGTGAATGAATGAGACTTGCTTGAAAGAATGTGAAGAGTACATTTTGCATAATTTTATATAAAATGGGCAACAAAAAAAAAAGAAAACAAAAAACTCTTAGAATATATTGGACAGACAAAAGGAAAGCACACGAATGACCTTACATTATTCACAGGGTGGTAATTAACTGTAGAAAGATTTTATTTTTTTTTGTAGAGAATCGTAAGACGTAAAAATTAGTGATATGAAAATCTTTCATATTCTTAGTGGCTGCAAAATTCTTATGAATGTCATACCTTTACAGCGTACTTTTTTTTTAATTATAAATAATTGCTATAATGAAGGGACATATGTCTTTTATTAATAGGTATCCTACGAAATTTGAATTGAGTTTAATAAGTGTTCTTACAAACTTTAGTTTTAGGCAAAAAAATTTTCTATTTACTTAAATTTATCTACCATTTTAATATAGTTCTTAGAAGTTTATAGTTTTGGATGTAATTGTAGATTAAGGCCTAAGTTTGATTAAGAAAATAATGACTTTTGCAAATTGATACATCGTTTTTCACAAGCAAGGACTTAAAGTGTGCAACGATTTGGCTGAGACTAACTCGTCAAAGTGTTTTATTTGTAAGTCTAACAATAAGCCAACTCAGATGAATGACATCGGCTGATGCTTGCAAAGGCATGTGATTGAAGAGAATAACGAATTTGCCTTATCACCACTCCATACTTGGATCCCCACTATTTCATTCACATTGCATACAGACTGGATGTAAAAAATGTCAAATATGAGATCCCAAGGAGATAAAGACTAGTTTTTAGCTCGAACACAGCTTATCCAATCGCAGTTTAGGGCTGAGTTAGGCCTCATCGAAATTAGACTGACTAGCACATCATAGTGTATTGCGAGAGATGCTTGAAAACCTCACACGCTGTCAAAAATAAAATGATTTAGTAGGCAAAATAATCTACTTTTACTTTACTACTAAAAGGCTATAAGGCTTCAAGGTCAAGATTTGATAATGGAAATTATTATCTTTTTGAGGCCATTCCCTTTAACTCGTACACGAATTTGTCTGTATATTTCTTTTTTACTAATTTCGACACTCTCGTCGACCCACTTTTCTTTTCGTCATCACAGCGAGCTGAAATTTAGCACATAGGATCATGTCGCGTGACAATTGAATCTATCAAAATTTGAACCGGAAATTTCCATGGAAAACCCGGAAAATCGGGAAAAATCATTTGAAAATTTGGTACAAATTTGATTAGTGATAAATCCGGTTTAGGAAAAATGCAGACTTTCCGATTTTTCTGAAAAAAATTTCCGGAATTTTCAGACTTTTCCGGAAAATTTTCCGGTAAAAAAGTTTTCTAAATTATGCAGGATCAAGTTCCCTCTCAACTGGCATCATTACTTTCTCTCCGACAATGGTGAAAACTTGCAGAAAAAAATCGAGGAAAATTCATGTAAAACGCTTTTCCGGAGTTTTTCTGACCAAGGAATCATTTGAGCGTTTTGCAACCTATGACAAAGTTGTACAGCGAAATGAGTTGCATAAAGTTGCTTTTGTGGAAAACTCCGTGGAAAACCCGGAAAAGCGGGAAAATCATCGGACAAATTTTCATCGATATGATTAGTGATAAATTTGTTTCAGGAAAATTGCAGAAGTTTCCAATTTTTCTGGAAAATTTTCCGAATTTCCGGAATTTTCTGACTTAGAAATTTTTCGACAAAAAAGTGTTATAACCTATGCGGAATCATTTGTTTTTTTTTTCGTCCTACTGGCATCAATACTTTCTCTTCAATAATCATGAAAACTTGCATGAAAAAGCGAGGAAAATTCATGTAAATTTTTAAAAAAAATTCATAGTAATAGGAAAACATTGAAAATCGGGAAAATTCATGTTATATGGGATCAAGTTGGATCACAGCTAAAAAGCGCTGTTTAAAACATAATTTGAATTTCAGAAAACCGTTGGAGTACTTCAACGATTTGATACTCGAAAAAGTTTTGTTTTCGGATTGGCACCAAACATTACTTAAAAATTGTTTTAAAATATCTCCATGCACCACGTAATAATAATTTAGTTAACGTGAAAAAGGCAGAAAATAAAAGAAAGTAAAAAACGAGTTTTCAAACAAAACTGAGGCCAAGCCGCATGAAAAAGTAGAAAATAAACTTTTCTTCACACACTGAGGTGGACTCAGATTTTATTCGCTGACAATCACCGATATATTTCAGGAAGATCAAGCCAGAGGTAATAAGTGATTTGATTCATGAAGAGAAAGAATATTCAAGAGAAATGTCCCAATCAAAAAATCTGAGTCCACCTCTGTGTGTGAAGAAAAGTTTATTTTCTACTTTTTCATGCGGCTTGGCCTCAGTTTTGTTTGAAAACTTGTTTTTTACTTATTTGATTTTTTTATGAACTTAGGCACACAAATGGTTATCCAAGTAGACCACATATGGAAATCACAGTGCATATGGAATCAGTTTATAATGATACGTCCGCTTTTTGGCCCCCATCTTTTCTCTGCCATCTTCGATCCGAAGCAACTTGTTGAAAATCGGTTCAAATTATTCTGGAAAATTGGGTGTCGAGATCGTTTTTTTTCGGAGTTGTGTGGACGCCATACATTTTACGTAGACTTTATTTAACCTCAATTTAAAGTATGAGGATTAGGCAATGAGAATCCAAAAGTCAAATCTTTAAATCAAAATCTCGATCAATCGAAATTTCGTAAACTAAACATCATCAATAGATAAAATCTCGCTTTATCCCACAAGTGTAAGTTTAGACAAAGATTTATTTATACAGCTGACCTTGTATTATTTTAATTGAATTTGTTATGATATCGCTTTTTTAAAAACTTTTTAAAATCCCAGATATGTGTAATAAAACCTGATAAAACTCTTTAAAATCCCAATTTTTTACTATCATAACTTTTCATAACTTTAATGGAATCAGTACGTGATGCGATATTGACTTAAAAGTGGATTTTGATAGAACCGGAATTTTGAAAACACACTTTCGTTTAATTATATTCGAATTTTTTACTTTTCCCGATTCTTTCATTTAATGTGATTTTCAAAATCGAGAATTTCGACTCTTCGGAGTTTCTTACCTTTTTCATTCGATATTTTAAAACTAAAAATTTTAACTGAACCCAATTGATATTCCTACGATTTCAGCTCTCTCACGTATATATTTTCGCTCGAAGGCTATAGTTATATACCATGAATAAATAGCAAGAGAAATTATAGACGCAATCTAAAAAAAAAAAAACAGAAAAAAGTTTTCTCGATCAGCAATCATAAAAATTCTGAAGAAAAATGGCCAAGTAAATTCCTGAGAGAGAAAAATTAATAACTTTGCTCTAAACTGTTTTTGGATTGTTGTCTACTACCTCAGTTGTCCATAAAACATTTGAAGAAAAGTGGCCGAAATACCTAACACCTGAAAAAAAAACAATTGTTATATGTGGACGGCCACCATAACTTTGTGCATAAAAACTCAAAAATTGTTTTCTATGCTTAAAATTTTATTATCATCTCTCGATGGGGTGGCCAAATATCTATGAATCTCTCGATGGATTGGCCAATTATCTATAAATCAGCGTAGATAAGTAACTTTGTCGATTTTCTGAGCTTTCTGTTACAGCTGTAGCAATAAATTCATAAAAGAACCTGTCATTACTATTTCGATACTCAATTTAGAATCCTTTACATAAGATCCACTGATGAATTCCATTTCGGATATTATGTCAAAACAACAGAAATTTTAAAACAACATTTAAGGTGATTTTACGATATCACCAACAGTGATTTTGAGCTGATCTATCTTATAAAAAAACCAAATTTCTTTTATACCTAATGTGTAAAAATCAATAGCACAGTCCCCCCCGCAACGCTTTAAATTTGTCTGAAATTGTCTTACTGATTTCAATTGGAAGCAACTCTAAAAAAAAAATCGTTTTGATCCGAAGATATATAAAAACAAAAATCTAGGACAACGTTGATTACCTTATACAAAAGAAGAAAACAAATTTGAATTCTTCAATCCTAAGTCTTTCTATGAATCATATAAAATGCAATTTATTGTCTTAAATCAAACTTTAGGAGTCAAACATTCAAATTTTCTCTTGGAAAATCATTGTAGGGCTGAAACAGACAAATATGAGACGCTTATTACGTACTCTTTAAGAAAGCAAAAACTTTAAAATCCTCAAGAATCCAGAAGCAAGGCTCATTGTGAGATTTTATCTTTACGCACTGCCCTGGGAAATATTTTCTCAGATAGATTTCCAAATTTGTAGATGAGAGAGAGACTAATTATTTTTGCCTGGAGTAGTACAACAAAACTGAAAATCATTTCTACATCCATCACCACAAAGCAGTTGACCGCAAAGAATAGCGTTTTCATCACCAGAGAAGAATTTCATCAGCGTATCGAAACGTACAGAAAAACTACTGACTGCAGCAAAAAAAATCGAATTCACTGTAAAACAAGATTACAAATTTCCAGTAGTGTGTGTAGGCTAGGATTATAATTTTTTTTCTCCCAACCTTCACCTAGTACTACTGATTCCTCCTAAACGGATGGAAGGACTACCTACTCAATACATGGAAAAAAAAATTAATTAATAATTGCTTCCATCCCCCCCCCCCCCGTACAAGGTTTCAGCAATTAATTTCGTGCAATGAAAAACCATGGGCCATTAGCAGTAAACCATGCAACGTCTTTTACAGAGAAACATATTTGGCTATGATATTTAGGGGTAGGGCTTCGAACTATTTAAGTGTATTTATCGACCGTTTCGTCACCGAATATTGGTACCCCTGTTTGGATATCGGTTATGGGAACTGAACTTTGGACATTTAATTATGCCCATGACAGTAAGAGAGGGCTTGCCGCTTTATTGTAATTTATGTGGGATAATGAGCCATTAGAGGAGAACTTCATGCAGGATTATGTTGTTATGGAGATTTACATTAATGTGCCTTTATTAAATCTTTACCCAATATAGGAGAGGGTCCAAGCATCTTAAAACAATACAGTATTCTCTAGAATATATTTGAATGGGATTCTGAATAGGCAGTAAGTCCAAAAACCTCCATGTTTTGGTAGTTGAATGAACAAAACTCATTTCTTTCTTCTTTTTTTTTCTTTTTTTTCTGTTTTTTTTTTTTTACAAAAATGTAGAAGAGTCCTGAATTAGAGTAAATCTCAATAAGTTTTTTAACAAATCTCAATTGATACGATTTTGTTACTTCTATTGATAACACGACTCAATTCAAGGATCATAGTTAGTCATACATACTGCACACCCACACACACACACACCCTCACATTTTCACTGTAATTCTATCCTTACCAACTTTTGAGATTCATTCAAAAAAAAATTTATGGTTTCCTTAAAATGGTGAACGACTCCATATTTACTTGAACTCCATCAGAGAGTCACAATTTGATGCCTGTAAGCTGTGACCACGATCAAATATGTAACTCTCGGCCCACATATCTATTCTTGTCTGAATCATAACCGCCAACCGGAAAATCGATGAACGATGAAAACAAATCTCTCCAAAGATTCAGACAGCCCTAGATAGCCCATAAATATGTCGGAGGATTTTGAACGGAGGAGGTTACAATTTGAGGTGGAGCTGAATTATGCTACACTAAAGCTATTATGGATCTTACATGCATCCTTACATATATATATATATATATGTATTTATGTGAGAAGAAAATATGTAGCTATATAATATATGGTCTATGATGGGTTAAGTCCTGAGGGGGTATATGTGATATATGCAATGAATGTAAGATGTAGAGGTTTCCTTCCATACTTCCAACTTTCAATCCAATCTTAAAATGGTGAGATTACTTTAAAACATCCATATAGATCTAGAAGGAATATATGTTACTATATGTAGGTATATATATATGGCAGTTTTGAGGTTATTTACTCCTCAGAAATTACATATATGTATATGTATGTATGTATGTATGTACACATATGCAGAAGGTGGAATCAAAGGCGAATGCACATTTTAAAAACTTATAACCATTTTGCTCTCCTCAACCGGAGCGCGGTGGGCAGCGGTACGTAGAAATTGCCGATTTATGGCTATGATAAAAATTTTGCTGAAATTTAGGTTATGTGGGTTACACTGCCACCCACACTATTTGTATGGGGTAAATATAGGTGCAATTGATTGATGAACTCTAACTATAATATAGAAACGAGGATGGTTGTAACGCAGCAATGATGTGGTGGTGACTTTTTAGATTTTCATATATTAAGCCAGCCTTATGCCAATCGTTTCACTGTTGACCATTTCAAAGTCCTTTTTTTTTTTTGCTTCTGTTTGTTTGCCGAATAAATGTCCCCTTTCAACTAAAAAAAAATCTAAATAATTCACAGTGAGAATAATGTTTTTTTTTTTCGTAGATATTTTATTTGGCAATAGTCCTTCGCTTCCGGTCGGTTTTTGTTTTCCAGCCTCTGTGAGCTTTTTAAAACAAGTTTTTTTTTTCGTACTTAACTTGGGGAAATAAATTCAAATTCAAATTCAAATTGTTTATTCTATGATATACATATAAGATATAATATCTCATTTACATGTACAAGAAACATATAATGTATTTAGAAAAAAAGAAAAGAAAAAAGAAACAGGGAAAGAGAAAAGCAAATCTGATCTTAATTATAAGCAAATGTTAACTTAAATGTATGAGAGCATATGAATAATAACTCAATGAAATACTTCATTTACGTACTGTACAATTACTTATAGATGCTAATAGATGCTAATAATTGGTACCTCAGAGAATAGTTGTAAAAAATATATATAATACACTGAAATAGCAATCGCTCGAGATTCTTAAAATTATGTGCAGATAACGAGAGGAACAGTAATCCACATATTTTTATATATTTTTATAGTGCTCGAAAAGTTCACCCTTGAAGGCGGCCAGATTGTTTATTCGTTTGATTCCAAGAGGCAAGGAGTTCCAGAGAATAATCGCGTGAACAAAGAATGATCTTCGGCTCTGCAGGACGGTATGTCTGGGTACGATTACCGATCTTGACCTGGACGATGTGGCAAAATTAAGTTTTTCAAACAGATACCGAGGTTGCTTGTTGTACATTAAGCAGAAAAGAAAGAGTACTGTGCGGTATTTAACATATTGATCCAAACTGCAGCCCAAGATATGGTTGGTAAAGGGGAATACATGATCGTATCTACGAAGGTTGAAAACGTAGCGAACACACGAGTTAAATGCAACATTAAGTTTGCGCGAGCATACTGCATTCATACAGCCATACATTGTCACTCCATACATAATTAAGGGTACCAGCAGGTTTTAACAAGCTTCAGTCGAACCTGTTGTAGCGTGAATGAAGCAGATGGCCACAGGCTATGTAAGCCGCCATAGATTTTGCCCACCACTGCATTTACATGTTCATCCCAAGTGAGTGCTTTGCTCATAGACAATCCTAGATTTTTAATGACATCGCGAGTATCCAGTCTAGATTTGTAAATAAACTGAGATTTCACTGGATTAAGGGTCAGGCCATTCAAAAGTGCCCAGGATGAGACGGTTTCCAGATCTTCATTGACTCTGCAAATACCATCCTCTAGTAGTCCAATGAATCGCGATAGGTATAACTGTACATCATCTGCGTACAGGAGAATGTTTGAATGCTGGAGTACTGATGCAATATCATTTATAAACAGTGCAAAAAGAGATGGAGCGAGAGTAGATCCTTGTGGTACCCCACACCTAATCCTGATTGGGGTAGAAAGAAGCCCATTCACTCGGACCCTTTGATCTCGATTAGATAGATAGTTGCAGATGAGTTTAGTACTCAATGAGGAAAACTTGAAAGTATTGCGAAGTTTACAGCATAATTTTGCATGATCAACAGAATCAAAGGCCTTGGAGAAATCAAGCAGCACTAAGATGGAAGCCAAGTCAGAGTCCATAGCAATTCTTATATCATCAGTGACTTTGAGGAGAGCTGTAGTGCAACTATGATTTTCCCGAAAGCCGGACTGCCAAGGGATCAAAAGATTTTCAGCAGCTACGTAGTTCATCATTTGCCCAGTTCAGAAGCTTTTCAAATATTTTGGAAGGGAATGAGAGGAGGCTTATTGGGCGAAAATCCTCAGGAGACAGAGCACTCCTATTTTTAGGAACGGGGACTACTAACGCTGATTTCCACAGAGAGGGGTACGTGGAGGTAGTGATACAAGTGTTAAATATATGAGTAATATAAGGGAATATGTGAGGTAGAATACATTTGAGAAAACGTAGTGGAATCTCATCCATACCCGTAGCATTAGAACTGATCGAGTATGCAGCCTTTAGCACTTCATCAAAGGTGACACACCTAAAGTTGAATACAACTGTACTATCTTCCACACTAGCGGAGGGTACCGGAACTGCTGCTGATGGTGGAATGCATGAAAAGGTAGAACTGGGATTTATAACAAAGCATCTATTTAAATTGTTAGGATCCAGCTGGCATTCGTTGTTGTGATATTTTCTAGCCCTAATTTCACGAAGGTTTTTCCATAGCTCTTTCGGTGGGAGTCTTGTATTGAGCTTAGATTTATAATAGTTTACTTTGGAGGTACGAACAGCCATTGTGGCAATATTTCTTAACCTACGAAAATGATCCCAGTTTTCCTCGTTCCGATTTCGTCTCCAAAGGTGATATAAATAGTCTCGCTCTGCTATTAAATTGGCAATGTTGGTTGTTAGTTAAACCATGGAACAGATCGATGGCAAGGCCGAGTGTGAAGAGGAACATGCTTTTCGTAAAGAAATTTCACCAAGGTGTTGAAGTGAGCGACTTGATCGTCAGGACTGATGAGAGAGAAAACTGTGTCCCATGGGAGAGATGGAATGTCATTGATGAGCTCATTTAAATTAATACGGTTGTAATTTCTATAACTAATTGAAGTAATTTCATTCAACGATGGAGACTGAAGGTCGTAAGTTAAGAAGATGAGGTCATGGAGTGAAATTCCAGGTACAGAGAATTGATTGAAGAATAACACCTTATCACGATCAGCCGTCAGGAAAACATCAATAAGAGAAGGTGTCTCACCAGCAAAATGGGTGGGCTCATTTTGGTTAATAACTTGAAGGCCAATGCCACTGACATCCTCCATGAAATTGGCAGAGATGTTATCTGATCCTAGGACATTCTTATTAAGATCACCAGCAAAGATAACATTATTATATTGGCTGCTTAGCCTCTCCAGAAAATTAAACAGTTGTCCAATATCATTATTGCTGTGGGGATTATAGGCACAAACTAGCATTCTTTGTGAATTTTTCCTTTTGCAGTTTTAAATTGTTTTTTAGAAATTTTTTCTATAAGGTGAGAAATGAAGGTAACACATATACCTACGTAAAATGGAATATTACGTATACCGGGACATAAGAAATATTTTTTCGGTCAAAAAAAATATATGATTTCAGAAATTTTTTTTTTTTTAAATTTTTAAATTTTGAATTATCTTATACAGGGCATCTCCATAGCTATCGTAGACTTTTCAGCAGGTTTATAGTCTCTTTCATGCTCATTGGTTCACAAAACGAGATCAGGACCTTAATAAAATTCCATTGATCTTCACCATTGACTATTTAACCATAAACTTAAGAATAGGCCAGAGCGTATACATACTAACCAGAGAAATCTCTTGAACAACTGTCCAATACACCCTTATTCGCCAGTGTGTAAAAAATAATATCCTACGTTTTTGAAAAATGTTAACATTTCTCCTTCAGAAAAAACAAGTATATTTCTCTTTGTCACACACATGCTCAATTTCCATGCAATTTTTTCTTTCAAAATTTGCATTAATTTTTTATTTTATTTCTTTCAAATGACGCTCCTCTGATCGGTAATCTCTTTCTATTGAACAGCTATTCAAGAGCTTCCTCCTATTAGTGTACGCTCGCCGTTTGCAACGCGTTCGAATCCCAGCATGTTTTTTTTTCTCTTTAAATTAATAAGAAACAATTACGAGAAATAAAAATAATGTTTTTTTTGTTTTTTTTTTCTTGTTTTCTTAAGGAAAATCCCGTTCTAAGAACGGACAACGTTATCTAGTTAGAAATAAAAACTATCAAAATTTTTTTACTTAAAAAATTTTTGTTGTTTCCATAAATAATACTGAGTGGCTGATGACAGTGGCGTAGCAAGGCTGGGGCACCACAATAAGGGGGCACTAATTTTTTTGGAAAAAATGACATTATTATCGCATATTTTGATGAATTAAAAATGTTGGCACACAAATCATTGTGATTAGCTGTTCGAATAGCTCAATTTTCATAACTGACTCTATGGTTCCATTTTCGAATAGCCATAATAGGCTTGTAGATTCACAAATCTGGGCATCGAACCTTGGATATTCTTGAGCTTGTAGTAATGAACTAGTAACTAGTAACTTTTTAACACTAGTAATGAAGGCTTGGTAGTGGGTAGAACTAATAATACCGGTGTAACTCATAATTTCCCACTTTATGTTTCAGTGATAAAATTTCTGATGAACATCAACAGATTTCATTTGTGACCTTGATTTTGAAGTAATTTATCTTATCTCTGCTGCTGCGTTTTTAGAATAATGAAGAGACATCAGAAAAGTGGAGCTAAAAAGCGAAAAAAACCAAAGAAGCGGAGAACAAGAGTATCCAATGTTCGATGCCAGTGCAAGCAATGGTCAAAATGATTGATGAACTTATTCTTGTTCATGGATATTTAGCTTTAACGATAACTAAAGTAGCTTTTCGGTTGGTTGTACGGGCACTCGAGTACAGCAGTTTATTCTGTATGTTTATCCGAAAACAAGGTTTTCTGCTTTCACTAACATTCACTGGCTTTTATGCGGTAAAAGCTGTAGTCAATTCATCACTTTCTTCAACTCACCGTTGGAACATTTTGATGAACACAACGGGTTCAAGTTTGAGTCGTCTGGTTGAAACGAGATGGAACCCCTGAGGAGATACAGTAAAATGGTCAAAACGATCTTCTAAAAATTTTTGGAGATTTTGGAGCAGCTCTCAGGAAGAAACTAAAACACACATACCAGACCTGATGCCACTCGCTTTTGGTGGTCATGCTATATTTCTCTTTCCTCAAGTTTTTTTTGGATTTTGGGCATTGAGATTCTCTGGTCGCGGTGAATACCGTCGAAACGTACTTGCAAACGCGATTATTCAACTTGCAAAATTGTGGACAGAAACTAAAAGTGCTCCAAGATTATCTGACGGAGAGTCAAGAAGTCATTTTGCAAAGCTGCACTGCTGAAAATAATTCTAAAGAGCTTGGCATTAAAACGCAACCTTAGCGTCGCATTCGGAAAGAGAAGAAGATGCCTGGCGAAAATTGCGAAGATGCCGGACTTGCTTTTACTGAATGTGCAAGGTCCTTTACAGCTTCTGTGCTTTTTTCAAGAGTTCAGCCTACTTGATTCAGTCCCGAATATAATCGTTATGTTATAAATCTGCTTTACCGAGGTCATTAGCATTGTGACTTGAAAGAGAACTTTCTCCAAGTCGAAACTTGTAAAAAGTTATCTACGGTCACCGATGGGGCATTCTAGATTGAACAAACTGGCGATTTTGTAAATTGAGCAAGATCTGACTGTCTCAGTTGATCCCGAGAGTGCCATCAACGACTTTATTAGTCAGAAAGGTCGGAGTTTGGTGAACATTCTTAACTTTATTCTTTTAGCATATCCAGTTCCTGTGTTGAATTTTTTTATGGCATGGTAAGTATTAGGGCACCATGTTCTCGGTCCGCCATAGGCCCCAAAAGCCTTTGCTACGCCACTGGCTGGTGATATATAGTAAAAAAAAACTGATTTGGGTTAGAATCCATACGCAGTTATAAATGTCCTAATCACAGAAAATCTAGTACAATTAAAAAAGAAATGTAGTACTAGTAGAAAAGGAAAAAGTATATATCAATAGATATTGAATCATTCATACTGCGATTTTTTTTTGTTACGAACTCTAAAAGTTCTATGAAGCCTCGCAGCTTTAGTTTAGTACATGCGAAGTAGTCTAGTACAAAATCGAATAAAACTCTTTCCCAGAATAAGTGTCAGTACCATCCACATTACTTCATTCGTAGCTAAAAGAAACTTAAAAAATTTGTTCCCCATTCTTTCTTTCCCATATAATTTATTTCACACTAAATCCTATCAAAAGAGATAGGTACTAGACTTTTGATAACAGCTTGTAGGTAGAAAATAAAATAACTAAAACTGAGGCCAAGCCGCATGAAAAAGTAAAAAATAAACTTTTCTTCACACACAGAGGTGGACTCAGATTTTTTTGATTGGGACATTTCTCTTGAATATTCTTTCTCTTCATGAATCAAATCACTTATTACCTCTTATTGATCATACTGAAATATATCGGTGATTGTCAGCGAATAAAATCTGAGTCCACCTCTGTGTGTGCAGAAAAGTTTATTTTCTACTTTTTCATGCGGCTTGGCCTCAGTTTTAGTTATTTTATTTTCTGCCTTTTTCACGTTTACTAAATTGTTATTACGTGCTGCATGGAGATATTTTAAAACAATTTTTAAGTCGTGTTTGGTGCCGATCCGAAAACAAAAATTTTTCGAGTATCAAATCGTTGAAGTACTCCAACGGTTTTCTGAAATTCAAATTATGTTTTAAACAGCGCTCTTTAGCTGTATTCCAACTTAATCCCATATAACATGAATTTTCCCGATTTTCCATGTTTTCCACAGACTTTTCCTACTACTATGATTTTTTTTTTAAAAATTTACATGAATTTTCCTCGAGTTTTCATGCAAGTTTTCATGATTGTTGAAGAGAAAGTATTGATGCCAGTAGGACGGCAAAAAATGATTCCGCATAGCTTATAAAACTTTTTTGTCGGAAAATTTTCTGGAAAAGTCGGAAAATTTCGGAAAATTTTCCAGAAAAATTGGAAAATTCTGCATTTTCCCTGAAACAGATTTATCATTAATCATTTCGATGAAAATTTGTCCGATTATTTTCCCGCTTTTCCGGGTTTTCCACGGAGTTTTCCACAAAAGCAACTTTATGAAACTCATTTCGCTCCACAACTTTGTCTTAGGTTGCAAAACGCTCAAACGCTTCCTTGGCCTGAAAAACTCTGGAAAAGCGTATTACATGAATTTTCCTCGATTTTTTCTGCAAGTTCTCACCATTGTCGGAGAGAAAGTAATGATGCCAGTTGATAGGGAACTTGATCCTGCATGATTTAGAAAACTTTTTTACCGGAAAATTTTCCGGAAAAGTCGTAAAATTCCGGAAATTTTTTTTTCGGAAAAATCGGAAAACTCTGCATTTTTCCTGAAACGGATTTATCACTAATCAAATTTGTACCAAATTTTCAAATAATTTTTCCCGTTTTTCCGGGTTTTCCATGGAAATTTCCGGTTCAAATTTTGATACATTCAATTGTCACGCGACATGAACCTGTGTGCCAAATTTCAGCTCGTTGTGATGACGAAAAGTGGGTGTACGATAGTGTCGAAAATAGTAAAAAAGAAATATATAAATAAATAGACAGACAAATTCGTGTACGAGTTAAATGGAATGGCCTCAAAAATTAATACATTCGAGTCCCAGCATGCTTTTTCTGTAATTAAAAAAATAAAATAATAAAAAATTAACCTGAGAAAAGTCCAGATCGTCTATAAGGCGTTCGAAACCCAGGATCCTTTTTTGTCTTAAAACTAAGAAAAATAAAAAAATAAATAAAAACGCAGAACGTTAGCTAGTTATTTATGTTTGTCTAAATTTCAATTGGGCATTTTCGTTAGAGATGTCAAACGCTACTATAAACGTCTTCTAACTTTGTCCATCTGGGGGTGCAAAACCTTTCCCCTGACTAAAAAATATGCGTAACACAAATTTTTTTTTTGATTTTCGAATTTTTCTAATTCTTTTTCGAAATTCGAAAATCCTTCTAATTATGCATTAATTTTGTGTATAAATATCGAAAAAACCGTCAACAAAAAACATTTTCTACAAAGTTTTCATTTTTTTTTCGAACATCATATTCGTATATTGAATGAAAAAGTAAAAGGATAAAGGTGCAACATAGCAGATAACTTTCTACATAGATCTGAGTGAAGCGCATATTGGTTTCTAATTTTGGTACACTTTACAGATTATGTAGGGGAAAAAAATTACTTACAATTTGAGCGGTGCCTTCACATTACACTTTTACATTATTGGCAGTGATTCTATAAATTTTCACTGGTAACTTGAAACTATTGCTGGTATATTCTTTCTTGACACCTAGCATTGAGAAATATCCACTCAAGTAGCAAGGTGATTCTAAAATGTGTACTTTTTGTCCGCTGGCATTCCTTCTACAAACAGCTTTGAACCTTCCCATGACATTCAGAGTCTGCCTTTGCATACCCTCCCACATAACAGTTTTTATTTTCGTGGAGTAGATCTGGAGGAAATGATTTCTGCCATTTTTTCAGTGAAATCTGATGCGATTGGGCCAGACTTCCTCCTTCCACGCCTAATAAAAACACTGTTACCTGTAATTGATAAATATATTCTTCATATTTTGAATACCTGTCTAACGTCATCCACTTTTCCCAGTATTTGGAAGACTGCTATTATTCTTCCGATCAAGAAGAAGGCTAATACCAAATCACCTAGTGATTTTCGCCCCATAAGCATCTTATCCTTTCTATCGAAGGTGCTTGAAAAACTCGTATATAATCAGATCCTCGGTTGGGTGGAAGTGAGCGGATCTCTGACTCCTTGGCAATCTGGATTTCACGCTTCCCATAGCTGCGAAACTGCAGTATTGAAGGTTACCACAGACATCAGGGCTGCCTTGAATAAAAATGATTTTGGCATCTTAGTACTCTTGGACTTCCCTAAGCCCTTCGATAGTGTTGACCGTAGCCATCTACTTCATAAATTAGCAACCAATTACAAATTTAGTGTATCAGCTATCTCCTTCGTTAGGGCGTTTATCAGTGGTTGTTTCCAGCAGGTTAGGGTTGGTGAAGAATTTTCATATGCTTTGCCTGTATTGTGTGGTGTACCGCAGGGCTCCGTGATTGGCCCATTATTAATTAGCCTCTTTATTAATGAACTTCCTATGGTAGTAGAGAATGTGAAGGTACACATGTATGCAGACGATGTGCAGTTCTATCTAAGCAGACCTATTGGTCTGATTGAGGACTTAACTCTGATCTATGTCGAATACACTGGTGGTCGATTCTCAATGGACTTCATCTTAATCCTGCAAAATCACAGTGTATTGCTTTCTACAACAGCACTTTAAACGTCATCGATATACCTCCGGTAATTTTCAATGGTTTTGCTATTCAGGTGGCCAGAAGGGTAACTAATCTGGGAATTGTTCTAAGCTCAAGCATGATGTGCTGCGACAATGTTAGTATGATTCTCAATATGGTTTATGCGGGATTGAGAAGGTTATGGCTCTCGGCGAGTATTCTGGGAAGAAATATGAGGTTGAAATTAGTAATTACACTGATATTGCCCTATTTCACATTTGGAAGTAATGTGTTTCCTAGCTTGGATAATGAGTGTAGGCGTAGGATGGAGGTGGCTTTCAATGATTGCGTACGATTTGTTTATGGCCTACGAAGATTCGACCATGTTTCCCCATTTGCTAACACGGTACTTGGCTGTTCTTTGAGTACATATCTTAAGCGGAGAACGATTCTTCTCCTCTTCAGGATATTAAAGAACAATCGGCCGGAATATCTTAGAGAATTTTTTCAGCTCTCTTCTTCGCCACGTACTCATAATATTGTAATTCCGCAATTCAGTAAATTGGTTATGGAACGTTCATTCCCTGTTCAGGCTGCCCGTCTTTGGAATAGTCTACCCGTTAACGTTCAGAGGACCCAAACTGTCATTGCATTTTAAGACTATCATTAAAGCTCACATTTAACATCTTTACTACGTATATATTTAATATCTCCTGGATGATATTCTTTCGCGCGGTAAGTGCAATCTTGTAAATATTGTTACTTAGCTACTTAGGATTTGTTTTGATTTTCAGTTTTTAGTTTTAGTTTCTTTTACTGTTAACTCTTTAATTTCTTTATTTCTTGTTTTTTTTTATGCGCTTAATATAACTTGAATTCGTACCTTAATATAGTTGTACTATTATTATTATTATTAATCTGGAGAGAGCGGACGTGACATTTTGAAAGCTCAAAAAAATTATACGAAAAAGAGCAGAAAGAACAATAAAAAAGCTGCAAAATTGGATATAAGTGACATTAGTGTTGTTGTTGAAGTTTTTCTAATGTTCAGTGTTAATAATAATAAAAAAAAACTATTAAAAAGTTACATAATTAAATTCTGAAAAAGTGCAAAGTGATTGACAGTTCGGATATTTTAATTATTTTTGGCAGTTGCCATGGCAACATGGCAACCGTGTAAAATTTAAAGTATACCTTTCTACAATTATTCAGAAGGCCAAAATTTATTAAAGCTTAAAAAATAAAACTATTTAAAATTATAAAAATTAATAATTCAATAATAAAAAAAATAAATAAATAAATAAAGGCAAAGCCACTTCTGCCGTACTCAAAATGAGTACGTGCAGCAGCGATGCTGGGGGGCCTGAAGATCCCCCCAAATCAAGTGGAAGGCGGAAGAAGAATAGTAATGCTTCTTCTTCTTCTTCCTCTACCAACGAATACCCCAAAGGGCCCACTGAAAAGGCCAATAAGGGCCCAACAGAAGAGGCTAAACTGGCAAAATTGAAGCCGATGCCTCCGGAGAAGACTGTAGCAGACCTTGCTCGAGAAGTAGATGATGCACTAGCTCCTACAGCGACCAATACAGCAGCAACTAATGCAGCTACCGCAGTGTCAAACGTGCCTCGTCAAAAATTAATTGAAGTTGTCCAAAAGGCTTCAAGTTCAGCGCCAAAGCCCAATGCTGTTGTAATGAGGCCACCGCTGTCTTCAACGAAGAATGCTCCAAAGAAGCAGCAGCCAACAACGACAGGAGTAACAGCAGGATCCCTACGACCCCAACCTGTAGCGTCAGGGATTTCGTATGCCCAGGTAAGTGGTGGTTCCAGGAACAATAACACAATAGAAATTTTGAGTAAAGGCATCACTCCTCGTCCACCCCCATTGGACGCGGGTAAGCCTCGGCCCAAGACCAGTGCGGGTCTCCAGGGCTTCTTCGACGGGAGGTGGCAAGACGAGAGCTACGGGATGCAGCTTGAGCACATCAGAGGATGTCCTCAGACTGCATACCTGAAGGCAATCTTCCGCGTCATCTCCTGTGAGCAGCTTTTCTCAATGGGAATTATAGCTGGAGGAATGGTCGAGGTGTATACCACAACCCTCGAAAGCGCCACTAAGCTTATGCTTGAGGGCATCGAGGTGGAGGGTAGACACCTCGTTCCACTCCCGCTAAAAGAGAAGCCCACGAAGGTCGTGTTTTCGCGGGTCCCTATGCGAGCCCAACATGAAGACCTCTCGAATTTCCTTGGGAGATTCGGGAAGGTTCATGGAAAGGTTCGCGCCATTCCCATTAAAATTGGGGACGAGGGTCTCGGGCGGGGTATCTTCGGTACTAGCCGGGAAGCGTCCATCACCTTGAATAAGGGGTGTACGCTTCCGTCAGGCTTTTACCTGGGCATATCCGGCTCGAGATACTGGATAGACGTTGGCACCGAAGCGAAATGCCATGCTTGCCATTTGGTAGGGCATTTTATTGCTGACTGCCCCAGGAGAACCGGGAAGAAGGCTGAACCGAGGGTTCCCTCGAAGGAAGCCACTACTACAGTAGTGGATCTGGAGAAGGAGCCTTCGGCCGGCACTCAACCTGCTATTTTGGAGCAGCCAGTGGTTAAGGTGCCTGAAGTTGTCCTAGAGGCAAAAATAGTTATGGCTGTAAACGGCGCCACGTCGGCACGTGAAAACACGGCTACTTCCGACGAGGAGTCGAATAGCCAAGTAGTAAAAAAAAGAGGACGAGGAGGAAGAAAGTTGACCGGGTGATGCTGCCTCCTCCAGAGCCAGCAAAGCCAGTCGCATCCAAGCGGCCCCACTCGGAGGAGGACGATAGTGGAGCTCGCGGTTCGAAGGTTGTAGTAAGGGACGCGGTGGTGTCTCACGAGCAGCTTTCGGACTGCGACATCACCGGCTTGGATGACACTGGTCTTTCGAGCTTCGGTGGCTACGAGTCGTGTGGTAGCATCATTTCGACTGGTAGCCAATTTGAAGTCTCGAAAGGGATGGAGACCCTTCCTAGGAAGAAGATCTCCGAAATTCTTACCCAGCTCCAGTACAAGAAGAATTCAGATAAAATCTGGAGTATTCTTGTAAGGGAGCTGGAGAGGCCAGAGTTGTTACTTCCTCAGCTTCAACTCCTACAACAGGAGTCCAGGAAGAGGAGGAAGTACAACGATGTTGCTCGGTTAGAACGACTTCATAGGAAGGTGGAGGAGTTGCTTCAGGAGCATCGCTTGGCCGATTCTCCTCGTCAATAGACGTCGCACATTCATCGTTTGAGCTTTTCATCTCTTTGAATGTGCAAGATAGCTTCGATCAACACCGGGGGTTTAAGTGCACATACAAGGTTACACAGCACTATCGAACATGTCAAAATGTTCGATATAGACATCGCGCTTCTACAGGAGACGAATTTTACACAAGACACATACACACAACTTGAGCGCTATGCTTATTTACACACTGGCTATGCAATGTTTGCCACACCTGCGCCTCGCCGAGGCTCAGGGGTGGCAATCATTGTATCCAACAAATTTACACTATCGTCTCCTGTCTATACAGATATCTTCCCAGGCTTCGCTTCTTCCTTGGACTTTGTTATTCAAGACAAAAATATCAAGGTAGTAAACGTGTACCTTCCTCATGACCAGGACATTACAAGACAAGTTCTTGATAGTGTTCAGTCGTGTCTGGTGAATTTTAGCGGCGAAACTGTCCTCGGAGGTGATTTCAACTGCACTCTGAATCCCTCAATGGATCGGCACTCTGGAGTTGAGTTCAACTCTGTTAATGCTACTCGATTGAGGAATTTTGTCGGTGTTTTCAGACTCGTGGATATCTATCGTTGGATGCATCCTACGACTAGATCATACACGAGGGTCTCGCGAAATATCCATGGAAGTCTCGCAGGCTCCAGAATTGATAGACTTTACGTCTCACCTGGAATACTAGAACATTTCGTTGGTGTCACTCATGAAGTGTGTTCCGTTAGCGATCATCTTCTTGTAGTGGCGACCAGCACTCTAGTTGAAAGACGAACTGCATACTGGATATTCAACAACTATTTGTTGAATTCCGAGCAGTTCATCAATGAGTTCATTGATTTCTGGCACGATTGGCAAGAGAGGAAAGCTGACTTTCCTTTTCTTAGTCAATGGTGGGATGTTGGAAAGCTCCAGATTCGGTCTTTTGTCGAGACGAGTTTCAATCGAAGTGGCTATCAAGCTTCTAGCTTGTCGGCCGAGGTCTCTCGGGTGGCAGCTCTTCTCCCAACTCAGCCGGGGTTGATTCTTTATTTCAATGGAATAAAGGAACGCTTGGCGACACAGACTTACAAGCACAGCTTGGAGTTTGTGCTGCGCGGCCAATCGCGCTGGCTGAGAGAAGGCGATTCTCCAACTGAGTACTTCTTTCAGGCATCTGGACAAGTCCTCAACGGACAACAGCTATCAGAATATATTCGAGACTACTACAGTAGTCTCTACTCTGAATCGACGTCGACAACATCCTCGACCACTCATGAATTTCTTGAGAATATTCCCACTTTCTCTGAAGACAGTAAGGAGCTCCTGGATACAGTAATCACATTGGAGGATATGATTGCTGCGACAAAGGATCTAAGGCGACACACTTCACCTGGTTATGACGGCTTGACTCCAGAATTCTTCATACGTTTCAGGGATTTATTAATTCCTGACCTTTTGGAAGTCTTCAATTCGGCGGTTGAGACACATTCAGACTTTCCTTCTAGTTGGAGGAGATCTGTTATGCGCTTGATTCCAAAGAAGGGAGATTTGCAGAGGATGGGGAACTGGAGGCCAGTAACCCTATGCAATGTAGACTACAAAATCGTCTGCAAAGCATTAGGGGCGATACTCCGCTCAGTGATTGCTTCGGTAATACACCCGGAACAGTCCTATTGTGTACCTGGTCGTAGTATCTACGACAATATCGCGGTAGCCAAGCATTTGTTTGATTACCATGAACAGACAGGTACACAAATGGCCATGATTTCACTTGACCAACAAAAGGCTTTTGATAGTGTCTCGCACGAGTATCTCTTGACTGCTCTCGAGGCATTTGGGTTTCCACCCAGGTGGCTCGATATCGTCGGGAAACTGTATAGAGATTCAGCGATTTTGATTAAGCATCAAGGACAAGTTCTGGCTCCTATCTCGTTTCATCGAGGTATCAGACAGGGATGTCCATTGTCAGGTATGCTTTATGATCTTTCGTTGGAGCCGCTACTGGTGAATCTTCGTCGAATGCTCGGACGGTATGCGGTTCATCTGCCATATACCAATGTGAGGCCTCTTATGTTGGCGTATGCGGATGATCTGTCTATTTTCGTGACAAGAGATGAAGCTTTTCCGGTCGCTCGTGCTGTTTTCGAACAGTTCGAACGTATAGCGGGCGCTAAAATCAACCTTAGAAAGAGTCAAGGCTTGTGGTGTGGAAGGTGGAGAGATCGTACAGATACTCCACTGAACATCCAATGGACTAATACTTGCTTGAAGTATTTAGGTGTGTATATCGGACGCGAGAGTAAATCAAATAATAGCCGCATCGCTCTTGAGAAACTCTCTAGAGCTGTAAACTCATGGCGTAGTCGACTGTTTCCACTATCCTTAATGGGTAGGTCAGTCGTGATAAACTATTTGATTACCTCGTCCATCGTTCATCTGCTAAAGTCTGAGACGTTTGATGAAGGCTTCGTAGGTCTTCTTCAAGCAAAAGCGATAGACGCCTTTTGGTGCGGAAGACGATGGGTTGCTGAAAGCACGCTCTGTATGCCAGTCAAGATAGGTGGATTAGGTCTCACTAACTTGGTTGTGAAATCAAGGTGTCTCCAAGTGCGTGCATTCCAAAGAGTGTTTTGCCAGAGAGACAGCTTGATTTCTCAACTGTGGGTGAATGTACTGGGAGGGATCGGCATAGGGGAGTATTACTACCTACTCTCTGTTCGACCACCTTATCCGCGTGACTGGCCACAGGATCTAATCTCAACGATTCAGACCTGGGGCAGAATCAGGCCAGCATTTCACCTTCAGTGGAATGCTCTAAGGTACACGCAATTCGCATCGATTCCAATCAGGTTTAATCCTGAATTAATAGATTCAGTGTTCAGTAATGCTCGGGGTTTTGAAGCTGACACGCATACACTGACAGTTCTCGGAGATATAATTGATATCTCTGGAAACTGTCGAATAAACACTAACACTTCACAACTACACGACCTGGCTGCTTCTGCGCGGGAGAGATTTCGCCAACTTGGGACCAGTGACCCTGGCACTAAGTTGGAAGATGCTTTCGTTCTGAACAGGCCACCACACACACCTTTCAGCACACTTACAACACGTGTGCTCCGTGACGTGCTTATGTCAATAAGACCTCCGGAGTATACAGGATACAACAGATGGCGAACACACCTCGGGGTGAATATGGGCGTGATGGGAGGGATAACTTGCAGAGTAGTCTACAGTTATCCTTCTAGTTACAAAGATGCGGATGTAGCATTCAAATTGCTGCATCACAGTCTTATGCATCCTAATCAGTTGTCACATATCGACCGCCGAGTTCAGAGGATTTGCACAGTTTGTGGTGGTGAAGGCACCCTGTTTCACAGGTTCTTCACTTGTCCGGCTTTGCAGGGTCTAATGGATCTCGTGCGCGGTATGTGTCAGTTGATCCACCCGAGTTTCGGCATTACTAGGACATCGTTTCTATGGGGACCAAAGGTATGTAGTCGAGTGAATTGTTTGATTAGCTTTGTGTTGACACTGGCCAAATCTACAATTCACCTGTACTACATGAGAGTCGAAGCTGGGAATCAGAACACTGACCCACAACACCACGCACACGCACTTAAGCGCCACTTCGTTGACAGGTTGAAGAGACGTTTACGTCTTGAATATCTGGCAACGAACGCAGACACATTCAACTGCACATGGCAACCACTATCGTCGGTGCAGGACGGAGCTCTTGTCTTTCACTGGTGATAGCAGGCCACAGCATTTGCAGCACTAGTCCACGGGGCTTCTCCCCGCTTAGGAATCGTTGCAAGTGCTGTGGGAAGGACAAGCACTCTGTTAGAGATGCTAAGCTGGAGGGATGATGAGGGCAGTTTGTAGAGGTCTATGATACTACAGGCTTCCCTCGCGGGACTCTATAACGGTATCGCGTAAATTTTTCGTTCGTTCGGTCATTTATTTTTAATTCGGTTTCGGTGTCGGTGCTAAATTTCAAAATTTTATGTTGAAAATTCGTTCGTTTAGGCAATTATTTTTATTAGTTTATTTTGGAAATTTGGAACTTCTTGGAGCTGCCACTTACCCAATTGTCAAAATTGGGACTTTTAAATTTTTTGTCTATCTTTTAGATCCTTTTCAAAATTCTTGTAGCCGTTTTTTAGTCTCTTTTGAGAATTTTGTCTTGTTTGTTTTCCTTTTGTTTGTGTCTTTTTTCTTGTTCATTAGTTTTTCTAATTGTTTTAATTGTTTAATTGTCCCTATTGACCTTTTATAACTTTTAGATTAGCTAGCGACCTTTTGTTTACACTTTGTAGAGCCTTTTGCCACCTATTTTTAGGGAATTTTAAAAGAGCCAATGAGCCACTAAATAAAGAGCTTATACAAATAAAAAAAAAAATTATTATTATTCTGTATTTACATACTGTACACTATACAGGGTCACAACAATGGGAATGAGAAATTAGAAATAAACTTTATGGTCTTTTCACCTAATCAAAAATCATTTAAAAATTTAAGAGTTCAGTTCTAAGTCAATACTTTCTCCAATACCCTCTTACATAACGAATATAACAAAATTAATAAAAATAACGAAAAGCCACTCATCATCTATAATTCTTATTATCAAAAAACCGAAACCAAAAAACAATTCAAGCGAAATTCGGGTCCTCTATATTTACTCCTTTTACTCCTCCTCCTCCAAGTCATTTAAATACTTTGTAATTCAACGAAAGATAAAAATGTGATTAACTTCAGTTGGCGGGCGGTTAAGATATGATTCCTTCTCTTTTAAGAAAAGCTCTTCGCGCAACACTTTCCTCCATAAATAAAACAGTAACAAAGTCCAACACTTAAAATGTTCTGAAGAATTCCGTAAGTACGTATTTCAAAATTCCCTTCCTTCACTCTAACTCACTCTCTGTCTCTCTCTCTCTCTCTCTCTCTCTACGTACTACGTACTAACTACCTATATCTCCGCAAAACACTCATAATATTTTGTGACAGGATAAAGCGAGCAAACGAAAGATTCACGCCAGAGTTGCTCATTTATTTTGCAAGGATTACATTGTCCCCCAGGCTTTAAACTGAAAACAAATTGCATTTCCCTTGTGCTTTTATTTCGGGAGGTTATTTTGACTTTTCTCTTCAAAGGACTTACAGACGAAAGAGATTCCATAGCTCATTTGTGGGTGGTTTTTTGGTTAGTCTCACACTGAACAGCAATATATTTTACGTAATGTATCTATGTACATTACTACATGTGTGTTTTACTGTATTCTATATAAAGGCATAGATTTTATTTTCTTGTCAAGAATTGTTCCATATGCAAAATTCTAAAATTGAAAAGACGAAATCCCTTTTTTCTTCCATCACAATAAAATAATATCTTTAGAATGGTAACCAAGCTCAACCCAATGCAAATATATTTTCGGGAAAATAATAGATAGGCTCAGAGGAGCCAGATAAGTCCAGAAAAAAAAGATAAATGTTGAGGGGAGCTCACTTTGGAGGACCAAGTCAATGTTAACTTACAACCAGATGTACCGACGTCTAGATACATCTAGATGCTAGTCAACGGATCAAATATGAAAATAAAATAAAATACAAAACCATTTCGATTAACTAATCGCGAAGTTGACCCATCACTACAGACCAATAATCTTTCCAAGAAAATCTCAATTATTTCAAAAACCGAAAGAACACCATTTATTTCAAGGATTAATTCGCGTATTTCCCTTGTTCATTGCCATTTCGCGAAAATTTATTTCCCACACAGCCTCGGTAGGTACATACTAAAACTTTTTGTAGAAAGAAAGTCATCATCATCGTCATAGTCGACGCCAACAACAACAACAACAACAGGATCTTTGTATCCTTAATCGTTCTAGCGTTTGTGGAAAATCCACCATCAACATGGATAGAATGTTGGCCAAGCCAATACGCCAGAAAAATGTCGTCCAGAAACTTTTCGACTATTTTTTGTTTTTTTTTTTGTTTTTTGCCCTTTTTTATGTACAAAAAGGCCAGCGGTCGGTCGGCCTTTAATGCGTTAGTGTCCAAGTAAAATATATTGGTGCGCCCGAGTTTTAATTATAATTGATGAGGTAATTATCCTCGGAATGAGGTTAATAGGCTTAAAGTCTTGTGCGTTTACCGCAGATACTCCCATAAAGGATGAAACTCATATTTCTTTGGATGTGGCAAAGCAAAGGTCCTTTATGGTGTTGGTTGGTTAGTTGGTTGGTTGGTTTCTCCGGACAAAATGCCTCCTGTTGTTTGTTGCGTTCACAAAGAATTTGCAAATAAACAAATTTGAGAATTCATAGGATTTCTCTCATGGGGGGGATGAGAAATTAACTATAGGGGCAAATAAGGGACTAGGGAGAGGGGAGAATAAATATTAAACAACCCACGCACCAATGTCGTCTTTGTCTTCTCAGTCAATTTGTTTTTTTTTTTTTTAATTTAGCCTTGAGGCGTTTCCTTTAAATGAAGACACTTTAAAAGTGTAGCAGTAAAGTAAAAGGACATTTTTGTGGAACTTAGACAGCTTCTTCTGTTTTTTCATTTTTTTTTTTTTTTTTTTTTTGTAGAATCATATCAAAAATTATGAAAATGTTTTATTTGTCGTCAATGGATAGAAAAGAAAAGTCAAGGATGAAAATGAAAGTCTTCTGTTGATTAATGAGATTTTTTTTTTATTATTATTTGTTAAACTAAAATGAGTTGAACAAAATTGGATAAGAAAAATTATTTTAAAGAACTTCTGAAGCTTCAAAGGAGCAAACATAGGAAAAAAATCTTCAACAACACGGGTAGTGGTGTGACCATTATTGGCATAGAATGAGCTTTTATTTCTTCGATGGGATTATACGTGTGCTCTCAGAAGAAGAGATTTGGACAAGTCCATTGACCGTTGGATAGACTTAATGCTGACCTCGCTCAAATTTGTTACGAACTACCTTAGAAGAAGTGGGAGATGGTAGGCAGAAGAACTATCACCAGAGAACCTCAGTGCGGGTTATTATTTCCTGTTTTACATTTCAATAAATATAGGAAATATCTCTTTGCGCAAAGTTAAACTGATGATTTAGTACTGGTAACTACGGTCAATTGCGATAGTGATGTTTTTATATCTCCTTACTAAGATCTGAATATTTTTTTAGATCTAGTCCAGTAAGATAGATGTCATTCTCTACCCGCATGGAAGACTGTCTTCGTATGTCTTACTGGGAAGATACTGATAGACTTAGCACATAGTACGTATTAAAGAATCTAATCTGTTAGGGTCAATATTTAATCAGGCGAAGTTTTTGAGGTTTTTGAGAGCATATATAACGATATATAAAATACCTACAACTAAATTCAGTCCAATATGACACGAAAGTAAGCCAGGACCTACGTGGAAAATGTGCTGAGGCGAAATCTTTCCTCCTTAAACCAAAAAAATGTAAGCCTTCGTTATAATTAATTATCATGTAGACTTTGACTATCTTTTTTACATTTATAGTAAGAAATTTGGCAATGTAGTAACAATTTTAAGTCAATCAGAGCTATTGTTATTTTGTCCCTCGTATGGTGACAGGAAGTAGATCACCTTTCAACTGAGCATATGACGTCACTTTCTAATAAATGAATAACTGCTGCTACTCAATTATTTATTGAATATGGAATTTTAGTGAGATCTCGGTTAAAATAGGTGGGGTTAAAAGTCACTTGAAGGAGAACAATTTAAATAGCACTCACATCAACTGGGAGCGACCAAAACGCTGTTGAAATCGATAGAATCTGTTGGATAGTTACACTTTTCCGGTTAATGTCCTAAGAGGAACGAATGAATCGGTAAGTAAATATGTAGTTTAATTACTTCCTCTCTCATCCACCGACCGTGCCACCTCAGTCTCCTCGGCGCAATGCTAATGTAGATACTCACCCCCCCCCCCCCCTTATTATCCAACAATAGACCGACGGAAGATGTTGATGCGGCCAGTAGAATGATCGACTCGGCTGTCCTCACAGACTCGGCCTTCTTGCTATCTAACTGCACAGAGATTGAGGTAATGGTTGCCTTTGTGCGTATCAAATCTAATGCGGTGGGGACTGATGGGGCTCCGGTTAAATTCTTAAAAATCATTCTCCCGTACTTCTTAAAACAGCTCACTGACATCTTCAACAAACTCATTACCTGTTCTCACTTTCCTGATTGCTGGAAAATAGGTCTCATCACTCCGATACCTAAGATCACCACACCCAGGGCTCTGTCAGACTGGAGGCCCATCACTATTTTGCCAGCTATATCCAAGGCTTTCGAGTCTATCATTAACGAACAGATCTGTCAACACCTCGAAGCTAATAAACTGCTGTCCGAGTTTCAATCCGGATTCCGAAACAAGCATTCCACCACGATAGCACTTTCCAAGGTGGTATCTGACATACGCGAGCTCTGTGATGATGGCAGCAACGTAGTTATTTGACTTCTCCTCGTCAGCATGCTCTATGATTGCCAGTTATCTATCAGATCATTATCGCGGCCAGCGGTCATGAGCTCCGGCGTCCCACAGGGAGCGGTTATGGCTAGCTCCCCTGCTCTTCTCCATGTTTATCAAAGATGTGGCTCATATTTTGGCCGGGTCACCTTCTGCGGCCGGCCACCACTTCCACTTATATGCTGATGATCTGCAAATTTATGATGCGTCTTCGGTTAGCAATCTTCCAGCTCTAATTGCGTCGCTCAACAGTAAACTTGGCAATGTGTCGCGATGGTGTGCGGATAATATGCTCACCATAAATCCACTCAAATCACAAGCGATGGTATACTCCTCATGTAGTAGAACGCTTGCCCCACGTTATCTGATCCACCCGCTGATCTTATGTGACTCAGTCATTCCCATCTCTATGGGTCATGTCAAGAACTTGGGCCTGCTGATGGACACTCATCACAAGTGGGGACCACAAGTGAAAACGATATGTGCTAGGATCTATGGTGGACTTCGCTCACTGTATGCGGTGGCGCTCAAACTGCCTCCTGGCATACGGATGAGGCTAGTAAAGGCGCTTATAATTCCGCATTTCCTATATGCTGACATTGTAATGTATCCTCTACAGAGCGGCGTAATGTACAAACTCTTGCGCGCTCTCCAGGCTTGTGTCCGATTTGTGTTTGGCGTCCGTCGCTCTGAACACATTTCACCATTCATGAGCCTTTTCCTCCCATTCACGCTTTCCAATCTGTATAAAGTGCGTGTGCTCACCTTTATCATGCGTCCAAAACTCAAGCTGCTCCCAGAGTACGTCAACATCAAATTCAGCTGGAGAAGGGTATGCACCTCTCGTATCACGCAGTCTCGAACTGTGAACCATTATGGATCCAACAGTGTATACGGACAGGGAGTTTTGTGCTGGAATGCCCTGCCAACTCTTATTAGGGAATCAACCAACCTGGGTAATTTCAAGATTGGTGTTCTGAACCATGTGATCTCCACACAGCTAAGTGTGAATCTAGCGCAACTACAATGCGAACGACACTATCGTGATATGTAAATATTGATGTTCACGGGTATTTATTTATTTATTTTGTCTCACTGCTCAGATCTGTGGTCAACTGCTATGTGATAATTCCTTAGGATACTACTCTACGATATACTCGCAACCCATTAATCATATTTGGTTCATGGGATAGTTTTTAATGTCTGGCTTTAGCTGGCAATACGCCATATTTACAGGCAATCGTCAGTGTTGCCACCGTTAAGTTAATATATAATATAACATAATATCATATATGCAATATGCAACACCTAGTACCGCGCTCCGCAGGTTACCTGCAAACGGACCATGCTAACCTGAAATGTATCTACGGTGTAGGGACTGGTTCAATTTTTACTCTGCTAGTAAGCCGTGGTTGAATGCACCTCAACGCAGTTGACGAACGTGTCCCTTGTTAGTAGACAGTCAACTATTTTAAATCCAAAATATGTAAGATCTCATATACATACCTGCTATGTAAACTGCAACAAATAATAAACAAATAAACGAATAAATAATCTAATAATGTACCGATCTGTATTCGGATCTAAATCTAAGTATCCCATTTCATGTAACTTGGGTAACAATTGGCAATAACGATTACCTGATCTTTGCTTTGTCTTTAATTTGTAACACTAGTCATAGTACTAAGTAGGGCCATATGCCAGCCTCAGTAGCTGAGGGCTTAACTATATTCACCACTGTAAGTCTCATCTGTATATACCATTGTAAGTCTCTAACTACCTTGCATTATATCATAGTATCATTAGTCCATTATAACCAACCACTATGTTATGTTATGTTAACAGTCACTTGAGCTATCTTACCTATGTAACTTGTACCAGCTTAAGGTAGGCTTTGGCAAAACCGACCGTGCAATCTTAGTAACTAATCTCCGAACAATGTACCTAATAGCTCTTAAAAAAATTATGTAAACTATATATACTATTAAACATGTAAATCGCTTTACCCAACGTTATTGACGTGGCGCTCATGCTGGGGTATGTAATAAATAAACTTTGAATTGAATTGAATGTAGTTGAGCTAATAATTCTCCCAGCTTACGATATCCTCTCTCATAGCTTAAATTCTCCAACTCTGCATATTACAGAATTCGATCAACAAGTGACGACTTATACTGGTTTCGTTTTGTAAGTATGACACCCTCACCAATATTTCTTTCAAACCAAAGAAAAAAAGTCCTTCTCCACACAGGCTAATAATATCTCACCACACCATTTAGTAACCAACTCCATTCAACCTCCCTCTCCAGGCACTCAATATTCAAAATATGCTAAGAGAAGTACCTATCTATATTTAAAATACTCTTATTCTTCTCTTACATAATTCCGTAACTGAATCAATTAAATTCGATCTAAGAAATATGACAACCAAAAGTTTTCCCACAACTAAACCATAACTGAACCAATACGATAAGAAGACAATTGAATGGAAAAGTTCAAATCGGAAATAGTCGAACGTCGCCGCCGTCGTCATCTAAACTTTGCACAAATACTGAATCCACAGCGATACTGTTCGATTCAAGCACACAAAACTTGAAGTAATAGATTTTGTCGGTATTCTTAGTTTTTAATCTCTGGGTTAACTACAGCCCCCCCCCCCCCCCGACTACCAACGAATCTAACTCAACCTCATAATGAAATCATCTTATTCCCAGCATAGGCATTAATTTAAATGACTTAAAGGGCCCCCATTAACATTCACAAATGCTCGGCAAGCATTCATGAGAGTTCCAACTTGAAATTAAAGAGGGCGTCCATACAATATGCAGCCCCCTTGAAAAAAAAAAGAAAATTCAAAAGCTATTCAGAGCCTATGGATACGAAAAGTCCCTTCTCAGGATATACATCAAGAAAATTTTTCTGAAAGAAGAAACCTGAGTCGAGTCCTTTCAATTTTCCGCTTAGATAGAGACCTGGGTAGACCCTGCTCTTATAATTGTCCTTTACATGACTCAAAAAGAGAGACGACTTCTTGTATTTAACAAAAACGAGGTCTATCGTAAAAATTCACATACACACACACACACACACACACACACAAATATATACAGCCTATTCAGTAATTACCTGACAAATGGTCTTCTGTTGCTTCTCTGTAGCTCTTGAGGCCCATTAGTTGAAGAGCCTTTGTGCATTGCCTTCTTCTGGTCGGATACTCACTATCAGATAACTCGTGACGGACATTTGAATTGCAAATTAAAACCGCTAAATCCTTTGCTTCAAACGGGATTTGGAATGTTTCCAGGGATCTGCAATGGTGTAAGAGAGAGAGAGAAAAATAAAAATGCAACTTTGGCTGAAGAAATAGCAACACAAAAGCCTTAAATAAATTACGAAATTGCAATCGGAATTGAAATAGAACAAAGGAGAAAAACAGGGAAAAAACGTGTTGGGAGTGGGTGGTTGAGCGGATGAAGCTACGAGGGACTGTGGAGTGTAAAAAATGTACAAGCTAAAAACATAGCTGGGGACAATCTAGCGACATAAACAGCATGACTTATAATATTGGTACGATGACCAACGGACGTAGGAGGACGCAAGTATCGGAAATGAAAGAAAAATAGCCGGTTCGTCTCCTAAAACAAACAATTGAATTCTCTAGGAGCTAGGAAAGCAGTTGTCATCGGCGACTATTCGAGTTCTTCAAACAGGATGGGGACGTTCGTCCGTCCGTTCAACATGGATAGATAGGAGACTGGGAAAACACAAGAAATGATACATATAATAGGTATGGAATTGTTTGAATTCCAGAGAATTCCACCACCCCGGATTCAAGATGAAGCGGAAGTTAGTCTTGATGGTAAGTACAGTTCTCGGGTTCGGTTAGAGAATGAAGTTATTCCGGTTCTTATTCTATAGATCTATTTATAAAAAAAAAAATATTTCTCTCGAAATTAATGGGAGGACTAAGCAACTTGTCCCCTACCAACTATATATGTATATGTATTATATATAAAGATAACTTACTTGCAATCGATTAGGAGGGCATGGAACTTCCTTCCTGACACCGAGATTAACTGGTCCATTATACCGCAGGGCATGCCAGCGAATTTATGCTCTGCCTTTTGGCACATCAGGGCCTTCTCTGTTAGACTAGAAGAAAATAAGAAAATCCAGTTTAGCATGAAATTGCCAACATCTGTTGTCATAGCTAGCGATTCATTTAGAAAGGTTTTTTTTGTTTGTCTGCAGTCAGTTATTGTCTATCACATCTAGATGTCTCTGTGTATACACCATATTTGTGCGTGCGTTTGTGTTTGAACCTGTATCTCTACTGGCGAAAATCTTTTAATTTCATCATCATCATCATGAAAGCTATTCCAACTACGTTTTAATTCCATATGATAACTATAACTGCAGTTACATGCATACATACCAAGCAGAGGCATAAGAGTACATACATATCCGTATGTATATGAGTAGTCTCTGGAACTACATATATATGGTTAGGGCACGTACTTGCATACCTTTCAACATGTTTTCCAGTTATCTTCTCCACAAATGTCAGTGTGGACACCTCAAGGGCTGCACTGCTGGATAAACCACCACCGACCGGAACATTACTCATAATAACCGCATTAAATCCAGGTACCGGGTGACCATAGCTTTGGATAACTCCCTTGACATAGTTAGCCCATCTGTGAAGAGAAAATGTGTCAGGATAAGATCACCATAAATCGCCATATAAGTCTGGAAAATATTTTTGTTAATGTCAAATTCAATTTTTCTCACCGGTGAAAGTGAGAGAAAGAGATTTTTTTACGCGTGTATACGATGTGATCAGAATTTTGTAGAGGAAATTTGCTTTTTTATATACTACATATAGTTAGACGATGGTCTTATCACCCTTATCTTGTAGGATAAGAAAATATAATAATTATACAAATTACATACTCGCAAAGCCTGGGATGTGATATTTATTGGTTAGTTGGTTTATGTCTCTTTTCTTTTGGAGAGGAAGATAACGTTGTTATTTTTATTTTCGGTCAATTTCTTCTGGATTCATGCATTTAGAGGAGATCTAAGTTTTAGAGACCTAGTAAAAAAAAATTGTTTTTCCTAACCTAACATTAATACGGCCATAAGGTGACCATATTAGTCCACAATAGTCCTAACACCTTTTCAGTATATTTTTCAAACTGATAAGTGATAAGCCTAACAGATTATTCTTTCAGGATCTGATTAAAAAATTAGATACGTCAAAGGGGCCGGAGGTCTTCCTTGAAGACATAAAAAGCCTTAAGACATGTTTATCGATGCGATTTTTTTTTTTTTACAATATTTTCTCAGAAGTGACTGTGTCTTATATAATCTGTAGTATAGTCTTTGTCTAGTCACAAGTTTATCTATTCATGTATCAGAGCACCTCATTAAATACCAAATGTGTTATTTTTAGTGTAATTTCATGGGAGGGGGGGGGGTATTATCAGTGCAGCTTTTATTGTGGATTTGACAAGAAAAATCAATTTTAGCATATTATTGTAGCAAAAACAGGCATATTTTCAGATCAATTAAATTATAAAAATAACTCATTTTTAATGCGTTCATCTGGCAACACTGCATACAATCAGAATAGTGTCAGTCCATATTTCATAATATGATGGAAATAGAATTTTCAAACAAATAACAAAAATATAGTAAAAGTAAATAGTTTTGACGAAGTCTTACACTAGAACATTAGATTATGATCTAGAATTTGTGAGGTTAAAACATATCTCCTTGATGCAATCCAAACAATTATCTGTAAGGCTAAAACAATTATTAATTTGAACATTATCCATATACATATATACCTAGATTACCTCGGATAGATTATTTATATATATTGAAAAGAGCAAAGGTCCAAAAACAGAGCCCTATGGTATTTCCCCCTTCTGAGGGATAAGAACCAAGAAAACTGCTCATTGAACACTCATAAAGATGTTAGAATAAGTCCAGCTATAGCAATACTCCTATACACATCAACTATCAGCTATTATTATTATTTGCCAATAACTGAGCTGATCGACAGTTAGAAAGCATAAATTGCTCTAGGGCTGTAGTCAGAAATAAAGGCTAGCTAGGAATGACGGGGAGCACTTTATATGAGGAGAAAATAAAAGTATAAATTTTAGGGGACATACACATATGTATACATTGAAAAGATTTAAGGGACAATTTGGATTTTTTCCTTGAAATTTGGCAAACATACTCATTACAAAGTTTTGAAAAAAAACCAGGAAAAATCGATTCCTGCGAATGTTCAGACTTAGACGACCCTCGGAATATTGCAGTTTCTAATAGTGAATCTCAGAACTGTGAGGCAGTCGTACCAATAATTGGTTTTGGTCATGTTCTTTGCCCATATACAAACAACACCGAAAGAGCCAGTAACTGTGCTAACTGTTCTTTCACGCTTTATTACCACAACATTCGTGGTATACGTTGAAAGGATCGAGAAATATATTTGAGTGTTGCCCTTTCCTAAAATGTAGCTCTCATGCGATATTTGATCATCTGAATTTTTTTATAAAAGGAATTTCATTGTGTTTCAGAAAGATTGCTGCCCAATATCCACTGGCTTGTCTCATGGCGGAGATATATTAATCGCCGTTAAATCAAATTTAAGTGCTAATCGAGTAAAAATCGCTTTTGCAATGATGGTAACGTATGGCAACTGGCTGTTAAATTAATTAGAGATGTTAATATGTTCATTTGTGTTAACTACACTGCTTCTGCCTTGCAACTTAGCTATATAAGAATAAAATAAGTAAAAAACAAGTTTTCAAACAAAACTGAGGCCTAGCCGCATAAAAAAGTAGAAAATAAACTTTTCTTCACACACAGAGGTGGACTCAGATTTTTTGATTGGGACATTTCTCTTGAATATTCTTTCTCTTCATGAATCAAATCACTTATTACCTCTGATTGATCATACTGAAATATATCGGTGATTGTCAGCGAATAAAATCTGAGTCCACCTCTGTGTATGAAGAAAAGTTTATTTTCTACTTTTTCATGCAGCTTGGTCTCAGTTTTGTTTGAAAACTCTCGTTTTTTACTTATTTTATTTTCTGCCTTTTTCACGTTAACTAAATTGTTATTACGTGCTGCATGGAGATATTTTAAAACAATTTTTAAGTCATGTTTGGTGCCGATCCGAAAACAAAAATTTTTCGAGTATCACATCGTTGAAGTACTCCAACGGTTTTCTGAAATTCAAATAATGTTTTAAACAGCGCTTTTTAGCTGTATTCCAACTTGATCCCATATAACATGCATTTTCCTGATTTTCCATGTTTTCCACAGACATTTCCTATTACTATGAATTTTTTTTAAAATATGCATGAATTTTCCTCGATTTTTCATGCAAGTTTTCATGATTGTTGAAGAGAAAATATTGATGCCAGTAGGACGGAAAAAAAAATGATTCCGCATAGCTCATAAAACTTTTTTGTCGGAAAATTCCGGAAATTTTCGAAATTATCCAGAAAAATTGGAAAATTCTGCATTTTTCCTGAAACAGATTTATCACTAATCATATCGATGAAAATTTGTCCGATGATTTTCCCGCTTTTCCGAGTTTTCCACGTAGTTTTCCACAAAAGCAACATAATGCAACTCATTTCGCTCTACAACTTTGTCTTAGGTTGGAAAACGCTCAAACGCTTCCTTGGTCTGAAAAACTCCGGAAAAGCGTTTTACATGAATTTTCCTCGATTTTTTCTGCAAGTTTTCACCATTGTCGGAGAGAAGTAATGATGCCAGTTGATAGGGAACTTGATCCTGCATAATTAAGAAAACTTTTTTACCGGAAAATTCGGAAATTTTTTTCGGAAAAATCGAACAACTCTGCATTTTTCCTGAAACGGATTTATCACTAATCAAATTTGTACCAAATTTTCAAATGATTTTTCCCGATTTTCCGGGTTTTCCATGGAAATTTCCGGTTCAAATTTTAATAGATTCAATTGCCACGCGACATGAACCTGTGTGCCAAATTTCAGCTCGCTGTGATGACGTAAAGTGGGTCTACGAGAGTGTCGAAAATAGTACAAAAGAAATATAAATAGACAGATAAATTCGTGTACGAGTTAAAATGGCCTCAAAAACATTCAAACAATATAATCGATATGGCGTCTCAATTACACCCTGATATTTACTTTTGTTGCCTTGAGGACTTTAATCTTTCTGAATATTCGTTGAAGCTGTTCAGAGAAAGTTAACGTCTACTGCCAAAACCCTCGAGGGTTATGCTACTGCCCACAAATATATCATCACTGTGTGACATTTTGATAGTAGCTCAAGTAACAATTTTTCCAATTTTTGGTAACTGAAGGTGATTGGCAGTTTTATAAGGGGTATATAATGGTTTCTCGGTTATATAAGAATTTGAGTGGTTATATAAGTGTTTTATAATATTACCAATTGGTGACGTAGTTATATTAGAGTTTTTTAAGGTTACTAATGATTATCTTCCATCACTGGTCTATATAACTTAGAGTAACCATTACTAGAAGGTATATAAGAAAGATTTATAATTGTTTTCATCACCACTTTATATAACTTATTGGTAATAAGTGTTTATTGCGGTATCCATGGTTACCCTTATATAACTCCATAACATTCAGTAATTTAAGTGACTTTAATAAAAATTGGGAACTTTCGGTAATACATATACCCACTATAAAATATCGTAAAATTTTTTGGTGGCACCTTAGTAACTACGGTGATCGTCATAAAAACAAATTACTTTTTACTATTTTTATATATTTAACACAATATAACCAAAGGGTGTATAAAAACACTAATGTCTCTTTTTTGTTACTATAAGATATATAACATTACCAAAGGTTACATATTATGACTAAAGGGTGTATAAGGACCATTTTCGAGGCATGGTAGTTCCTTTAGGTTATATAATATTTCTAGAAGTATTATAAGGGTGATCCAGCTTATATAATAGAGACAAAGTTTATATAAAACTACTTGAAGTTTTATAATGGTAATTTGTTCAATTAAGTACAAGCCGCCATTTTTTCATCTGTGCATTGCAGATAAAAAACAAAAAATCGGTTAAGCCAATTTTTCAAATTGCAAATATATGACTTCCGTTTTATTTTTATATGAAGAAAATACATATAAAATATATATATAATATTTCTAAATTATGTAATGTTACTTTTATGAATTAATATCACCCAAGTGAAAATTTTAACTTTAGAAATATTTAATTAAAATTATTAAATATTGCTTATTTTTGGGAGGGGTCTATATTTTTTTAGAAGCATCTATGATGATATTCAAAGTAAAATTTTAATTGCAACTGAATATCACCATGTACATGCCGAAAAATTGTAAATCTAAGATGTAAAAGTCTTAAACACTTACATTATAAAAATGCAATACAAAAACCTATCGAAATTCTAAGTCAAGATAGGTTTCGTAAATATTTGCATTATATTGTTCTATAAAGGTAACGAAAAGTAATTTACCCAACATTTCAATTACTAAAAGTAATCTACTCACAAGTTTTCGTGCTAAACTGGGTGGTTATCGAATCAGTGCGGTAAGATTTTATTGACCCAATTGACATTAAGTGAAAGTAACGACGTATACATTTCACTTTTCTTAACAGTCGCATTGAGTCAAATTAAAATTCAAAAGCAGTACTTACAGGCAGCTCTTGTGACAGCATGTCTTTTTATTGGTATTATCCAGTTTCAGGCATTGCAGTGTAGGTGTATTATTTTCCATTGGCAAAATTTCTGAAGCGCTTCTCTGGAAGATTGCACCGCTTTTTTGTGCTTTCCCAATTCATTGTTTTGTATTTTACATAGGCATATATCCGCAGAGGCAAGCTCTTCACTGCTGTTCTTAAGAAGTTCTCTAGATATGCTAAAAGATTTTCGAAGAAGTTTTTTGAAGGTATATCTTTTCAAAAGCTTGAATAAAATGTTTGAATAATCATCGCAGTGCTTCTTCCTTAATTTCATAAGAGGGCCTTCAAGTCTACTTCCTACGAACAGTAGTTAGGCGCTTACCACTGTTTTATGAGTAGATTGCGAGGAAATTTGATCTGTATTCGAAATTTGTGACTTTCTTTTTGAAAAAGATTTCACTTTTAATTTAACCAGAGCTTCAGTTCACACTTCTAATCGCAATGAACTTCATGTTAAAAAAAAACTTCGCGCGAAAGTGGATTTTGTTTGTTTGTTAAAAATGCTATTATTAACAAAAATAAAGTTTCGTTCGGTATTGAAGTAATTTTTTATGGAAAATATAACGGATTTAGCTTGATTTGGAATTTGATTCAGAAAAATCGGTTGCTCGGTTCTCGATATACATTTTTTTTGAAAATCAGATTTCAACGTAATATCACCCCCCTAGCGGATGGGTGATGCATGGTAGGGAAAAAAAATATGGGGAAGTTATTTTCGTATTCCATACAAATTCTGAAAGTTTCATGGAAATCGGAGATGGTCTTGATCGGGTTCCCAGGTGATCGTTTTCTTGTGGAATGGCTGTGAGAAAATATAGGAAAGAAAATGGAATTTCTCAAAGCATTACCCTGTTCTTTTCTAGACATATCTCTTTATAATGCATTTGTTCTGCTACACAAGCAGCAGCTTAGAATATCGATATAGATGTGGCCTAGCCTAATGAGAATACGTATTGAGAAACCAAATAGGAATTTTCTATTATTCTAATAAGCCCTGTACGTATGTATGTAGCTTCTATTGTGAACTTTTGCATTCTTAAACTGCTAATTATGGTGTTTATGATGTACATATTCCTATTGAATTTCTTCTTTTACAGAGCTCTAGACACAAATTTCCTGACCGTTCCTTACTGCAGTATAATTTAATTCAATTTCTCATGCTTTTCTCCTTGAAATGAACCTCGAGAAACATTTTTCTAATTCCTGAATCACAAAACTTTATTCACTTACTAACTACTCTTCAACCCTAATTTAATATAAGAAGTTTTCCACTAATCACAATCACGACATTAGAGCTCCCTGGTTCTAACTGATCGCGACATCAATTCGAAAAAAAATCGACTTCGAAGCTTTATTTCCTTATAATTTATTATCTAATTCATAATTTCCAGTCATACGCATAAATTTAGTGCCATATGAAATTTACTTTGGTTTAAATTTTTGTTCGAATAAATTAAAGGTCATCTGATATATATAGCAATTTTTTTTAAATTCAGAAAAAACCTTTACCTAAACTTAAGTCACATAAATTTATTTTCACTTAGCACTTCGGGATATCGTTTCCCAATTTTCGTAAAAATGCAAAATTCTTACTACGTTAGTGTTCTAAACAAATAAAAATGAATGAACTGCATTATAGTATTAGTGATAAGAATGATTATATTTATAAAATAAATAATAAAATAAATAAACTTGAAACTTAGGCCTTTAATGTGGACCTGCTCGTGGATGTTAAGATATCGCATTCCCTCCAGAAGAAGTTTGAACATCTGAACTTTTCATTCAAAGCATACTAGCGGCTACATCCCCCTGGGTAAAGAGGCAGAGAATAGCTTCATGTTCTCACTGTGGACATGACGTGAAGGCGTTAGTGAAGCCTAAGTAGGTCATGCCTTGCATCTTATCAATGTTCTTCTTGCTGCCTGTCTGCATCCTTTTAGGCCACTAGGCGTTTGCCTTAAAAGATCCAGAAAGTCATTTTGGGATTTAGCATCCCGAAAAACCTTTGATATGATTCGAATGCATATACATAGCTCATTTTAAGGTGGAGATTCCAGGTAAGCTTTCTATCCAAAATGACTTCTAAATATTTGGATTTTTTGGAATATTCTAGTGAAAGTTCAATTAATCTAGGAGCTAGGCACTGGAGGCACCGTTTCCTGGTGAAAGGTACTATCACCATAATACATGTGTTTATTGATAGCCCCATATTCTGCCACCATCTAGTGTCTATGTTAAAGGCAGTTTACATCAGCTCGGGTAAAAGCTGTTTCAAATTTCCTTTATTCCCTGCGCCTTAAAGTCGGCTCTTGAAGTACACCCAAAATCAAGAGGCATAGTAGTGATATTAAAACTTCGCCCTGTGTGCAGGCTCTTGTGTCTCTGATTGTTGGGGATTCGCCGGCTAAGGTAGTTGTTATACAGCATTTTTCCAGCATAATATAATCCATCTGACGATTCAGGTTTCTATTCCTCTATCTTCGGTTATCCTTTTGATCGAGTCAAATAGTACTGTAGTAGGCGTCTTGTATGCCCATAAAGGAACATAATAGAACCTTCTTGTCATGTAACGCTCTCTTGGGGATAGCATCCCCCGTTAATTTTTCAGATTGGTAGGCACATTGATTGGCATGGAACGGACAACAACAGTGGTTTTAACTGGTTAGTTGGCAGATCTGAAGTATTTTCGAATACCACATCTTCCAACTACAATATCTTCGTCATTTTTATCACCCGCTTCTGGTCAATTGATTAAAACACGATGTGATGCTAATTCCTCAAAGTCTATATACCAGTTAGCAAGTTCACCACCCAAAACATAAGACTCGTTATTTTCAAAATCCTTGACCATGAACTACTGCAACTGAATGCAAAGAAAGTGCCAATTATACTTAACTGTCAGACGCCCAAATTTGGATACATGTGTACCTATGTGTGCTAAATCTTGCCAACAAATCGTATCTGTATGACTTGATCGACGTTTTGTGCCATATGAGCAAAATATAGCAGTTATACAACTTTATTGCACTAAGTTTATATACGCTTGGAGTTCACATAGAACTAGACAGCGAAAAATATCTCCTAAACCGTTTGAGTTACAACTTTGGGGACCATTTTAATATTTTAATATGACCATATATATGTAAATAGCTCAATTTGTTTAAAAAAATGTCAGTTAGAACTCGGGAGTTCCAAGGTCGAGTAATGTTACATCCCGTTGAACTGGAGGTAAAGCAAATATTGGATAATGTAAACTACCTACGAAATATTAATAAATTCAAAATAATAAAGCTAATCGTTTTCATTTTCAGCACTATTTATTTCTAGCTTATTTTTAACTAACATTTTTGACAACTTAGTAAAAAGTCCGATTGCCTGCATGAAAATGGCTTAATGTCTTAAATGCTAATAAATTTTTAAGAAAAATTCTAATAACTAAATCAACTTACGCTACCACTAAGGACTTAGTGCCTACATAAAGATCTTCATAATAAAATTACAAGAAAATCTATTTCAATTCAATACAGAAATTCTAATTCAATTCAATACAAAAAATCCTATTTCAATTCAGTTTAATGCGCACAATTTCTTGAAATTATCTTCTGGTTCTGGCCCATAAAAAAAAACACATCAAACTCTTCACGCATTCTTTGCATGTTGCACCACAAATTAGAACAAAAAAAAAAACAAACTTTAAAAAATTAATTTATCAACAAATTTCACTTTAATTTCACTTTAAAACCATAAAATTTTGCAAATATATAAATTTTTCCACAACATCGATCAGATGAAACAAATTTTCCAACATGTAACGACGATTTCAACACAAGAAGTGCAAATAGGACATAACCTACACCCTTCGGCCAAATTTAACATAGAAAAGCTACCAACAACAATTACTGCAGACAGGCCGGGCGGCCATCATTGTTTTTAAAAAGTATAAAATAAAATTTAGCCGACCGACGAAGGGTTAAGGTTGAGATTTTGTTGCAGTTTTTTTTTTTTTTTTTTATATATATAATAAACTTGTGATTGCGTTTTGTTGTGACTTCTAAAAACAGATTATGATGGGCAGCAATGCAGCAGACAGTTATATTAACATTTGAAGCGTTAAGAACAGCATTTGTAAATTTCACTGATACCTTCCGAGGATCAATCTGTTTTTATTATAAGTGATTTAACTGTACTCGTTTTTCTAATAATGGCGATTTTTCTCGACGTTTTGTCATTGGTTAGTGCGTTTGCGTTCGACTCGGTTGGGTTTATTAGAAAAATCAAAAAACAATTTAATTAATTAGTTTACCATTTTACGGTAGATAAGTGAATTTAATTGTTAAATTAATTGTGGAACATATAAATTCACGATAAAAACTATTTAAAGTGTTGTGCGTTAGTGTGATCGTCGAAATTCGGTGTCTTTTCTTTTTGGTTTTATGTTCTCTAAAGTTTGTGAGCTTTTTCTGATTTGGTTAGTGTTTAAATATGACGGTAAAAACGTTTTAGTTATTATCATATCAAATTTAAGGTGTTTAAATTAATTAAAGTGTTTTTTTAGTGCTGTGTTATATCTTTTATTTTGTTTTATTTAAGTGAGAGAAGTGAAAAGTTCTAATTTGAGTAGACATAAAAAGTGTGGTGTGGTTGTGTTAGCTGTTTTTTTTTTTTTTTATTAGGTAATATGAGCTTGTGTTTGTGTCGATGTGTCTGTGTTTATAAAGTGAGTGCGCGTTTGGAAAGATGACTTCTAATTTGGCGCAATAGGGTAAGTTCAGTTTTTAACGAAATTCCTCAAATTGTTGCTTTTATATTATTTAGCTGGTAAAAATTTTTACAGAAAATTTTCTAGGAACGCTTGTTGGTTTCTTCTATCTAGATTTAATTGCCATTTTATTGGTAGGTTCCAAATTTCTCCAAAATTCTTGAGATTTGAATTTAGAACCACTGGCTTTTGCTACAAGCTTACAAGTGCCTACTCAGGTAGTTTCTAGATTTGCACATACCTACCTAGGGCATTCATCTATTATCATAAAAATTAGTCTTAGACTATATCTAGCTTTTTTTACTTGTTTTTTAAACGTAGTAGGTACTATCTTAGATTAGACTTACTTAAAATTTTCAAAATAATTGCAAATAGATTTTGCCGTTAAGGAATTTTGAGAAAACCGATCTTTGGATTTTTATATACGTATTATCTTATGGATCATCTCTAGTTTACTTTTTCAAAATTTCGAGTTGATCTGATTAAAATTTACGAAGCTAATGTCACTTTGAAGTAGGATCTTGCATGAAGGTTCAGAAAAGGAATCACTTTGTAGCTGTAAAAGACACACAGTCCCTTTTTACGGAAATATAAATCATGCTTGTGATGTGCTAATTATTCCAAACTATTAGGCTGAAACCGAATAAATTAAATTTAATTTGTTGTACAAAATTCTATAGCAGTGATTGACACGTCAGCTGTTTACTTTTTATTGTGTGTGCGAGATAACAACCAGCTGTCGAATTTATACTCTAAGAATAATTTAAAGCACATTCACACATCAAAGGTAGGTACATTTTCAAAAAACAGTGATCCAATTATCGTAGTTTTTTTTTTATTTCATTGTATAGTAGTTTTGATTTAAAGGGTAAAAGGAGGGTATATTTTTTAACCAAAACTCGATACCATGATTTTGTCTAAAATTAATTTTTCGGCATATCGAACGATCAGGAACTAGATTATATCTAATATACTGACTAAATTTCATTTAAATTTTGACTTCATATGAACGGGCTCCGGTTAACATGGATCTCACCGCAAGATTCCCAAAAAAGTGGACCTTCAGATGTTGTATTGTATCTAATTAATAATTCATTTTACAAAACCTGTAGTTATATATCGTTATCTAAATCAAGTCACTATAACCTTTATATAATCCTCCATTTAAGCTCTATAAGGGGTTTATACTGGTTACAAAGAGGTTTCGAGTACTAGTCTATATAACTCAAGTTATATAATTTGGTAATGGAAACCTTACGGTTACTACTATATAAAAAAAAATTGTTTCTTGGGACTGGACTCATTAATTGTCTGTAATTTAGTTCAAGTAAACTCCCATTCTAATTTCCTATTAGATTTAGTATTTTTAGGTGCTGAATTATTTTGTACATCATAAACCCATCACCATTAATATTAGCTTTAATAATTTTGTTTATGATTTTTTTTTAAAGCTGATTATAAGAAATTAAACGAATTCTTTATGTTAATTCAATGAAATTATATGTTAGATTTTGAACAAGTATACGTTTGATGGCATTGTACATAAAATATTTGAATGTAGTTCATACAGGCATTAACAGTTTTGTGCCTATTTCTAAAAGATCAGAAAGCAAACATCTGCTATGGTTAATCGGGGACTTCTAAGGTTAAAAAATGCAAAGAATAAGGCATATAAATTGTTCAAACAATACTTCAGAAAATACATCCAATTTGAAATGTCTAAAGCTGGAATATGAATTTTTACATACCTAGGTACCTTTTTAAGAAATACATTTGGTCTGCTGAAAGAAACATCACAACTAACAGTAAAGCTTTTTACACATTTATTAAAAATAAGAGATCTTTTTCTGGATTTCCTATTCAAATGGAATTTGATAATGTAATCTCAAATAATTTACAAGAAAGCTGCAACCATTTTGCTGACAAGTTCGAATCTGTTTATGTTTCAGATCCCTCTCTTTCCTCTGTTCTTTTTTGGATATCACTGATGCTGCTATAGATCTTGGTTCCATGTGCTTGGATCTTAATTAAATACAAAACTCGCTCAGCTCTTTAAGCAATAATTTTTTTTACGGCCACGATTTAGTTCCTAACATTTTACTTATAAAACTGCTAAGCTACACCTACACCTACACCTACTTTAACAATAATTTTCAATGTATCACTTGGATTAGAACTTTATCTAGACCAGTGGAAATTTTCTTTTATTTCTCTCATACACAAATCAGGTTCTCGGCATTCAATTATAAACTACAGAGAAATTGCCACGCTTCTACCTATTACCAATCCCAAGTGCTTCGAAAGCATAATTACGAACAGAACGTATTTTCACGTAAAAGAAATGATTTTTTTCTAGCAACACGGCTTTGTGAAGTCTTCAAGAACAAATTTGGTATTCGCAGTGTGTAAAAAATGAGGGGTGCCTCAAGGCAGCCGTCTTGGGCCCTTATTGTTTATTATTTATATCAATGATGCGGTTAAACTATGCCCTTTTTGTTTTTTTTGTACCCTGATAACCTTCTTGCCAATTAAAGATCTGGCAGATTGTCTACATCTTCAAAATGACCCAAATATAAGCTTGTGGTTTGGTGCTCGTTAATTCGTTTGGAACTCAATTCTGGTAAGTGTAAGGTAAGGTAAGTGTACGTGATTAAAGACATTATTGTAGATAGGCCTACTGAGATTAAAGATCTTGGTATCATTTTTGATCACAAGTTAAACTGCTCTTTGCATGTTGATTACTTCACTGGGAAGCTGGTCTTCCTTCATAGGAGGCCAAGTGCCAGTTACTTGGGCCACAAACTTTAGAGTTTCGTAGATAGGTTTTCAGTATTATGTTTGTCTGAGATGTTTTCTACTACACGATTGGCTCACCCGAATTAATTGTCTTATTCAAAATTTATGCGCCTGGTTTTTCTATTCGATCTACATAGAGATTTATTATATTCCTATTCCTTCTCATAAATGTAGAACTTGTTACGGTCAGTATGAACCCATCACTTATTGCTCTTGAAATTTTGACGTTGTGTGTACTTTTGTTTATAGTTTTAGAAATATTGTACAGCAAATTTATCCGTCTTTTGATATTATTTACATTTCTTTTTGTTATAGTATATTATATTCTTTTGATTTAATGTTAAGCTAGTTTTAGTGCTTAGTCTGTAGGAGCTTTTTCTCCGTAGAATCAATAAATTTTTCATCAATTTTCACATTGGTAATTTTTTTTTAAATATGGCACAGCTGCGTAGTTCCGATGATAATACAATATTTTCAGTTCAAAGTAAGTGGAGGGGAATCCTTAACAAATTTTAAAATTAAATATTGCATGAACTGAAGTTTTTTGTTTTGTTTTTTTTTTAAAGGAAAACGGCTCGGTAGAATTGAATTAAAAATTTATTTAATTTCATCGGAAATATGCATTTGTATCAAATTTCAAGAAAATTATCGAAACAATTAGTTGATAATCAATTTACAAGATTTCTTGTAGATTTTTCATTGAAAATTTGCAACAGGTCTAGTAAATATGAAAAAACAAAGAACAATTTAATTAAAAAAAAATTTTAAGGTGCACAGTTTTGTCTGAAAGAAGAAAATACTTTCTCTCAATGACTAAAAAATCCCTTCGGGCGCTTAAACTTACTTTATCAGGTCACGAAATATTTCCTTTAAGCGGCTGATAGCCTTACTTTTATTAATTCAAAAAATTATCTTTTCCTTTTTAGGTCATTTTAGATAAAACTATTTAACTTAAAATTATATTCTCTTTTATATACAGGGTGTCCCGTAATTTATGACAAATTTTCCTTAAGTTTAAAATTAAACACCAATTATTTGGATGCTATGATTTATTATTTACAAAATATATTCAAACTGCCTTCTTTCAGCTGCAATACAAGTTCGACATCTTCTTTAAAAGGATCGGGTTATCAGACGGGCAAATCGTCCATTGATGACAAATTGCTTCGAGGGATGTTGATGAATGCACATTACAATTTAGTAACATACTAAATCTTGGCATGCGTGAATACATTCCGTATTCTTACAGCAGGTCTCAACAACAGCATGATCGCTCCTGGTTTAACGATAAGTGTAACCAAGCTATAAAAGCGAAAGAGTCTGCTTTTCGCGCCTATCAATTGCATCCATGTCCGGAAATGAAACAAGTCTACAAGACTGCACGGAACACCTGCAAGTCCATTATCCAGAGAGAAAAATTTCTTTTTGACCAGAATATTAGACAAAGAATCTTGACAAGCCGCAAAGGTAGCAAAGGTTTCTGGTCCCTGGTCAAAACCATCAGGAACAATTTCACCAATTCCTCTATACCTTCACTACTTAATAATGGAGAAGTGATTGTTGACTCCCTGGATAAAGCTAATATTTTAGCTGCTAGATTCGCTTCAAATTCTCGTCTTCCACCAACTTCACAAACACCTGTTTTGCATCCCCCGTGCGGATGTGTACAAGAGCCAATACACATCCGTACGAGGGATGTGTTCAGGGTCCTTAAGGATATCAACGTCTCCAAAGCCGCAGGTCCTGATGGTTTTTCGCCCCTGTTAATTAAAAGCTGCGCCTCATCCTTGGCTAAACCTCTGCGCAAACTCTTCTACTTGTCTTATTCGACAGGAAAATTTCCAACTGCTTGGAAGCTAGCTCACGTTCAGCCTATTCCTAAGAAAGGAGAGGGTAGCGATCCCTCAAATTATCGACCAATTGCCATCACTTCGATTCTTTCAAAGGTTTTTGAATCTATCATTAACTCAAAATTAATGAAGTATCTAGAAACTAATCATCTCATCAACGATCGCCAATATGGCTTCCGAGCTGGACGCTCATCTGGAGACTTGCTGACCTTTCTTACGGAACGTTGGAACCGTAGTCTTCACAATTTTGGTGAGTCTAAAATCGTTGCTCTAGATATTTCAAAAGCCTTTGATAGAGTCTGGCATCCAGCCCTTTTAGCCAAACTTAAAGCACTTGGTCTCTCCCCTCCTCTTCTATTATGGATTGAAAGTTTCCTATCTAGTCGCCAAATACGTGTTGTATTAGATGGCGTTACATCTGAACCGCATCCCATAAATGCCGGTGTGCCTCAAGGCTCTGTTATCTCTCCAACTCTCTTTTTAGTTTTCATTAATGATCTGCTTTCCCTTACTTTCAATCCCATCCATAGTTTCGCAGATGACAGTACTCTTGATTTCGCTTACTCCTTTGACACTCTTGCGGAATCCAGGGGGAATGCCGCATGTGTTAAACGAGATTGCATGACTAGATCATTGAATAACGATCTTAACAGTATCCTCGCTTGGGGCAAAGCGAATCGCGTCGAATTCAATGCATCTAAGACTCAAAGCTGTCTCATCTCATTAAAACAAGATCATAACTTAACCACACCCGTTTCTTTTGATGGAGCATTAATTTCTGATTCACCGTCACTAAGCATTCTTGGCATTAATATTTCCAGTAAGTTAAACTGGACAGATCACATCTTCTCTGTTGCCAAAGAAGCATCGAAATGTCTTGGATTTCTGAAAAGGTGTAAGAAATATTTCAGCCCGTCAAATCTAGCGCTCCTCTACAAGTCCTACATTAGACCTAGAATGGAATACAACTCCCATATATGGGCCGGGGCTGGTCGCACAGCCTTAGCTTCATTGGATATTGTCCAAAAGAGAGCCTTCAAGCTCATTGGCGATTTGGCAATAACTTGTCATATCGACTCACTCGAGCACCGCCGCAATGTTGGATGCCTTTCGCTCCTTTATCGCTATATGCATGGTCAATGTTCTGATGAAATATCTAGTCTAATCCCTTGTAGAATGATTCCTGCACGCAATACTCGCGCTGCAAACCGCGCACATCCTTTAACCCTTCAAATTACTTTCGGCCGTACAGTAAAATTCCGAGATGCTTTTTTATCCCGAACAGTGCGAATGTGGAACAGCTTACCATCTTCTGTTTTTCCTCCGGCATACAATCTGCGGAAGTTTAAGGGCGACACACATCGGCACCTCCGCCACTCTCCTCACATCCCCTAATCCTTTCCCTATCTCCTTCCTGCCATGCTGTGCTTTGCATCATAGGGTATCCCCTGAGCTTGGCTTAATAATATAAAAAAAAAAAAAAAAAAAAAAAAAAAAAAAATTCAACTGCTTCCGTAATTCTGGAGCTCATGTTTTTTGTAAAATTCGGTGAGATATACTTTTAGGCACTCCTGTGCTTTCCTGGATTTCACGTACCAAAGTACTTGGGTCTTTTTCAACTGCTTGAAGTACTACGACCTCGTAAGGTAAGGAACTCTTTCTTCACCATGTACTTGGTTTGGAAGTCGGCCCTCTGTGGAGAGTAGACGATCCACATTTGTTAAAACTCAATGATTTGACCAGCGAACGTCACTATCTGTCTCACTCACACTTCATGTAATGACTCTTCGTCTCAGTCAAACTAAAATCTGAAAGCTACGGTCTTACGGCAAGCTTTGGGTACACTACTAGTAGAATCATTTTTAGTAGGTGAAAATTTTTTTTTTCAAAACTGGGTTTCTTGAAGAAAAAATTTTTCTTTTCGTAATCTAAGAAATATTGTAGCAAGTGTTACTCCATCTTAGAATCCTTATTAAATGCGTCAACTTTTAAAGTTACTTACCAAACTGGCGTAGTACATTTTTTTTTCATTACAGTCAGTTAAAGTTGGGTGAAATATTAATTTTCTATTCTTGGTTCGGCAAAATGTGACATTTTCTTCCAAGCTGGAGCTGTTGGCTTAGAATTTAAAGCACTATTCGGGATTACATAAGAAAAAAAAAATTGAAAAAAAGTAAAGATATGTAGCAACAGGAGCTAAAAACCCATCACAGGGTGTACATTTTCTCGAAAACAAAAGAAATGTCTATAATTTGAAAAATACATGACTTAGATTTTTTTTTATATTTTTCTGGTAACTGTTATGATTTGGTCTATCATCCGACTCCGGCTTGACGTCGACTTACGGGACACCCTGTATATTACTTTTTTTTCTTCTAATAAAATATAACAATTAAAAAAATATATATAAAATTACATCTCCAAAGAGGATCCAGCTTTATGTGATTTTAATAAATAGCAAAAAAAAAAATCTTTTTTTTTTGTCAATCCATATACATACATACTAAATACATACGTAAAAATATTCTAAAACACAAATTAAATAAATTTATTCAAAACAACACTTTTGTTTACTTACTTCGGTAATCCAGGTACCAAATTGTTCGTTTCAAATTGTACACGTTTAGGTTCATCAGCATTTTCACAACATGTCAAAATATCCACTGTGTTCGTTGTACCATTTCGACTACCCAAAATTACAGTAACCATCGGCAATGCCTGAAAATATGCATATATCCAAAATTATTTATAAACCTCATTTCCAAATAATTCCTGTGTCACCATTGGTAAGACATATCCATCGTTATAGTCAACATGTTCGCCAATTAAGTTAACACGACCGGGAGCACAACAAGAAATCTCTGGATACGAATTATACGTTCGATGGTAAGTTTCCCTTGCAATTTTGACTAATTCGTCAAAATCGAGTAATGATGTTGTCATTCTATGTAAGTATAAAAAAGAAAGAAAAATAAACAAAAAAATCTCAATAAAAGGTAAAAAAAAAACAAATAAAATTCAAAGAATATAGCCAATTTGGATAGAATTTCCTTAAGGACATGAAAACAAAATTATTTCTGCTAACTCAAGATGGCAGAGGGAGTGAAATTGCGCGTTCATTTGAATAAAATTCAAGTCCGAGAAAATGATAGATATCCAATTTGTGAAGAAAAAAAAAATCCAGGCCAATTGGGTTTGTATGTATGTAGGTATACCGCCTACACAACAGACATTCTCGAAAGGACAAAAGAGACGCATCAGCAACAGCACCAGCAACATCAGCCGACAAATTAAATTTTTTTTTTTTTGCTTCACATTATTCTGGTCGTCATCCCTTATAGTAATCGACCCGGAAAATTAACTTTACCATTGGCGTGGGAAATATCTCGTGTTTAGCGGCGCCTGCTTTTGCCTTATAGTCCATTTATATCTAGAAATTGTTTGTATGTATTCTATATAAATATATATATATACACCTTCTTCAAGATTCTAGTTTTCTTTACTAGCTATCCATCAGTTTGTTATTTTTCTTCGACCTAAGGGATATGAAGAAAAGATGAACCCAAAAGACAATTGTCCTAGCCCCCTTAACTAGATCTAATTACGTAGAAAATGTCACCAAAATTGAATCCTTTTCATCCGATCAAGCTTTGAGAGTAAGTAGTATGTATTTTCTGGTAAATTGTTTCAATTCTTAACCCATTCACTGTCAACTACGAGATATCTCGAAGTAAGCGTATGTACCAAAACTGCCGACTACGAGATATCCCGTAATGAGTGCTACAATTTTAGATTTATTACAAATGGCCATTTGAGTTAGGAATAATTAGAAAGGATGAATGAAAAATTTATATAGTGTAGCAAAACATATTAATTATCAATTTTTATTAGAAACGGACTTGAGAAAATGAAATGCGATGAAGAGACGAAGCTCCCCACCATACACGGCTCCATACAAACGTCTAAAACTGGGGGACCCTTTAGCTCCCACAAATTTGATCGGAAAAAAATTTCCTCTTACAGACTCGAAGATATTTCGATTTCGCATGGTATAGGGTACTACGTTTTTTTTTTTATTTTATTTTTCCGGGGAGGGGGGAATTTAATTAGTTTCAAATCTCGATACGCTATAACTTCCTTCTTTCACCTCACAGCATAGTATACTTAAAATTCATGAAAAAATCAGGGCTTTTTAAAACTGCTTTCCAAATTTCAAATTGTACTAGAACAAAAATACTAAATCGGCCCCCTCATCCCTGTAAGTATGTGGAATTTTTCGGAACGTCCTCTATCGATCCCCATTAACACTTTTGCTCTACTACTAAATTTAGAATTTCCCTATTGTAGTACTAGATTTTTTCTAGATACCTTCATAACTTCCGTAAATTAAGTCCGATCGAGGAAAGGTTTTCATTTTTACCACTGGACGGCCAATAGCTACAATTCGTAGAACAACTTTTTTTCCATTGGCGGCATTTTTTAGATAAACTTTTCGTCAGAAGTTTAGTACAAATTTTAAGGTGCATTTTTACCTCAATTTATTGGTTTTACGTTTTTCTCTATAAATCGCTCAAATATTAACCGATTTTAATGATTCAAAGGTTTATTTGGAGTAGGGCGTGATGGTCCATCGTATGGTGTACAGCCTTATCTGCTATAATCACCCCTTCCGAGGGAGGGGGGATATCGTTTTTCGATAATAATAGGGGCGTCCGATCGGGAAACTGAGTATGAAGTTCTACTCATCTAATTAGTAGCTATCTTTCATACAAGAACACTTTTTTCCCGGGGGTACTTTGGGATTGGGAGTAGGTACCCCCGGCGAGGGGTAAGTTCCACCATGCCATGTCGCATCTCATATGAAAGCTGTTGACGAGTACTATCGAGCTGTGTACTGATGATTGATTATTTTCTGAGCACATTTCACACCCCCTCCCTCTTCCGTTGCAAAAATTCTTTTTCCACGGGCAAAATTTTAATCGAAAAACTTCATTTGGAAACTTTCTTCTACGAATTCCAGAAAAATCCAATTTTTGAATTTTTTATGAATGCTCGTTTACTACAAGATTACCTATACAAAATTACAGCAACATAGGGTGTTATTTACCTATTTAAATAAAAAAAAAAACTGGCAGAACTTGTAAGGCGCACTTTGCGCCATCTAGCGGCAGTTCTACGAAGCTAACGGGCAAGGTAGTTACACTACGCGCTACCTACAGGTCGCTTCTATCTCTCACACTTTGTTTAAAGGCATTTGGCCCTTTGGTTTAGATTCTATAGCAATTTAAGTGCGATAACCCCCGCGAAAATTTCGACTTTTTCGCTATCAAAATTTCGTGATTTTTACTTTCACCCCTACCCCGGAATGTGGGTACTTTTTGAAAGGTATTGGCGAGTACTATTGCATGGTATAGTTTTTTTTTTTTTTAATTAACTTTATTTTAACCCCTTTTTTCGACATTTTTTCCTTATAATTCCTTAATTATAATTTTTCCGGGGTCCATAGTTTTTAGTAATGTGTAATGAGTACTTGGACATATCTTACGTTGTACTGGCTTAGGAAGGCAGGCGTTATGTATTTGATGTGTAAATGTATGCTAGGTACCTTGCAGGAAATGGAGGGAGTGCATTCAGGTCGAGAAAGCGTCATTTAGTTACAATGTTTTTCTAAGAACAATGAAGGAAGGGAAAAGTGTGTAGATGAAAAATATTTTGATTTGTGCATTATTTTAGAAGAAAATGTGGATTATGTTCAGCTAATAACGAGATACAAATAAGTGAAGGCAAAGTAAAAGGAAATATCTTTGAATATGAAAAAGTTGATAGAAAAAAAAACACTACGAGATATCTCGTAAGCGGCACTCAGCACAGGAATTTTATTCACCGACGCCAGCTACGACGAGTTATCTCGTAGTGTTTTTTTTATTTTCAAATTACAGTAAATCCCATCTCCATAATATATATCTCTAACTTAATATTGTTAGATTTTTGCTGAATTCCGTGTTTTCTTTAAAATAAAATCTTGGCATCCAGGGCAAGAGACTCTAAATTTTTCTGGCAGTGAATGGGGATTGAATTTTATTCAAGATTTTATTTGGGTGTGTGTATGTGCATGTGTATGTGGGATTCGACATATTTGGTTACCACCCCGGTAGACAAAGCATGATGAATGAATCAAAACCGGGAAAAAAATCATTTGTTTACTTATTCACACATAGTGTGCATGAGATATTGCATCTCTTTCGCTTATTTAGAAATGCATACTTTGCTTCTCTTTTGTGCATTTTACAATAATAGATGAGCACTTCGATGAGTACATAACGATTGTCACGATGAGGTTATTAATGAGCATGTCAATGAGTGTCATGATGAGCTCATTAATGAGCATGTCAATGAGTGTCACGATGAGCTTATCAATGAACATATCAATGATTGTCACGATGAGCTTATTAATGAGCATTTCAATGAGTGTCATGATGAGTTCATAAATGATAATCTGCATTTACGATTGATTTCATATATTTTTCCGAATTCGACGCTGAGGCGTAAGGATATGGACATAACGTCTTGTGCAGTATATGAGCGACAGTCTTTCCGCGGAAAAACAAATTAAAAAATTAATTTAAAATAAATAATTTAAAAATTTAAATAAATAAATCACAAAAATCAATTTAAATTTTGCTACATAGTAGAAATGTCATCTGACACTGTGATGACTATAGAATAAATATTTATTTATTGCTGGTTTAGTAGTATATAGGAACCCTGGTAGCAAACGTTCATCAGTTTACAAAATTTTAGTGATGTTGCAAGCCGGGGGGGGGGGGGGGGGGGGTAATATGTTAACTCACACAACTTTTATGTGAAGTACGACAGTGTGAGTGTACATTATGTGGGTCGTACGACAACTAACTTTCTTACTGAGCGCCTCGATGAGTTTCTTCGCTAACTCATCTATCAGCTCATCAATAAATTGAGATGGATACAGATCTGTAGGTCTAGTGCATCTAATATACGAGTAAAAGGGAGATAAATGGTGTTGCTCTAAAAATTTATTTCCTTTGGCGTTTGTTATGCGCTTGCTAAGTGGAAGTGTAAGGATTTTTTTCTATTTTATGGATAGTAATATTCCTAAAAAAAACTAAAAGAATAACCAATTTGTTGATGATATGTATTATGGGTATATATATCAGCTGCATTGTAATAATAATATTTTTTTATGCTTGCGGTTGCGTGTCGGTATCCATGCACGAAAGTACACACAACAGTATAGTTGTACTTTCTTGCAGGCATATAGATAACATGCGTCATAATCCCAAATCTGTTATTTTCTGAATTTAAAAACTATACTACCCCCGATAATCATGATTACGCTCAGCGATGAGGTATTTGATTTACTCATCAATGAGAATCAGGATTACGCTCAGCGATAAGGTATTTGATTTACTAACCAATGTGAATAATGATTACGGTCAGCGATGAGGGATTTGATTGATTCACAAGGCCAATCATTGAATTGGTCATCATATGAATGCGTTTAGTCCCGGTGCTAGAACAAAATTCAGCATTACATTCAGCTAACCAGTCATCATGAGCTCATCAGTGCGCTCATGATATTTGGGCTATCAAGGAAGCAGTTTCATGATATCTAATGAGCCCTTCGATGAGATTTAATGAATGCTCATCCGGAGGTTTCTCGAGACTTAATTGCCTAAATGTTTCTTCTTGAATTGCAAACACCTTGATGATGATTTTCAGTCAAATTAGTATTGGTTTAAATAATAACTGCCCCTTGCGGAACAAGAGACAAGATAAATTTTTTAATCTCTACGAAATTAGATACATTCCAAGGAACACAGATTTTTCCCGGTGAAACTCATAATCCTAACATTGAAACTCCCTGAAAGATTCACTTTTACTTTTTTTTTCCTGTTTGGAAATTTTCTTAAAATTAGTGCGGAAAAACTGAATCTAAAAATTGCTTACAGTTTAGCAGGTTAGACAGTTTTCTAGTGTATTTCTAATTAATCTTTCGAATGATGTTTTAATTAGTGTAGGTAAAGCTTAGTATCGAGTTCGAGTAAAATGTGACATTTCCATAAAAATTTTCGCACTGGTAAAATCGCAAGCAAACATTTTACTAATGATTTTACTAGTGCAGTACGGAGTTCACTGGTAAAAAGTGAATATTTCTCTATTTTAAGATAGATGGCGCTTTGTATATCTCCACTTATATTTTACTGATCATTTTAATACGCGGAGCATGACATTTCCTGTTTCTATGACGATTTCAGATTGTTTTTTTTTTTAATTTATTGAAGGATTTAATTGCTCTTGATAATTTTCAGATTAATAAGTCCATTTTTGAGGCCATTTCCTTTAACTCGTACACGAATTTGTCTATTTATATATTTCTTTACTATTTTCGGCACTCTCGTAGACCCACTTTTCGTCATCATAGCGAGCTGAAATTTGGCACACAGATTCATGTCGCGTGACAATTGAATCTATCAAAATTTGAACAGGAAATTTCCATGGAAAACCCGGATAATCGGGAAAAATCATTTGAAAATTTGGTACAAATTTGATTAGTGATAAATCCGTTTCAGGAAAAATGCAGAGTTTTCCGATTTTTTCGAAAACAAATTCCGGAATTTTCCGACTTTTCCGGAAAATTTTCCGATAAAAAAGTTTCCTAAATTATGCAGGATCAAGTTCTATCAACTGGCATCATTACTTTCTCTCCGACAATGGTGAAAACTTGCAGAAAAAATCGAGGAAAATTCATGTAAAACGTTTTTCCGGACTTTTTCAGACCAAGGAAGCGTTTGAGCGTTTTGCAACCTAAGACAAAGTTGTAGAGCGAAATGAGTTGCATAAAGTTGCTTTTGTGGAAAACTCCGTGGAAAACCCGGAAAAGCGGGGAAATCATCGGACAAATTTTCATCGATATGTTTAGTGATAAATCTGTTTCAGGAAAGTGCAGAATTTTCCAATTTTTCCGAAAATTTCCGGAAAATTTTCCGACAAAAAAGTTTTATAAGCTATGCGGAATCATTTAGTTTTTTTCGTCCTACTGGCAGCATCAATACTTTCTCTTCAACAATCATGAAAACGTGCATGAAAAATCGAGGAAAATTCATGTAAATTTTTAAAAAAAATTCGTAGTAATAGGAAAAGTCTGTGGAAAACATGGAAAATCGGGAAAATTCATGTTATATGAGATCAAGTTGGAATACAGCTAAAAAGCGCTGTTTAAAACATAATTTGAATTTCAGAAAACCGTTGGAGTACTTCAACGATTTGATATTCGAAAAATTTTTGTTTTCAGATCGGCACCAAACATGACTTAAAAATTGTTTTAAAATATCTCCATGCAGCACGTAATAATAATTTAGTTAACGTGAAAAAGGTAGAAAATAAAATAAGTAAAAAACGAGTTTTCAAACAAAACTGGGGCAAAGCCGCATGAAAAAGTAGAAAATAAACTTTTCTACACACCCACAGAGGTGGACTCAGATTTTATTCGCTGACAATCACCGATATATTTCAGTATGATCAATCAGAGGTAATAAGTGATTTGATTCATGAAGAGAAAGAATATTCAAGAGAAATGTCCCAATCAAAAAATCTGAGTCCACCTCTGTGTGTGAAGAAAATTTTATTTTCTACTTTTTCATGCGGCTTGGCCTCAGTTTTGTTTGAAAACTCGTTTTTTACTTATTTTATTAATTGTTAATTGTAAAATTGCAAAATTGTATATCTAGACTTTATAAATAATTTGAAGTTTTTCAGAGCAAACATTTTTTAAACATCTGTTACTTTCTTTTCTCCAAATTAACACGTCAAAATTTTACCAGCTATTTTATTGGACCACGTTAAATTTTACTTTGCCCGAACTCGATACCAAGGGCGGACACAGCGGGGGGGGGGGCCACTCCCCAAACCAGAACTCTAATAAACCAAAATTTATACTCTAATCACATGAGATAGAAAATACAAAAAAAACATTTTTTAAATCTTTTAAATCCGCATTATAACAATTGAAAATAATTTCCCCCTCCACTGAATACATCACAAAAGTTCTGTAGAGTTTCCCTTCAATTTGCATTTAATTAAATATTAAAATTATATGACATTTGTGTATAAATTTTAAAATTTTGAAAATATACAAAGAAAGTAAGATCTGGACGGTGATTCTGATCTTTTGTCGTACTTGAATGTTAAAATATACGACTAAATGAAATGAACTTTTCTAGTGATTTTTTCGTGTTTTTATTCAGGTTAGCAACCCTTGCATGACATAGAATGAACTGAAAATGACACTGCACATTACAAATTCAAAATAATATTTTGAATTTATGCATCACTTGTAATGCTCTAATTAGGTGTAGAATTTGCATTTACCAGTGCAAAATTTTTGTCACAACCTCTGAGAGCAGTTGACTAATTTGTCGTACTTTTAGGCGTGCATTCCGACATTAATTCATTGCAAATTCATTTTAGTTTATTCTGTGGTTGATGAAAAGGATAAATCAAAATGAATATGATGAATATAAAAGTACGACAAATTTGAGGTGAAGTGTCCGGATTCCGCTACTATGAGTTTACGCGTGCACACAAAACTTTGTGTACTCGTACACGACCTTGTTCCGATTCCGCGAAAATGGAAATGAATGAAAATTTTGTACACTTTAACTGATATTTTCTTCCCGCCATTTTGGTCGCGAATTTTTAAGTGGGTTTTTGTCAAGCGATATTTTTAAAATTATTTGTTATATTATTTATTTTACCTTTTTCTAAGCCATAGTCCCCTTAATACCTACTAGTGAATTCATGTAACTCATTTCTTATAACTGAACTTAACTTCTGCAAAAACTATTCTCTACTCATTCAGCATTTAAGTGTACACTTTCCCTCACGGTGAGTTTTTCAAAACGTGTACACTGGCAAATTTTTCACAGTTGCGGAATCTAGCCCCTGGCATTGATTTTATACATATAGATATGCCACCGCCGAGCACAAGATGTTGCTTCTCACTGAGTCGCCACTGTAGTACTTTATCATCTGCTCACCAAAAGGTCCGCCATCTCTTAGTAAAACTTGGCGAATATTAGGATAGGAAAGAATCTAATCTAATTTTGTTTTTCCGTCTTTCTTTATCTAATAATGTGTAGAAATGTGGAAAAAATCTGTAATAAAGAAATTTAAAGGCATGTCTTGATTAGAATCAAGATGATTTGAAGGATTTGGCGAATAAGTATGATACGTGATTTATGTAAGTGAAAAGAATTTCATACTTCGCTTTCGCACCAGAAAGTTGGAGAACAGACAAAAACTCTTATCTAGGCACTGCGTGCTTCCAAGAAATTTTTCGGTCGGATTCTCGATAGAATTTCTGCGATCTGCCTTTTCACATCCTGGTTGTTGACTGGTGCATTGTTTTTTCGTTAATAAATTGAAATATTTTCTGCCAAGCAATTTGTTTAGCTTGATGAAGTTTCTTAGAATTTTTGATTCGGATCGCGGTATACAGAAAGCAATTCTTATGAGCGTAACAAACATTTTTTTTTTCTTATAAATTACAGGAAATTTTTCTTCAGAGTTCTTATGCATTATTGGTTGCCGAGACCGATGTAATAAAGTTGAATTGATTCGGGTTCTGAGCCTAGATAGAACATTCTTTTGTTTTTGTAAGAAATATACTGGCAACAATTGGTGACAACAAAAAGGTTAGATTTAATTGGTTGATGGAATTGGCATACCAGTCAGCGAAATTCGACTTTTTAAAATTGCTTTGTTTACCTGTGGAACGGAATGGACACAGGTAAACACAACCCCTCTCACCAAACAGATGGGCCGCCGCATACCTATTGAGATGGTGACGCTGCTAGCACTCGTACTATGGACGTTTGCCAAACGGGCTAAATGCTGTCTAAATTCCAGTTTGCATTGGAAATTTAGCCAGCTAATTCCAGGGCTGTGCCAAACCAAAGTGGAATTTAGCCAATTGCTCAGCTGTCACTTTTCTTGTATTTGTTCATTTTACAAATAAATACTTCTAAAAATCTTTCAAATAAACCGCACTTGTCAATTAATTAGACGAATGGGAAGAAGAAGAATTAGCAAGGTCGAAATTTTACTCAATGGAAAAGTAATAGATTTAGCCAGCATTTAGCCCGTTTGGCAAACGTCCTATATGTAAGAATTTTTAATGATCTGCAGCTGGCTGCGAAACGAAGCTGTTGACGCGCTGGCTGAAAGGAAGCATTGCAAAATTGACGCGATGTTGAAATTACAATAAACCATTCCTAATTTGAAAATAATTTATTTATTTACCTAATGTACCTATAATATAGAGAAGTTACTGAAATAATGTGTCAAATAAAATATGTATTAAATTACATATGCATTAATTTAAATAATAATTTCTTGTAGAACAGAAGGAATATAAAATTCAACAAAAAAATCTCTTACGAAGTATACTTTTCTATATATACTATATATCTCATAAAAAGCAAATTTATTGAGAAAAAATCTGAAATTCCTTTGAATTCCTTTATTACATTTTTTCCACATTCCTAGACATTATCAGATAGGGAAGAAGAAAAAACATTTGTTATCAAAGATAACTTAATATCCTCATATTTTAAAAAAAAAAATTCTAATAGATGGCGCCATCTGTAAACAAAATTTCAATCATTCGGTAAAAATTTCGCCTCTGTTTTCTAATTTGGTACAAGTAAGGGCATCTGTCGAGAAGATGTAACTGATTTGGTGGCTTATCTATTTGTATAAAATCAATGCCCCTGGGCAATTTTAGTTTTAACACTACAATGAATAACAATGAAATTTGGAACTGCTATCTCAAAATACTTTTAATTCTTCGCTTTGACTTTGCTTTTTTAGTGTATCATGAAAATTTTAAAATTTATACACAAATATAATATAATTTTTAATATTTAATTAAATGGAAAACTCTAGATAGTTTTTTTAAAAAGTTATTTTTTCTTTTTTAGTCATAAATTATCCTCAAAATAGTTAAAATTATACCACTAAGAAATTTTCAGTACAAGCAACATTTTTGCACTTTTTTGTGATCGAAAACTCACAAAAGCCGGGTATTTTGATGAAAAGTAATATGCTAGGAAAATTATCATAACCGGGCTAACTCAGTTTTCCTGCAAATATTTAATTTAATTTTATACATATATTAATCCTAACCTAATTAGCATTCCCCGAAAATTTCTTTAACCATTTAATTTGCAAGAAATTGCAGTCTAGCGAGTCCAGTTTGAACGAAATGCAAGCGACCTTTATATGAAAAACACCAGCAAGAAGTGTATAATGTCTGTTTGATGTGGGACTAAATTTTACTATATGCTAGTGCTGTTATAGGGGGCGATGTGGGTGATCACCCCCCCCCCCCCCCCTTAGAGCAAATGTTTGGATCCGTCCTTGCTTGATACTAGACTTAACTCTAAAGTCTCCTTATCTGTATCACCATAGGTTTCGAAATATCAATTATAAATTCCATTTACAAAGTCCGCTTACTTTTAAAAGATGAAACGATTGTTTTTGATAATTTTGATTTTTTACCACAGTCGATACACAAAATTTAGAATATCTCTAAATACTATAGAAAAATACTCGAAATTCCAATATTATTCGACTGTTTTTAAAATACTATTTAGGATATCTATATATTAAAATACCGCGCTGACCTAACAATTTCAGGCTAATCTCGGTCCACACCATATCAGAAAATTTGAATTCAATAATTTTGTAGCTAGACAGAAGGCCTGAGCACAATGCAACGCGATGGAGCGCAGCGCAGCGCACCGAAATGTCAAATTGGTTTTCATAACATGAATTTCAAGATGGTTGGATCTGAACGCTGCAAGTTTATTAAAATCTAAAATCGACGGACCCAAACGGATTGACATAACCTCAAATTGTTATCTGACAGTTTATTTAATGTGCAATTTATATTGAGCCTGTTAAGACATTGTTCTTTATATTCGCAAAAAAAAAATAAAAATGGAAAATTTTGAAGAGCGGCTAATATTGGCTGTGAGGGAAAATGACGTGCTGTATAATAAGTCGAAGACTGGATATAAGAATACTCATTTGAAAGCAGAGGTGTGGAGAGAAAAATAGCCACTGACCTTGGCACTAGCGGTAATATATATTAAATATTTTTAATCCTGGAAATTATAGATTTGGTTTTCAGATGAAATATGTATGAAAAGATGAAAAGGATTGCAGGATAGATTTGTTCGGGAAACTCGGAAGCTTTCTGCTCCATTTGGCAGTGCTTATTCTGAGCATTCCATATGGGAGTTATATGAACCTTTAAAATTTTTAAAAGATCATATGCTTCCACAAAAGTTAGTACTGTTTTCTTTAAAGTGATTATGGTATGAATATTTCTTTATAGAACTAGAGGTACACACAGGTGTGAAAGTATGGATGCTACTAGTTTTGTTGTTATGGAGTTTAACGACACAACAACAAGCAGTGCACATATATTTTATCCGGAAATTTTCTCATCCCAATTTCACATGGCTTCAAAACCTAAGCCTAAAAGAAAACAAGTTGAAAGCGGCACCACAGAAGAGCTTACTCAAACATTTCAAAGCGCAGTCGAGGCTTTTAAAAAGGCTTGTGATACGGATACTAGTGCAAGTTTCATACAAACATTTATAAAGTCGATGGCACTGAAGTTGGAAAAATTGCCTACGGTACTTCAAAACAATGCAGTTTTGGAATTAACCGAGTATGTAATAAAACTTGAAAATTTACAAATGGACCTGACAGAAGAATTGCTTCGATTAACCTAGGTTTTAACAGATTTCTATGTGTTTTAGTTTTAGTTCTAGTTTTTAAATTCTCGTTTTAAAAATTGAAGTGCATTATTTGTTTTTTTTTTTTTCAAGAGTTTCAAACAATGACAAATACCAAATCATGTGATATATGAACTTTTATTTCATTAAAGAATTATTATTTAAATAAAAATATTATTGGTTTAAATTGCTTCCTGAAATGGTACACTTCCTTCTCCTATACAGTAATCTGCCAACGTATCCTTTAAATTGAAGGCACTAACAGAAGCATTGCGATATCGCACATTAAGTGGACGGAAATTGCCGTCATTGCCTTCTTTTCTCCACTCACCAGAATGTAAAACTTTGTCTTCGTCTTCCCAATCAACAAAATTAGGAGAACAATAAGAAAACTTATCTTGATGCATAATGAAATTATGTAATGCTAATGTTGCTAAGGTTATCCGCTCGTCGTTTGATGGAGAATATTCCAATGATGTTCGAGGACATCTTCATCTTGCGACCAAGATCCCAAAAGCGTTCTCTATAACTCTTCGAGCCCTGAACAATCGGTAATTGAAGATTGTTTGACGTCTATTCAAAAGCTTCCCTGGAAATGGCTTCATTAAATTATTTTTTAGCGGAAACGCTGCGTCTCCAACAAAGTAGTGTTGGAATACAGTATTGCTGTTGTGTAGTTGTATTGGCTCTGATATAGGAAGCATTTTCCTCAACAGATATTTCCCAAATTCTGATTCTCTTAAAACGCCTTTTAAAAAAAACGGTGAAGTTAGGATAATAAATTATATTAGTTCAGAAAGTTTACCTCCATCACTTTGACTCCCATAAGCACCAACATCAACTTGCGTAAATTTATATTTCGAATCGCACATTGCTAGTAGTACAATACTGAAAAGGTGCTTATAATTAAAGAACTGCGTTCCAGAATTAGGGGGGCATTTAATGGTAATATGTTTCCCATCTAATGCTCCCATACAATTTGGCATATTCCATAATTCCGAAAATTCTTTTCCTATTTCCGCGTAATCATCCGGCCTTGGCTCCGACAAGTAAACTGGTGACAGAGTTTCCCAAATAGCATCGCAGGTCTCTAAAATTACTTTCCGTACTGTAGACTTGCCCATTTGAAAAGACCAGGCCAAAAATTGATGAGAGGCTCCCCGTGATAAGAAACTACAAATGGTGGGAATAGAGCAATAATTCTATATTTTCACATTATCTTAACGTCAAAGCCAGACGGCATTCAGGATCAATTGCTTTACGAATTGAAGTTTTTGTAAGCTTCGATTTTAATAAGCTTAGCAGTAATTCGTGAACTGGATAAAAAAAACTGCTCAGGATCTTGCTCCTTCATATTTCTGAACACGACATTATATAACGGGATATTACCGTTATATCCCTATTTTTGTTAATCTCACGGACCCACCATCTTCTTCTATTTCCTCGTCTTCTACTTTTCATTTTTAATACAATACGATACATAGTGTATAATGAATTTAACCTTAAAAAGACTTTTTTCGTATCTTTCATAATGTTCACACTTCTTTTGACACATAACGCAACTGGTGCTTAGAGCATTGTGCGCAATCAACGTTTATCTCCGTTTGGTTGCATCTTTTGACATTTCGGTGCGCTGCGCTTCGCTCCGTCGCGTTGCATTGTGCTTAAGTGATCAAAACAATATTGAAAAGAATCGTTTAAAATTAAAACAAACGCAAAAAAATGTATTTATCTCCATTAATGATACATAAAACAATCGAAATTTATTAGTACTAATACATACATAGATACTATAGCAGCATATGTTGTCTCATCAAAATTATATAATCCGTGAGTTTTCTTAAATCCTTGTTTACCATCGAGATGATATTGAACGAGATCCAGGGACATGACGGTTGAAATTTTTGTTTCTGATATCAGGAAACGGTTGATGAATTGGGCAGGCTTCTCATAGCCAATGCTATAAACGTAACCGTCAAGTTCACAAATATTAAAACAGTTACTAAAATGTTTACAATTTATTTCTTCAGTAAATTTGTTTGATCTAGTGTCGAAGATGTATCTCTGTTTGTGAGTAAAGCAATATATGCAAGTTCCAATCGAAACGCAACGTACATATTGTAAAGCACGATAATCACTGCAAACTACATTCCATTTTTGTGTTCGAGGATCTAAAAGTGTGATGTCAACAGTTAGGCCTCCAATAGCATATAAGGCTCCATTTACTTCTGTTAATCCAAACTCGTAATTATTCTCAAGCATTTCTGGTCCGTAATTCCATTCTCCTTTTCCAAAATCAAAAATTTCCACGGTTTTGATATCAAGTCCACCGCATGCATAGATTTTGTTGTCAACGTATGAACACTCATGGCACTGCCTCTCTGTTTTCATAGATGGAAACTTTTTACATTTGTGTGTATACTTGGCTCAAACAACTTACACGAATTAGTAATAAAGTAGTCCTCTGCTTGTCCTCCACATATTAACAATTTATTGTCGAATTTTGTATAACCAAAATCACGTTGAAGGTTGATTTCTTTTTCTGTAATGCACTCTTCTCCAAGGCCGATAAAGATAGTATTTGATGCCAATCCAATTAACCGTTGGGTGGGTTTATAAAATATATGACGGCTGGCAACTTCCTCATACTTTTGCTTAGTCAATTTTACAATCTTCTGCAAAAGCTCGGCATTCTCTGTTAAATCATCGTTGAAAAAAATTCTCGGAAGAATAAATTCCTGCTTTAATTCAGCGTAATTAAATAAATCGACAACTTCCGGAAATATACTTGAGAGAAGCTTCTGGTTTCAGAAACTTTACCTTCAGCCCATTTCCAGACATGTTCGAAGATCCTTTTTTCGTTGCATTGTACATGTAATCTGTTATCAGCAAGTAAAGATCGCATCTCTTCGATAGTTAAGTCGCTCATTAATGAGCTTTCAAAAAGGTAATCAGCTTTGCTAGCGATATACGACAAACACTTATCGTCCAAACTATAAATTAGATTGCCTCCAGCCAAGCGCCAATATTTCAGGCAGCTATGATCCGTCATTGATTCGCTCAGTGCTAGTGAACAGATTTCAACTAATTGCTCTAACTGAAAAATCACTGCATATTTAACAATTTTTTTGACCTCTTCGATTTCATCTTCGAATTCGCTGGTGTAGATGAACGTAATTATTTTTTCTAAAACATCTCCAGTAATATCTGGCAGTAAAATGCACTCTTCCAACTTCTCCTTCATTGGAAGCGTTAGTAAATCCTTGAAGTAGTTACTTGCAGAGGATACAACCAATTTGTGCACTTTGATTTCAAATCCATCTTCACTTTTTAGAATCAAATCACAAAACTCATTTTCCTTACGCAATTCGTTCAGTTGCCTTAACTTAACCATGTTGAAGGTCTCCAGTAAATTTTTTTTTAATGCTCCTGCTGTATCCATTATAAATGAAAAATCTGTTGAAAAAAAATGGTAAAAATTTAGGTACTTCGTGAGCAGATGTTATTTTCTGTTTCTTCTTACCTTTCTTTTACTGCAGACTATGATTTCCAAATAATTATCGAATTGTCAAAATATCGCGTCCGTTTCACTTTAAGTAAATTGTAGTTTTAGCCAAAATTCTTCCTATACAAATTGTGTAAAATGCACGAACACCTCAATTCTCTCAATTCACTTCTACTCACTGAAATCGATGCACTTTTAAGCCCTGAATTACAATTACGACTGATCTGTCGACGTACTACGACTTGATCGAAATCGTAGCTGAGGTGAAATTTGTATTTAAATTCAACTGTTTGAACAAACCAGAAGTGCCGACTACTGTGATTGAACTGAAGTTGAAGAATGGCGGAGTTTTCATCAAAGATAACCTAATAAGAAGATAGGGCACGGCCGAACAAAATTACAAATTTTCGGTGTTCTTTAGAAAGAAACAAATATTGTCAAATAGCTACTTTCGTCTTTTGCATGAATGGGGGAAAAGAACTTGGCTATGCATTATTGTAGTGCGACTAAGACAACGAGTTCAAAACAAAAATTGAGAAAACGTAGGATTACCCGAATGATAAAATCTTCTTGAATACCTTCAAAATTATTTCAAACTATTCATAATAATGTACATTGGGTAACCCTACCTCCATTTGGCAAGAAAAAGATAAATTTCGCAATGAACAACGCACCAAAAGGAGATGTAAAATTTCTGTCGAATAAAATTCCCCGAATCCAGCATGAGATTCCCCCACTTAATCTCTTTCGAGCAAAACAAATGTAAACAGAAAAACGTGCTGTTCAAACATCATAGGATTACACTAACAAACATTAGAATTCCTGCGAAAAACATTGGGACAATTTCTGAAAATCATGTTTTCATAAAAACGCGGGAACATTTTATGAGCGTAAAATCAGAAAACTATGCCCATTCTCTCTTATTTTCGAAAATAAATCATTTGCCATTCTGTTTCGTTGCATGTAATCTTCGCTTTCAAATTTTTTGCCTTTTCGTAAAATGTTCAAAGGGGGTTTGATTTTTTTTTGATTTTTTTCTCTTTTTTCCTTCCTTTTCTCGCCGTGTATATTTGAATGGAAAACAATCGGAACACTCTTCTGCGTCCCTTCTTTTAGTTATTTATTCTTTGCTTTATCCTTTTTGTTTTGTATCACCAACATATGGTACAGGCGTAGGGGTTTAAAAAAGGAGTATGACTCATGTCATAGGTATACCTTTATATACCTAATCATAAAGACAGTTCCAAATGCAGGTTCCCTACTCTTTTACCCCTGCCTTACTGTATAAAGTGCCAAACACAATTCCGCCGTTCCGATTCAATTCCATTCGATTCAATTCGATCCGTTACGTGAATGAGCAGAATTGTTCCGTTCAAACTTACCATCAGTTTTAAATTTCTCATTGAAATTTTTCCAGATTTTGTCTTTTCTTTTTACATCCATGTAAAATTTGTTGCCTTTGTCATAAAGCTCTTCATATTTTTTAATTTCTTCAATAAAAACTTCTTCATCCATCTTGAGTTATACACAAACATTGTACAGGTAAATTTTCTAGGTTATGTCATCCGTAAAAGTTGAAATTTGCTCAACTTCTCCGTTTCGATTCGATCCGCTTCGATCCATTTCGACGAATGTGTCCAATTACACGTACGTCTCATATAAACAAATTTGACATTTGTACGTATCGGATCGAAACGGTGCAATTGTGTTTCCCACTTAAATCATATCTCCTTACATTTAAAAAGAAAAGAAAAAATTGAGTTTCTTGTGTCTGGCGTAAATATATAAATTTTGATTTCTTGATTTTCTAGAGCCTATTGCAATTCCATCCTTGTGAGGTGTAGACGTTCGTGCATTTTACACAATTTGACTAAGAAGTGTTTTAACACAACTAAAATTTACTTAACGTGAAACTGACGCGACTATTGATCTTAAAGAAAATTTGATAATTCTATAATTGTTTGGAAAATCATACATCTGCAATAAAAGAAGGTAAGAGGAGACATAAAATAAAATCTACTCACGAAGTACCTACATTTTTAATATCTTTTTTCAACAGATTTTTCTTTAATAATGGATACAGCAGGACCATCGAAAAATCCTTCAATGGATAAATCAGGAGCATCGAAAAAATCTTTATTGGAGGCCTTTAATATGGTTAAGTTAACGCAACAGAATGAATTGCACAAGAAAAATGAGTTTTGTGATTTGATTCTAAAAAGTGAAGATGGGTTCGAAATCAAAGTGCACAAATTGGTTGTATCCTCTGCAAGTAACTACTTCAAGGATTTACTAACGCTTCCAATGAAGGAGAAGTTGGAAGAGTCCATTTTACTGCCAGATATTACTGGAGATGTTTTAGAGAAAATAATTACGTTCATCTACACCAGCGAATTTGAAGAAGAAATCGAAGAGGTCGAAAAAATTGTTAAATACGCAGTGATTTTTCAGCTTGAACAATTAGCTGAAATCTGTTCACTAGCTCTCAGCGAATCAATGACGGATCATACCTGCCTCAAATATTGGCGATTCGCTAAAAACAATCTAATCTATAGTTTGGAGGATAAGTGCTTGTCGTATATCGTTAGCAAAGCTGATCATCTTTTCGAGAGATCATTAATGAGTGACTTGACTATCGAGGAGATGCGATCTCTACTTGCTGACAACAGACTACATCTACAATGCGACGAAAAAAAGATCTTCGAACATGTCTGGAAATGGTCTGAAAGTAAAGTTTCTGAAACTAAAAGCTTCTCTCAAGTCTTTTCGGAAGTCGTCGATTTACTAGACTTCTCTAAATTGGAAAAAGAATTTGTTTTTGATAAATTGTTTGGCGACAATGAAGATGTATTAGCCAACGCTGAGCTATTGAAGAAAGTTGCTAAATTAACTAAGCAAAATTATAACGATGATTTAACAGAGAAAGCCGAGCCTTTGCGGAAGATTGCTAAATTAGATGAAGTTGCCAGCCGTTTTGTATTTTATAAACCCACTCAGCTTAGGTTATTCGGATTGGCATCAAATAAGATGTTTATGGGGCTTGGAGAAGAGAACATCATAGAAAAAGAAATTAACCTTCGACATGCTTTTGGTTATGCAACATTCGACAATAAATTATTAATATACGGGGGAGAAGTACAGGGTTGTGCCACTAATTCTTGTGAGTTGTTCGAGCCGAGTACACAGCAATGGAAAAAGTTTCCATCTATGAAAACGGGGAGGCAGTTGCATCAGTGTTTATATCTTGACAGCAAAATCTATGCATGCGGTGGACCATATAGCAACACCGTGGAAATATTTGATTTTGGCAAAGGAGAATGGAATAACGGTCCAGAAATGCTTTGGAATAATTCCGACTTTGGATTAACTGGAGTAAATGGAGCATTATATGCCATTGGAGGCAGAACTGAGAATGTGGAAATGTTAGATCCTCGAACACAGAATTGGAATCTAGTTTACAGTGGTTCTCGTATTCCTACAATTGTACGTTGTGTTTCGATTGGCTCTTGCATCTACTGTTTTACTAGAGAAAAGAGATTGATCTTCGATACTCGATCAAACAAATTTACCGAAGAAATTTCTTGTAAAGATTTTGATTATAATTTAAATTTTTGTGAACATGACGGTTACATCTATGGCTTGGGATATCAGGTGTCTACTAATATATTGTCCCTGGATCTCGTTCAATATCATCTGGATGGAAAACAAGGATTTAAGAAATCTTATGGATTATATAATGCGACTGAGATATCGACAACTGCTATAGTATCTTTGCATTACTAAAAATATTATCTTGTTTATATATAATTAATCGAAAGAATTAAATTAATTTTTTTTTTAATTTTAAACTATTTTGTTTTCTTCAATAATCTTCATCCTTTCCTTTTCACGTTTTGGAGGTATGGTGTAACTGGAGGAATCTGCCTAAATAATAATAGAAAAATTATCTTAATTTGCTGATCTGAATTAAGATAAACCTGAAATTATTGAATCGGGGCAGCTGGGGCTATAATTTTTTTAATTTTTTTTTTTTCAAAGGCTACCATACTTGAATTCGATCAAAATGCGTCCAGGTTTGTGTGAGCTTGGTTAAGTTCGTTGGTCACAACGCCTTGCAATCGAAGCATATTTAATTTTTGCTATAAAATCCGTTGTCGAATTAATTTGGGTATTTAATTTTCATTGTTAATCTTTCAATTTATCGTCTCAAGTGTTTGTCATGGCCATTGTTGGGGAGTTTGGAAGAAATTGAATAGACCGGTGTTCCTTGTCGGTCATTCCCAATTCCAATTTTTCTATATTGAGTTTATTGTCAAGCTGATATTAACTAAATTCGCTAGATGTGTAGGAACTGCTTTGATCGACGATTATTTAAGACATGGCTACTTTAGAAGATTTCCTTTTTCGTATTTCTAACGGCGAAAAGTAGAGGAATGGCGTTATTGGCCAAAAAAGGCAGCTATTTTATTGTAATCTAATGATATTCAAACGTCAGATAAAACTACACTTTTCAAGACGTATATAGGAATTGATCACCACTTGACTCGATGATTTATTGCCGTTAATTCTAAACATAGAACGGTGATGAATGAAAACGAGCGGTTCTCCTTGACGGTGATCACGGTACAGAGAACACAAGGTATTCACATTATGAACCACGTTCCGCCATTAGGTGACGAAATATCGTGAAAATATATACGAAAGTACGGTACAGAGAACACAATACTCTCTCTCCTCTCTCTGTCCTTAATTTAAAAATGTGTATACGTTGTTCACAGAATTACGTCACAGGCCTATAGCTGCAATATGTCAAAATTTTAATGAGAATACCTTGTATTTTATATGCCTTCAGCGCTGATTATCAATCTACTAACTTGTTGAGAGATACGTATTGACGCTTAGGCATGTGGAGTATGTACGTACATACATATATTCCTTCTATTTGGAAGATTTTGTTTTAGAGGTAAGGAATTGTACGACACCCGGAAGTACGTAGTTCCTATGAAAAACCAATTAACTCACATAGACGCCGTTCATTAATTATGTTTCTTGGAATTTCAAATTGCGTGTTTGTATGTCTCGGAAAAAGTGTCTCAGAATCTTCCTCTTCTTTTCTTTTTGCTCCCTACCTAAAATCCTTCATTAGATTTGAGCGATTTAGAAAATTTCACATTGTGAAACCACTTTTCTGCATTTTAGTTCGACAAATGAAAGTTCACCAAATAGTATTTTGGTATATTTAGAAGTGATTAATAATAATTTCAGCTGTCCACCATCATAACTTATTACCAGTGATAAAATGAAATCATATTTATGCCCTAATTAGTGGACAACACATAATTTTCATGGTTCCTTTATAGGTGCGCGTAAAAGTTAGTCAATTATGTATTTGTTTAACGCCTACTTACTGTGCATTTTGCAATTTTTCTGTTGAAATTACCATATTATATGCAAGTCTACATACATATGCAATGTATGTGTGTGTTGGGACGAATACATATATGCTAATAAACTGCAACATATTTTATGCTTTAATAAAAGTCTTTGGAGTGACCGGTTGACTACGAATCATGGTTTGTTTACAATATTGTAATTGCCGAAGCAAGAATATATGAAAATTGTAAAAATATCGAGTGGTCCTAGTTTAATGTCCAGAAACTCTAGATCCTCCTCTTCAACCTCCTCCATTACTCACTCCCTTCAACTATGGAAAAAATATTAATAAAAAAAAAAACAAGAGAAGTTTGCCTTCGTCGAATGATGTTAATATTTCTAATGAACTTTCAATACGATTAGTATTTTCACATATCTTCGAAAAAAATTCGAAACATACATTTCTCCAAAATATTTAAAATTGCCGCTTCAAATTCAAAATTTCGGGTCTTAATTTTTTTTGTTTTTAAATACCTCCACTAATATAAATTTTTGTTTGAAAATTTCGAAAGCTCCGAGTCTCCTCTTTAATTTAACCTATTCCACGTATGTTTTATCTGTAACGGTTAAGGAGTTATTAGCTCTTAATCTATTCAGGTCATACCGAAATTAGACGCTATATATTTTTTAATGCCGTGTTTTCAGATACTAAGGGAACAAATTATCTCTGATCTGAATAGGTTAAAAGCTAATAACTCCTTAACCGTCACAGATAGAACATAATTGTAAGAAGTTAAATTAAAAAGGAGACTCTGGACTTTTGAAATTTTCTAACAAAGATGTATGTTAGTGGTGGTATTTTTAAAAAAAAAATAACGGAAAAGTAAAAAAGAAAATCCGGCCAAAGTACGAGTCGGACTCGCACACGAAGGGTTCCGTACCATCGTACAAGATTTAACACTATGTACTTTTTAGATCGAGCAAAAACAAAAGTTTTTTTGTATGGGGACCCCTTTAATTTTTAGCTTTATTTTGTTTTCATTAATTGTTGTTATAGCAGCTATAGTATTACTCACTCTTTGAAAATTTCATGTATCTACCTATTACGGTTCATGAGATACAGCTCACTGACAAACAGATGGACGGACGGGTGAACGGACGGACAGCGGAGTCTTAGTAATAGGGTCCCGTTGGCACCCTTTGGGTAGGGAACCCTAAAAATAAAATTTAAAAACCGAAATTTTGAATTTGAAGTGTCATATGTTTTGAGTGGGTAGGGATATGGGGGTGGTTTAACCTCGAAGGTTTTATAATAGACCTGTACTTTTCAAGCCTATAGGGTACACGGAAAGAATTTTTTACTAATATGAATTCAAAAAATGATCAATTTAATTCAGATTTTCTAAATATTAAAAAATTTTGTCTAACATCGAGAAAGTTAAAATTTTCAGAATTTATTCTAATTAACTAAAAACCTATAAAATTCTTCTCGAATACACTTTAGAAAAAGTTTTCAGAATTTAATCAATGATTTATTAAATATCTCTGTAGCATATGAAATGTATTCAAAAATTTTACAAATGTGGCTGGCAACCCTATGTTTCCCCCATCATCCATCAATCCTAACTCGAATGCAGACAGAATATAAGACAAGAACAAAGTTACCAGAAAATTATTTTTATGCCAGCTAAATTTAGCACATTTAGCCGGAGTTAAGGCCTTTGAATCTGAGTATAAAATCGGATAAATCTTTTCAACCTGAACGGTAGTTTGCCAGAATTCCTACCTGGAGTTTTTTTTTTTTGAAACTGTCTCAAATTTTAGTAGTTTTGGCCGAGAAGATTGATATTAAAAATTCAATTCAATTCAATTCAATTAATTTTATTAGGGGATTGTAGGTACAACAAGATAACAAAATCTTTTTCCGTACTAAACTAAAGAGGAATTATCTATGCCTATCCTACATAATTGTAAGCAAAACAATAGCTATAAATAATTTAAAATATAAAATTCAAATTCAATATTAGAATACAAATCACAAAGAGAAAGAAAAAATATTTTCATATAATTGTAATTATAATGAATGAAAAAAAATCAAACATAATGAAAATTGAAGAAAAAGAAATTAAATTAAATTAAACGAAATTACATTTACATACATAGCAAGACTGCTGGAAAAACCAGACCCAATCAACCATCAAGTGGCAAATACTCGAAAACAAATCCTGTAAAAAACTCTCGCATCGCTCGTCCTCTGAATAACCGCTGGAATTGAGTTCCAAATACGCGTACAACTTGAACAAGGTAGGAGTTTTCATATATGGAATATCTATGACGTGGAATAGTAGAGATGTTTAAATTCCTTGAAGAATGCATGAAATTCAGTTCGTCACTGAGATATAATGGCTTTTTGTTGTAAATTAGTTTGTGTAAAAAGATAATTTGTTTGCGGATGAGCATCGTATTTAAGGAGCAACCGGACAAAGCATACCGAACAGGTGAAATGTGGTCATAACGTCTCATCCCAAATATAAATCTCGTGCAGCCATGTGGAATCTAAATGCGGGAATACTAAACAATCCGCTGTAAAATAAGGTTGGAGTAATATTTTTACAAGCTTCATACGCATAGATCTGTGCAGTACATCAGCAGACAACCACAGCCGTCGAAGTCCCATGTAAATTTTAGCAATGGTACTATTGACTTGGTCACAGCAACTCATTGAAGTATTAAGGAGAACTCCAAGGCTCTTGACCGTATTGACAGAGTTCAAAGCAGTAGTGGGAATATCGGTTGTGTCCAAGCTCTGCCTATATATTGCCATTGCATGTGATTCAGTGCGGTTTAATACTAAGAGATTGTCTTCTGCCCAACTAACAACTCTATGCAGATCCGAGTTTATGCGGTCGACACAATCTTCGAACAGACCTATAGGCCGACTGAAGTATAATCGTACATCAACGGCGTACAGATGTATATTACAATACTTAATGTTTTCAGGGAGGTCATTAATATAAAGACTGAAAAGAAGGGGACCAAGTATGGAGCCCTGCGGTACCCCCGAAAACAATTGCAGTAAGCTTGACAGATGGTCAGCGATACTCACTTGTTGATATCTCTCAGTACAGAAATGTCTAGAGGTTTTACGTGAGCACCTGCCAAGAATGGCTTATCTCACGGCATTCTTCATGCACGGATTGTAAGGATCCAATCAGACTCCTCGTGTCGAAACAACGAGTACCAGTATGCCAAGATTGCATGACATGACATCAACTTACTGGTAGAAGCGAGACCTATCCTATCTCTGCCGATCTTTGGGTCACGGCACCCTAATCTCTCAGTACAGTAAGAAAGTTGGATATTAAAAGTACGGCCGAGGATGCAAAATTGAAATGAGTGCAAAGTTTCGATAAAAGCCCAGTGTGGTGTACGCTATCAAAAGCCTTGGAGAAATCCAATAGAGTTAAGACAGTCAACCAGTTTTTATCCAGATATTTACGGATATCGGTAGTCACTTTCAAAAGAGCAGTCTTACAACTATGAGAACGCCGAAAACCTGACTGCCAACGGGTTAGGACATTGTTGGTGTCTAAGTGCTCCAGGATCTCCGAGTACAGTAACTTCTCGAGTGCCTTGGACAGAAAACATAAGATGCTTATTGGTCTATCGTCATTTGGGCTTTCGCGGGACTTTGATTTAACTATAGGTAACACATTCGCAATTTTCCATGATGTAGGAAACTCGAAGGTAGTGAGACAAGTGTTGAATGGGAGAAACAATCAACGGAAGAATAAGCTTAAGAAATTTAGGGGAAATTTTGTCCGGACCGTTCGCATCCGATTTTATGGAGTTTATGGAATGGATGACTTCTTCAGCATAGACGCAGTGAAAACTAAATCCTCCATTCTGATCTGCCGATCTTCCAATTTCTGCAAATAACACATCGGACGCCCGCCGGGGCTAGATAATGCGAAGAGATGAAATGAGCATTTAATGCCTCCGGTGTAAGGTCACAACTCAGTTTTTCTTTACCAAAAACACATGCATTTTTTAAATTACTCCATAGCTCCATCGAAGACAGATTATAGACAAACTTCGAACTGTAATATCTACGCTTTGCAGCACGAATCCTGGAATTAACCTTATTTCTTGTCGCTCTAAAACAATTGTGACTATCCGTAGTCCTAAGGCGTAAGTATCTTCGATACAGATACTCACGATCAGTTATTAAGACTTTGATTTCACGAGAGAACCACAGGCAGCCACCCAGCTTAATAGTTCGAGTTCTTAAGGGAATATATTTGTCAAACAAATAAACAATTGTTTCACGAAAAACTTTGACTTTGTCATCCACTAGAGGAAGTCGGTATAGATTGTCCCATGATAACGATGCACATTCACTGAGTACGGCTGTGGTGTCAGAATTCTTAAAATCTCTAAAAGATATTAGCTTCTGAGGAGTATCTGAACTGACAGCAAAATCATAAATTAAAAATTGTATGTCATAGTCAAATAACGAGGTCGACTCGAGTTGATTGTGGAAAAGCACTTTTTCAAGTTCAGGAACGAGGAATAAGTCGAGTAAGGATGGATTAAAAGTGTTGTGATAAGTAGGGAGGCTATTCATTCACAATGTTTAAGTACAATGCTTGCATTAATTGTGTGAATTCCACTGTTCTAGTGGTTGAGCCAAGAACATTCACGTTGAAGTCACCGCCTAAGATCACCTTAGTATATAGTTACGTGTAAAACGAGCAATATTTTCGACAAATTCAGAAAAATTTTCATTACTGAAACGGCCAGGCGGGCAGTAATTAGCGCACAGAACACATTTTTCATATCCATTGTTCACCTCGAGAGCCAAAGACTCCATCACATTAGCTGAAGACCGATAGATCACTTTTACCTTCAAATCTTCTCTCACAAAAATCGCGATCCCACCTCCCACACGATCAGCTGTATCATTGCGGTATAATTTAAAACCAACCAGATCTACCATAGAAGACGGTATCCCTGAATGTAACCATGTCTCAGTCACAAAAACCACATGAACTCCTGATCCTAGAAACGTTTCACGCATTTCATCGGTTTCAAGACGTATGCTTCTATCATTTAAGTGTATTACGTTTAGGCCCCTAGCCCGCCCACAAAAGATCTTCAGCATTATTCCCACTCTGTTCAAGTGACTCAGATTATTATCCATTGATGCTAGAAGACGAGTGACAAGCGAGTGCAAGCGATGAGGTTGTAAATTTAACAAACAGGTCCGGCTTCCCAACAATCAAGCCATGTATGCAAGATTTGTTCCAACAATAGTAGAAGCAATCACGAGAAAAAAAAATTTAAAAAAATTTATAAAATAGAGAAAAAGAGCTAGAGAAAAGGTTATGAATAGAAAGCAAATTACTAGAGTAATAAGTAAAACTATGACCGACATTAGCAACGAAATCATCCTCCAATTTTTATTAATGATCACTGTGATTCTATTCGTCTCCAAAATAGATAAACATTAAGATTCGATCATGGCAGTAAGCTGGAGTGTGCTTCTTATTTGCACTGCAGGCCCCCCCTTTCACCTTTTTCAAGTACACTCTTCCATTTCTAGTAAACACTGAGTGCACCTGATTTAGATTACGAGCTTTAAGAGCCTCACGCAGGAGCTGGTTAGTTTCGGCTGTAAGGCTTTCATGGCTGTCTGATGAGAAACCTCCAATGTTTTTCAGTCTGATAGTTCCGTGTTTACTAAGTGCAAAAAAGAAACTGTACGTCTTTCATTAGGACATGAAAATCTGGCGATAATCGACATGTTACGTACTCTGGGGCTGTGATTAGCTTGCGAGTGCCTATCAGAATGATTTTTAGCGCTTAGACGAAAAGCAGTCGTATAATTGGAGAGGTCATGTTTGACTGTTTTACAGATATCGGAGAGTAATGCAGATGCATCGATCCTCACCTTCGCACACAGGAATTCCCCTCATTACAATGTCGCTGAGACATGGACCAACTCTTGGGTAGCTAAGAGTTAATTTAATCTCTTTACGACCTTTTGCAGCTGACTCTGTTGCACTACTAGGCATTATGCACTACCGTTAACCACGAGATCAATTTTTAGCTACACACCTTTCAATCAAGGAAAATTAATATTCTACACGAAAAACGCTAAGCCTGTAATGATCACAAACAGAAACCGAAAACTCTAATATTTATATATAAAAATACGGCAAAAAAATGTTGTCCGAAAATACAAGTAGACTATAAAAATTACGGAAAAAGCTGGAGCACGAAATCACCACGTCTGTTCTACTCGACACTCATTACTTAAATTAAGCGGCAAAAATAAAAATCTAATCTTTAACATAATTAAAATTTTAATTTGATATCCTTATGGTAATAACCCCAGAGGCAGACTTGCAATTTCAATATTGCATTTTGCGGACAACAGAAAGTCTGTCTCTATACATACACTGAGAAACAGCTCGGTATACGCTCGGTGTACACTCAGTATGTAGTATATGCGAAAAACGTACGCGGTATACGAGTATATTGCAATATGACCCTAGTTATAAACCATAATCATTTAATACACGAACCTTTTAGAACCGAATTTAATACTAAAATGTTGGCTTCAACTTTTTTGACATTTAATATTTGACACTTGTCAAATTGAAGTGTCTATTTCGTTTTTATTCGTGTCACATGTGATAATGGTGTCGTCGGCGTATAGTAGAGCCGTCCGATCACTTACTGCTTCCACTAATGGGAAGTCATGCAGAAAGATATTGAAGAGCTTCGGGCCCAAAATTGAACCTTGTGGAACTCCGGACTTCACTGAGATTAATTCGGAGGATATGTCGCCAATGAATATTGAAGTGTATCTGTTGCTAAAGAAGCTGGACAGTAACTTGATGAGGCTAGGTGGGCAATCGATGTCAATTAGCTTGAAGAGTAAACCTTTATGCCATACCTTGTCAAAAGCCTTTTCAATGTCGATGTCCAGGGCCACCGTGCATATTTTGTTGCGCAAATTTTGAGTAACCTTATTGACCAGTGTAAGCACTGAGTGGTCTGTGCAGTGCGATCTCCTGAACCCAAACTGGTTGTTGGGGATAACTTTCTGTTCTTCGCAGAAGTTATTTAATTTATCAGCAATGGTTCGTTCAAAAAGTTTTCCAATGGTTGACAGTAGCGAAATTGGCCTAAAGTCCTGAATACGTTTACTATTCCTCGTTTTCGCAATGGGAATTAGCTTCGCTTTCTTCCACTTCAAAGGGAAGTAACCATTGTTAGTACAGTGGTTGAACAAGGTTGCTAATTTAAAGTCTATGGACTTCGGACACTTCCGTAGAATATAGTTGGAAATACCGTCAGGGCCAAATGACTTCTTGTTATTCAGAGAGGCCCTGAAGGAGAATTGTATTAATGCTTGTTGGGGATTGCTATTTTGAAATTCATTTAGTCTCCTTTCAACAAGACCTGGAATGGGGCCATCGCGTTGTGGATTTGTCTCAGAATAGAGTGTGGAGTAAAAGCTCTGGAAGGCACTTAGTTTATCATTCGTTGATGATAATTCCTGATGTTCGAACAGCAGAGTGCTGTTTACAATGTCTGTTCCGAAGAGCTTTCTACCCGTTATACCATCTATTTCTTTAAACGCTTGAGGAGATGGACTAATGTTTCTTAGCCTATCATGGAAAGCATTGTTAAGATCTAATCTGACCCTGTCTTTGATTATTTTATTTAGACATTTGATTCTAGCGTTCAACTCGGCGTATTAGTTATTGATTCTATTGAGGTGCCTGTGGAAAATTATTTTTAATCTTCCTAGCCACCTTTTCTTTATTTTAATAAGCTCTAATGTGGTTCTCGAGACATTTTGGTATTTGTGGTGTTGTATATTTCTTTTAGTGGAGTGCCTTTCTGTACAGTCATTGATATCCGCTGCAATTGTCTCCACGGCGGAGTCAATCTCAGTATTTGTGATGTTATTTCTTTCTGGGATTATTGACGAATTTAATTTGCAGTGGAGTTCAAATCTGAAGGCCGTTCAATCAGTCTCAGAGTAACAGACATATGCTCGTGGTGCCAGGGGAAAAGGTACCAAGCGCTAGACAATATCAAATCGATTATACCCAACATCATCGAATACTACATCAAATGGGGGCTCAAAATTAATGAACAAAAATGCGGGCTAATCTGCTTTCGAAATGCGAGTGGGAAAGGCCACCATCTTGCGGTAAGAGAAAGCAAATCTCTCACCTTGAATATGAACACAACTCAAATACGTCTAAAAGAAGAAATAAAACATCTTGGCATTCACCTCAGTAACAAACTCCGTTTCAACACACACGCAAGAAAAGTATTAAAAAAGGCTAAGGCAGCAGCAGCAATCCTTAGACCTCTTCTCAATTCTAGACACCTGTCTCACTCAACTAAACTTATGTTATATAAGACTCTAATACGACCTATTCTTACCTACGGATTAACAAATTGGTTTACGATCACACCTTCGGTGGCAGAGGAACTTGAGTCCTTCGAAAGAAAAATTATCCGACACTGTATCGGTAAGTTCAGGAGACCTAATAGAAATAAGTGGTACCCCAACGCCTTCCTATGTATATAAGGAAGCCGAAAATCCCTCCTCTTTTAATGTACTCATTAATTCACTCACAAAAAATGCTGGAAAGACTCATAGATCATCCCAACCCTTTAATCAGACAAATTATCGAAGAAAACCGGAATGACTCCATTCTAGATAACTATTACCTATCCCCTGTTAATATACTCCATAATAATTCTCAACCTTTCTTCCAAAGTAGGCCGGGAAATAGTCTGAAAATCCCCTTTTACGAAAAGGCATCTATTGCGAATTACAGAGGGTAGGCTTATCCCATTTCTTTTAAATGTGTACGCACCAAAGAGTGTTTAATCATCAAAATAAGTCAACTCCCAGCTGGGCCTTCTACCTTATAGAATAAAAGAGACTGAATTTACCTAAATTTATTATACTTCTTGTTATATAGTTGTAAGTAGGTTAAGGGCCATAGGAGGCAACAAATCTTTAGTACGCCGCCGGGAGCAAGTGTACTCCTTCCTTTTGTAGTCTAAATAAAAGACGCGTGAAGCACTTTTGATTAGTTAATAATCTTAACAACAAACTATACTGTAATATAGCCAGACAAACCTGTAAGTCGTCTAAATCTGAAAAAAAAATTTTTCCATGTATAGTCTTAAATAAATGAACTTTGACTTTGACTTTTTTCGTTTTTATTTTTCATATAGACAAGTAATTTCACAATATTTCCTCGCGTTTTGTACGTGTGCGGAACTTTCTTAAGTCAAATAACAAATCAAATGTAAGTTCTCTAATTAAGTTCTTAGTATCGTAAACCGCAGGTGTGTCTCTGACATTTTATATTGCAATTGACATGCATTATCAATATATCAATATTGAAATTGCACGTGTGTCTCTGGTATAAAATAAACTGTATTTGTAATGATACGATTTTTTACTTTCATTTTATTTTAAAACAATTTGAGATTCAAGCGACATTTATGATCTATAATGGATCTGGCGGGCTATTCTCGTTGCTTTTATTTATTTATTTTTTTAAAGAGGTTAACAAGGAACAATACTAGGAAGTGATCCAAAGGAGATTTCTCCCTATGTTTTTTTTTCAATTCTATATACTCCTAAGAAATACTCTTTTAAATAACCATGATATCTCCATTTTCCCATCCGAAACATACAAAGTCTTTCGGAAATCCAGGCAATTCATTTAATCCTTATTGAACTTAATAAAAACTATTTTTAATACAAATATTGGAAATTGGAAGTGGAATTTGGAAAATTATTAAACTTATTGAGAAGATGTAACGGAATAAGTACAGCTTCAAACTGTATTAAAAACTATCAGTGGCTCTCAAGTATAAAAAAAAAAAACATTAAGTAAAATTACTCTACCTGGTTATACAACTACATTCATATCTTTCCCACTAAAATTTGCGTGTGAACTTAGCTTCATGGCGCTGATGTATTTAAGGGGCTGGCCGCATTGTCAACTACTCTCTTCTATTGAAGTCGACATAAGCAGGATCTTATGTATTTAAATATGGATTAGTTACTGGACTTGGCTTGAAAAAAAGAACTCACCCGTCTTATTTTATTTTATGCGCACACTCATTTAATTTAAATCATTCAACTACCCCTGCTGGCTGGTTTCAGAGATTATAGGTACAAGGAGACCATAATAAAATGTCCCTTAACTTCGGGTTGTCAACCATTAACTGAACCACGTACCTGCTTCTGATAAAGTGAGATTTCTAAGAACTCTGCCCGAATTTAGAGATATTATCGGCTTATTTCTCAGGTGTTATTTTAGTCAACGGATTTTTCCTAACTAATTACCTTGCTACGGATGTAAGTAAGTAGCTAGTGCATCGCGCTAGTATACAATTTAATGTAGCCGCCAACAAAATTAGAATGTTTTGCTTCTAAAACAATTGAAAAATGGTTCAGAAAATTTTTATTCATTTCAACATTAATTTAACCCTTCCTGGTCAAAAACTAGGAAGACTTTTTATACCCTAGGCCTAGATGAAATCTATAGGGTATACTAATACCCTAGGCAGACGCGCAAAATCAATGATCATTCGTTCGTAATTGAATTTTTCAAAAATCGATTTACCATTGAATTTTATTTTTAATTATTAAAAATGTGCTGTCAATTACATACAAAAATTGACAGAACTTTCGTTTCTTGGGTAACTTGATTTTTGAAAAAATCAATTACGAACGAATGATCATTGATTTTGTCCGTCTGCCTAGGGTATAAGTTTGTCATTCCGTTTGTAACACCTCGAAATAATGAAGGTAGAGCAAAATGGATTGGACACCCACGCATGAAATTAAAAGTTATTTTGATTTTTGTATGTCCGTCCGTCCGTCTGTGCGCACGATAACTCGAGAACGCGTATATTTAGAGAGCTGAAATTTTGTACGCAGACTTAAAAAAAAAGTAAAATTAAGTTCGATAATGAGACAAATCGGGCAACTCCTTCGTGGGGTTGCCATACAAAAATTTCGTTTTCCACTATATATTTGGACACTACCTGAGAAGACGTCGACATAGAAAGTTGAAATTTGGTACGTTGTGTTTTCATACTAATAGCAAATAAAATTTCAAAAATGGACTAAATCGGGTAACTCCTTCTTGGTGTTGCCATATAAAATTTTTGGTTTTTTTACGTATACTGTGAAAACGATCAGCCCAAGACATTTTTATTGTACTAAAAACTGCTTCAGAATATGAAATCCTATAAAATTGCTGATAATTATTTTTTCTGTCCGAAGAATCGTTCTAGAAATATATGCGAAAAACCACTTCAAAAGTCAAACTTGCATAGATCGGTGATCATACGAAATCTTACACGGGCATTCATCTAGGCCCTAGTTTCTAGGGTATCATCAATGCAATTGGTCGTAGACTAATTCTAGCTTTTCTACTTGTTACTTGTTTAATTTAGTAGATGTGGAACAGTACAGAGCACAGTCATGCTGGATGCTACTGGATGTGCGCAAGCGGTAGGCTAGTTAGTGAGTGCGTTACTCTAGCTTGTATCGTGCCTTGAAACTTTGATACTTACTTATGCCGCTTACTGTACTATTACAGTGAGCTCTAAACAAGATCGCAGCTGTGCAAGAAAAGCTTTTACGATCGCATCCAAACTTTCAGATTGAGCTTTTACATATTCTTCACAGAGCAAAGTTCATCAGATTGTCGCTAAAAGTGAGACTGACACATTGACGTATTGAGCTTAAAGAAATTTTTACAATTCGTTAATTGTTTGGAAAATCGTAACCTGAAATAAAAGAAAGGTAAGAGAGGAAATAAAATAAAATTCTAAATTTTTACTATTTTCCTTAAACACATTTTCCAGTTATAATGGATAAAACAGAAGCATCAAAAAAATCTTTACTGGAGACCTTCAACATGGTTAAGTTGATGCAACTGAATGAAATGCGCAATGAAAATGAATTTTGTGATTTAATTCTAAAAAGTGAAGATGGATTTGAAATCAAAGTGCACAAATTGGTTGTATCCTCTGCAAGTAACTATTTCAGAGATTTATTAACACTTCCAATGAAAGAGAAGTTCCAAGAGTCCATTTTAGTGCCAGATATAACTGGAGATGTCTTAGAAAAAATAATTACGTTCATCTACACCAGCAAATTCGAAGAAGAAATCGAAGTTGTCGAAAAAATTATCAAATATGCAGTGATTTTTCAACTTGAGCAATTAGTTGAAATCTGTTTACTAGTTCTGAAAGAATCTATCAACGATGGCACCTGCGTGAAATATTGGCGGCTTGCTGGAAAGAATCTAATTTATAGTTTGGAGGATAAGTGTTTGTCGTATATCATCAGCAAAGCAGATCATCTTTTCGAGAGCTCATTAATGAGTGACTTGACTATCGAGGAGATGCGATCCTTACTTGCTGATAACAGATTGCATCTACAATGGGACGAAAAAAAGATCTTCGAACATGTCTGGAAATGGGCTGAAAGAAACGATGGTGAAAGCTTCTCTGAAGTATTTTCAGAAGTTGTGGATTTACTTGACTTCTCTAAATTGGAAAAAGATTTTGTTCGTTTAAAAATGTTTGAGAATGAAAATGTATTAACTAACGCTGAACTCTTGAAGAAAGTTGCTGAATTAACTAAGCAAAAGTCTGAAGATGAAGTTGCCACTGCCAGCCGCATTGTATTTCATAAATCCACTGAACGGTTAATCGGATTTGCATCAAAGAAGATATTTATCGGTCTTGGAGAAGAGAGCACGACAGAAAAAGAATTACACCTTCCACGTTATTTTGGTTATGCAACATTCGACAATAAATTGTTAATATGTGGAGGGGAAGGAGGAATTATTTTGTCTAGTACTAATTCTTGTGAGATGCTCGAACCAAGTACACAGCAGTGGAAAAAGTTTCCATCTATGAAAACAGGGAGGATGTGGCATCAGTGTTTACATCTTGACAACAGAATCTATGCATGCGGTGGAACTAATAGTAAAACCGTGGAAATTTTTGATTTTGGAAAAGGAGAATGGAATTACGGTCCAGAAATGCTTTCGAATAATTTCAGTTTTGGATTAACTGCAGTAAATGGAGCATTATATGCCATTGGAGGCAGAACTGAGAATGTGGAAATGTTAGATCCTCGAACACAGAAATGGAATGTTGTTTGCAGTGATCCTCTTATTCACAAAGATTTACGTTCTGTTTCGATTGGCTCTTGCATCTATTGTTTTACTACCGAAAAGAGATTTATCTTCGACACTCGATCAAACAAATTTACCGAGGAAATTTGTTGTAAAGATTTTAATTATTGTTTTAATTTTTGTGAGCATAACGGTTACATCTATGGCTGGGGATATCAGGTGTCTGCTGATAAATATTCCCTGAATCTCGTTCAATATCATCTCGATGGAAAGCAAGGATTTAAGAAATCTTATGGATTATATAATTCGACTGAGGCGTCAATTCCTATAGTATCTTTGTATTACTAAAAAATTTATCTTGTTTATGGATAATTAATGGAGAGAATTAAATTAATTTTTTTTTAATCTTAAACTATTTTGTTTTCTTCAATAATCTTCATCCTTTCCTTTTCACGTTTTGGAGGTATGGTGTAGCTGGAGGAATCTGCCTAAATAATAATAGAAAAATCATCTTAATTTGCTGATCTGAATTAAGATAAACCTGAAATTATTGAATCAGGGCAGCTGGGGCTATAATTTTTTTAATTTTTTTTTTCAAAGGCTACCATACTTGGATTCGATCAAAATGTGTCCAGGATTGTGTGAGATTGGTTAAGTTCGTTGGTCACAACGCCTTCGAATCGAAGCATATTTAATTTTTGCTATAAAATCCGTTGTCGAATTAATTTGGGTATTTAATTTTCATTGTTAACCTTTCAACTTATCGCCCAAGTGTTTGTCATGGTCATTGTTGTGGAGTTTGGAAGAAATTGAATAGACCGGTGTTCCTTGTCCCAATTCCAATTTTTCCATGTTGAGGAGGAACTGTTTTGATCGATGACTTGGCTACTATAGCAAATTTCGTTTTCGTGTTTCTAACTATGAAAGGCAGAGGAATGGTGGTATTGGTAAAAAGGCTGTGTTTCTTGCAATCTGGTGATATTCAAACATCAGATAAAATTTGACTTTTCAGGAAGCATATATGAATTGATCATCACTTGACTCGATGATTAAGTAGGATTAGTTCTAAGTGTAAGACGTTGATGAATGCAAACGAACAGTTCTCCTTGGCGCTGATTATCAATCTACTAAGTTCTTCAGAGATACGTATTGACGCACAGACATCCGGAGTATGTAAATACTTCTTCACTTTGGAAGATTTCGTTGAAGACCATATGGTTTTAGAAGTAAGGAATTTTACGACAGCCGGAAATACTTAGTTGCTATGAAAAACCAATTAACTCACATAGAAGCATTTCATTAATTATGTTTGTTGGAATATTAAATTGCGTCTATGTACGTCTCGGAAAAAGTGTCTCAGAATCTTCCTCTTCTTTTCTTTCCTTCGTTAGATTTGAGTCAGTTGACGCTGTGAAAACACTTCCTCATTTTAATTAGGCAATTGAAAGTTTAGCAAATAATATTTTGATATATTTAGAAGTAATTAATAAAAGAATTCAATAAGTTGAGTTTTACTTGTTTTTTATGTAGTAAAAGTTTTAAAGGGTGCTCTAACGGCGATATAGTACAATATTTGTGCCACATGAAATAGCAAATCGCTCAGTCCATTGTTATAAGTCAGTGAGAAAACCTAATAAGGAGATAGGCCATGGCCGAACAAAATTAGAAATTTTCGGTGTTATTTAATAAGAAACAAGTAATTTCATATAGGTACTTTCGTCTTTTGCATGAATGGGGAAAAGAACTTGTAGTGCGACTGAGACAACGAGCTAATCACAAAAACCGAGAGAGCGTAGGATCATCCGAATGATAAAGTCTTCTTGAATACCTTCAATATCCTTTCAAACTATTTATAATAATTTACATCGGGTCACACTACCTAACTTTTCTAAGAAAAATGTAAATTTCGCTTTGGACAAGGTACTGAAAGGAGATGTAAAATTCCTCTGAAATAAAATTCTCGTTTTTCCCGAAAATATCAGAGAATCCAGTTTGAGTTTAGTTTCTCCCTCTTAATGCTTTCAGAGCAAAACGAATGTAAACAGAAGCACGTGCTGCTCAAATACCATAGGATTACACTAACAAACATTGGTTTTGCTACAAAAAAAAACATTTGATAATTCTCACAATCCCATTTATGTATTTTGGCCTTATGGCTGCAAGGGAATGTGGTGCAGGTGCTTGGAGCTGGCGCTGGCGCATACTCTGCCGCTTACCTTGTAGCTGGGTATAAACACAATACTGCAGCTTAGTTCTGTCAAAACTAATTTTGTATTTTATATTTTATTCGAAACTTTTGCTTTTATTTTTAAATTTTTATATAGGGGATGCCATAGATCTTTTCATTATTTCAATGATTTTTTCTGTATCAAAATTTTCTATAATGTTTCACTCCAATAAGGGTAGCGACATACGATTAGGTTTTTTCCGTACGGTTTTTCCGTGCCAAATGAATCCCAAGTGATTAACTTAGCAGCGACATACGATCAGGTTAAAACCGGACCGGTTTCAAAACCTGAAAGCAACCGTGGCTGGCCACGGTTTGATGACGGCTGAAATTCTAAACTCGTTGAGTTCAATGGGACGCGATATACGTTTCGGTTTTTCCCGGAAGGTTTGTTGAAATTTAGTGCAGTGCAGTAGTACAGAAGCAGCGAACCAAACGATATATATATGTATGTAGGTACATTTAATAAAATAATTTGAGATTGTTTTTGGAGTGCGGGTGCGATACTTTTTTTTTCTAGTAAGGTAAAATGCTTGGCGCAGAGCGGCTTGAGAGTTTTTGATTTTGAAATTTTTTCTTTAACTATGTCAAGTAATATGTATCAAAAGAACGAGATGATATTCTATAAAAACTAAAAAAACTTTTCATCATCATTTCATCTTTCGAGTAAATGAGGATTTGGAATAGCCTCCAATGGTCCTGTAATAATAAATGTTTGCTTATCCATAGGTGTGCACTAAATTTGGATGGTTTTCGGTCAATTTCACTGCTATTCTTATTGCACCTTATACTGACCGGTCTAAAAGGGTCTATGCTGCTTGTAGGTTGATGGTTTAGTTTTGCCCTAATCATCCTCCTACCTGCAAGTTTCGTCCGGCAGAACGAGCATAACTGTCATATACAAACTACTATTTTCCTATTTATACGATAGGGAGTCAATAATTTGTTTCGTTCTGAGCAAAAAAGATAATAAATAATTGACTATGTTTCTTAAAATTCGATAGGTGGTAGTACGATCCAAACTAAAACGTATTTTATAACACCTCTAAAAATTACTGAACTGACTTGAGAATAACCGTCTCGTATGTCGTGTAATCACGGCGACGGTAAAAACCGTAGACGGCCAACCGGACGGGAAAAACCTAATCGTATGTCGCTGCCCTAAACCACTTCGAAATTATAACCGTCAATCTTGGCGCGAACCAAAAAGTAAAATTTGGCAAGTGTGCTACAGTACCAGCGCCAGCAACGCTACACATTGTGTCGCTACGAAAATCGTACTAATATAGCAGTTGTCGCTACAGCACCACATTCTGTTTCCACATTAGGAAACAAGAAGAGATTTCTGACTGTTGTCCATTGAAATGATAACAAGTAGAAAAGGGAAAAAAAAATAACAAAAAAATCAAACTCGCTTTGAGATTTTACTCTCATTCTCATATAAGGTTCCCGCGCTTTTGCGAAAGCACGTTTTAACTAAAATATTGAGAGTTGAGGAATACCACCAAAATTGAGCCCAAAATCGTTGCTGTTAAATTATCCTATCATAATTGAACAGAACGCACTTCTGACTACATTCGAATCGATTTTCTCTACATAGATAAAGTGGAAGTAAGTGTAACTCATGCTGGTTCAGTTTTGGGGGATCTTGGGAATGCTCCCATATTGTGGGAGTTTCTGGCCTAACAAAATTTACAAAGAAAGAAGGGAATAATTTCGCCTGTCCGTACAAAGTTATTGCAAAAATCATACAAAATCCAGAAAATATTTTCTTAAAATTGACACAAAAAACTGAATTTTCTTGCGCAATGACTCAAATATTTTGAGCATTTTTCAAAAAGAAAATATAACACAATTGCGCAAATTTGCATGTGCATACTTAGTTGAAATGGCTAGAACTATGATTAGGGGAATGAGAGTTTGTATTTAACAGGTGATATCTAGTAGCACTGATCACTTTACTCTTAATTTGTGAATGTAACTTTTCAAGACATCTCTCCTATCAATAAAAACTAATTAGTTTTTAAAATTTATGTGAACTTTTTTTTCCTTTTGGTATATTTCTTATACTGTTTGGTACCTACAAAAAAATTGTGGAAATTTGCATAATAATGTTTGGGAAAAGTTCCAAGTAATTCCCATTTTCGAGGGAATTTTGCCTGTAATTTGCTAGCTTCTCTGATGGTATTGGAAAAAATTAAAATTCAATTTTACAGAAATTTCACACCTCCTTTTATCACGTTGGCCAAAACGAAATGAATCTTCCTCTTAAAAAATTGAGATAGTGTGACCCGATGTAGGAAAAAAATTCATTGTTATGAATAATTTGAAAGGACTTTAAAGATATTTAACAAGCTTTTATCATGCGGGTAATACAAGATACAACGTTCTCAAAATTTTAGTTTTTAACTCATTACCACAGCTGCCCTAGGACAATCAAAAGTGTTGCCAGACGTTCGAACTTGAAATGCCCACGACAATGGGAAAATTTAGTAATTTTACCCTAATTTCTAATTTAACATTCTCATCTAATTCTCATTAAAATAATTAAAAATAAATGAGTATTTAATTTAATAAAATAAGATCTATGTATTCATAGTTCCCGACATTTTGACATCTTGTGACTCCGATACTCTCCGTCACTACGCGACTTGTCGCGATTAAAATAAAGCGTTGAATTTATTAAAATTCATAAGATTTTAAGAAGTGAAATTACGCCTTGTAGTGCAATTTTCTGAAAATCTGGATACTCTCAAAGCTTTATTCGCTGGACGCAGCAGTTTCTCAGCATCAAAATATTCCTCATATTCTACTAAAATAGCAAGACCTTTAGGACTATGTGGGCATGGTAAGAGAAATCAAGGCCGGATCTATGGGGGGGGGGACATTTATGGGGACGGCAATCCGACGGACTTCTGAACCCATAAGTAAACGAGAAAAAATCTAATTGCAAGAATTGGAAATTTTTTTCAGACCATTCTTAACACTTCAGTCTTCTTTCCGGAATCTAAAAGCTCTTTTGCTGATAACATACTTTCAATTTTGCTTATACCTTACAGTCAATCAGTTTACTGTCTATTAAATTTAAGTTTGTAAGCCTCTGTGAGCTAATTAAACTAAAAATTCCGCTAAATTCTCAAATTGTGCCTTTGTATCATATGAAAAGAATTCACAAATTGTATAAATGTGGCTGGCAACCCTATGTTTCCCCCATCATCCATCAATCCTAACTCGAATGCAGACAGAATAGAAGACAAGAACAAAGTTACCAGAGAATTATTTTTATGCCAGCTAAATTTAGCAATTTTAGCCGGAGTTAAGGCCTTTGAATCTGAGTATAAAATCGGATAAATCCTTTCAACCTGAACGGTAGTTTGACAGAATTCCTACCCAGAGTTTTTTTTGAAACTGTTGCAAATTTTAGTAGTTTTGGCCAAGAAGATTCATATTGAAAAGCGGCCAGGGGCAGACTTGCAATTTCAATATTGCATTTTGCGCTCAACAGAAAGTCTGTCTCTATACACTGAGAAACAGCTCGGTATACGCTCGGTGTACACTCAGTATGTAGTATATGCGAAAAACGTACGCGGTATACGAGTTTATTGCAATATGACCCTAGTTATAAACCATAATCATTTAATACACGAACCTTTTAGAACCGAATTTAATACTGAAATGTTGGCTACAACTTTTTCTGACATTTGATATTTAACACTTGTCAAATTGAAGTGTCTATTTCGTTTTTATTTTTCATATAGAAAAGTAATTTCACAATATTTCCTCGTGTTTTGTACGTGCGCGGAACTTTCTTAAGACAAATGACAAATCAAATGTAAGTTCTCTAATTAAGTTCTTAGTATCGTAAACCGCAAGTGTGTCTCTGAAATTTTATATTGCAATATTGACTTGCGTTATCAATATTGAAATTGCACGTGTGTCTCTGGTATAAAATAAACTGTATTTGTAATGATACGATTTTTTACTTTCATTTTATTTTAAAACAATTTGAGATTCAAGCGACATTTAAGATCTATAATGGATCTTAATTTTTGTTTTTTTTTATTTAACAATAATTTGTTTCAAATTCAAATTGTTTTTAACAATTCAGGTTCTAGTTCCAGGGTATGCAGTATAAATAGGTCATCTATCAATAAACATATGATGCCTAGTTATACCATGGAACTGCAATAAAATTTGGCCCAAATAAATATCGTTGTTAGAGGGAACGGTAACTAACGTCTTTGCCCCCCTTCAAAACTTTCCTAGATCCGGCACTGAGAAAAATATTGTGAATCTCTCTCCCTCCACCCCAAAAAATATCTGTAGCTTCGGAATTTTCAAAAATTTTACAAATTATGTTAAAATCTTTTAAAATTAACGAAAAATTTTCCAACTAGACAAATTTTTGGAATTTCGAAAAATTTTGACGTTTCGAAAATTGTTAGAAATTTGAAAATTTTCGAAAACAAGCTGATACAGTTTTAGTCGAAGTTTTGAAATATCAAGTAATCTTTGAAAAATAACTGGATATGACACCTTGGCCATTGAATTAGGACCACTGTAAAAATATACCAAATTATTTCGTGATTTCTTTGCTATTACAGGGCGGGCTATTCTCGTTCCTTTTATTTAATTATTTTTTAAAGAGTTTAACAAGGAACAATACTAGGAAGTGATCCAAAGGAGATTTCTCCCTATGTTTTTTTTTCAATTCTATATACTCCTAAGAAATACTCTTTTAAATAACCATGATATCTCCATTTTCCCATCCGAAACATACAAAGTCTTTCAGAAATCCAGGCAATTCATTTAATCCTTATTGAACTTAATAAAAACTATTTTTAATACAAATATTGGAAATTGGAAGTGGAATTTGGAAAATTATTAAACTTATTGAGAAGATGTAACGGAATAAGTACAGCTTCAAACTGTATTAAAAACTATCAGTGGCTCTCAAGTATAAAAAAAAAACATTAAGTAAAATTACTCTACCTGCTTATACAACTACATTCATATCTTTCCCACTAAAATTTGCGTGTAACTTAGCTTAATGGCGCTGATGTGTTTAAGGGGCTGGCCGCATTGTAAACTACTCTCTTCTATTGAAGTCGACATAAGCAGGATCTTATGTATTTTAATATGGATTAGTTACTGGACTTGGCTTGAAAAAAAGAACTCACCCGTCTTATTTTATTTTATGCGCACACTCATTTAATTTAAATCATTCAACTACCCCTGCTGGCTGGTTTCAGAGATTATAGGTACAAGGAGACCATAATAAAATGTCCCTTAACTTCGGGTTGCCAACCATTAACTTAACCACGTACCTGCTTCTGATAAAGTGAGATTTCTAAGAACTCTGCCCGAATTTAGAGATATTATCGGCTTATTTCTCAGGTGTTATTTTAGTCAACGGATTTTTCCTAACTAATTACCTTGCTACGGATGTAAGTAAGTAGCTAGTGCATCGCGCTAGTATACAATTTAATGTAGCCGCCAACAAAATTAGAATGTTTTGCTTCTAAAACAATTAAACAATTTTATTCATTTCAACATTAATTTAACCCTTCCTGGTCAAAAACTAGGAAGACTTTTTATACCCTAGGCCTAGATGAAATCTATAGGGTATACTAATACCCTAGGCAGACGCGCAAAATCAATGATCATTCGTTCGTAATTGAATTTTTCAAAAATCGATTTACCATTGAATTTTATTTTTAATTATTAAAAATGTGCTGTCAATTACATACAAAAATTGACAGAACTTTCGTTTCTTGGGTAACTTGATTTTTGAAAAAATCAATTACGAACGAATGATCATTGATTTTGTCCGTCTGCCTAGGGTATAAGTTTGTCATTCCGTTTGTAACACCTCAAAATAATGAAGGTAGAGCAAAATGGATTGGACACCCACGCATAAAATTAAAAGTTATTTTGATTTTTGCATGTCCGTCCGTCCGTCCGTCTGTGCGCACGATAACTCGAGAACGCGTATATTTAGAGAGCTGAAATTTTGTACGCAGACTTAAAAAAAAAAGTAAAATTAAGTTCGAAAATGAGACAAATCGGGCAACTCCTTCGTGGGGCTGCCATACAAAAATTTCGTTTTCCACTATATATAACTGGACACTGCCTGAGAACACGTCGACGTAGAGAGCTGAAATTTGGTACATAGTGTTTTCATTGTACTAGCAAAAAAAAAAAAATTAAAAATGGACTAAATCGCGTAACTCCTTCTTGGTGTTGCCATAGAAAATTTTTGGTTTTTTTACGTATACTGTGAAAACGATCAGCCCAAGACATTTTTATTGTACTAAAAACTTCTTCAGAATATGAAATCCTATAAAATTGCTGATAATTATTTTTTCTGTCCGACGAATCGTTCTAGAAATATATGCGAAAAACCACTTCAAAAGTCAAACTTGCATAGATCGGTGATCATACGAAATCTTATACGGGCATTCATCTAGGCCCTAGATTCTAGGGTATCATCAATGCAATTGGTCGTAGACTAATTCTAGCTTTTCTACTTGTTACTTGTTTAATTTAGTAGAAGTGAAACAGTACAGAGCACAGTCATGCTGGATGCTACTGGATGTGCGCAAGCGGTAGGCTAGTTAGTGAGTGCGTTACTCTAGCTTGTATCGTGCCTTGAAACTTTGATACTTACTTATGCCGCTTACTGTACTATTACAGTGAGCTCTAAACAAGATCGCAGCTGTGCAAGAAAAGCTTTTACGATCGCATCCAAACTTTCAGATTGAGCTTTTACATATTCTTCACAGAGCAAAGTTCATCAGATTGTCGCTAAAAGTGAGACTGACACATTGACGTATTGAGTTTAAAGAAATTTTTACAATTCGTTAATTGTTTGGAAAATCGTAACCTGAAATAAAAGAAAGGTAAGAGAGGAAATAAAATAAAAATTACTCATCAGGTATATAAATTTTTACTATTTTCCTTAAACACATTTTCCAGTTATAATGGATAAAACAGAAGCATCAAAAAAATCTTTACTGGAGACCTTCAACATGGTTAAGTTGATGCAACTGAATGAAATGCGCAATGAAAATGAATTTTGTGATTTAATTCTAAAAAGTGAAGATGGATTTGAAATCAAAGTGCACAAATTGGTTGTATCCTCTGCAAGTAACTATTTCAGAGATTTATTAACACTTCCAATGAAAGAGAAGTTCCAAGATTCCATTTTACTGCCAGATATAACTGGAGATGTCTTAGAAAAAATAATTACGTTCATCTACACCAGCAAATTCGAAGAAGAAATCGAAGTTGTCGAAAAAATTATTAAATACGCAGTGATTTTTCAGCTTGAGCAATTAGTTGAAATCTGTTTACTAGTTCTGAAAGAATCTATCAACGATGGCACCTGCGTGAAATATTGGCGGCTTGCTGGAAAGAATCTAATTTATAGTTTGGAGGATAAGTGTTTGTCGTATATCATCAGCAAAGCAGATCATCTTTTCGAGAGCTCATTAATGAGTGACTTGACTATCGAGGAGATGCGATCCTTACTTGCTGATAACAGATTGCATCTACAATGGGACGAAAAAAAGATCTTCGAACATGTCTGGAAATGGGCTGAAAGAAACGATGGTGAAAGCTTCTCTGAAGTATTTTCAGAAGTTGTGGATTTACTTGACTTCTCTAAATTGGAAAAAGATTTTGTTCGTTTAAAAATGTTTGAGAATGAAAATGTATTAACCAACGCTGAACTCTTGAAGAAAGTTGCTGAATTAACTAAGCAAAAGTCTGAAGATGAAGTTGCCACTGCCAGCCGCGTTGTATTTCATAAATCCACTAAACGATTAATCGGATTAGCATCAAAAAAGATGTTTATAAGACTTGGAGAATTGATCACCATAGAAAAAGAAATCAAACTTCGAGTTGGTTTCGGTTATACAAAATTCAACAATAAATTGTTAATATGTGGAGGAGAAGTAGAGGACTCTGTTACTAATTCTTGTGAGACTTTCGAGCCAAGAACAGAGCAGTGGAAAGGGGGTCCATCTATGAAAACGGGGAGGAAGTGGCATCAGTGTTTATATCTTGACAGCAAAATCTATGCATGCGGTGGAACTAATAGTAAAACTGTGGAAGTATTTGATTTTCGCAAAGGAGAATGGAATTACGGTCCAGAAATGCTTGAGAATAATTTCAGTTTTGGATTAACTGGAGTAAATGGAGCATTATATGCCATTGGAGGCCAAACTGATAACGTCGCAATTCTAGATCCTCGAACACAAAAATGGAATGTTGTTTGTATTGATTCTCGTATTCAAAAATATTTACGTTGTGTTTCGATTGGTCCTTGCATCTATTGTTGTACTGAGGAAAAGAGATTTGTCTTCGACACTCGATCAAACAAATTTACCGAAGAAATTTCTTGTACAGATTTTTATTATAATTTAAATTTGTGTGAACTTGACGGTTACATCAATGGCTGGGGATATCGAAGGGATTCTGCTATTATGAAATATTCCCTGGATCTCGTTCAATATCATCTCGATGGAAAACAAGGGTTTAAGAAATCTTATGGATTATATAATGCGACTGAGATATCGACAACTGCTATAGTATCTTTGCATTTCTAAAAAAATTATCTTGTTTATATATAATTAATCGAGAGAATTAAATTAATTTTTTTTTTAATTTTAAACTATTTTGTTTTCTTCAATAATCTTCATCCTTTCCTTTTCACGTTTTGGATGTATGTTGTAGCTGGAGGAATCTGCCTAAATAATAATAGAAAAATTATCTTAATTTGCTGATCTGAATTAAGATAAACCTGAAATTATTGAATCGGGGCAGCTGGGGCTATAATTTTTTTAATTTTTTTTTCAAAGGCTACCATACTTGGATTCGATCAAAATGTGTCCAGGATTGTGTGAGATTGGTTAAGTTCGTTGGTCACAACGCCTTCGAATCGAAGCATATTTAATTTTTGCTATAAAATCCGTTGTCGAATTAATTTGGGTATTTAATTTTCATTGTTAATCTTTCAATTTATCGTCTCAAGTGTTTGTCATGGCCATTGTTGTGGAGTTTGGAAGAAATTGAATAGACCGGTGTTCCTTGTCGGTAATTCCCAATTCCAATTTTTCTATATTGAGTTTATTGTCAAGCTGATATTAACTAAATTCGCTAGATGTGTAGGAACTGCTTTGATCGACGATTATTTAAGACATGGCTGCTTTAGAAGATTTCCTTTTTCGTATTTCTAACGGCAAAAAGTAGAGGAATGGCGTTATTGGCCAAAAAAGGCAGCTATTTTCTTATAATCTAATGATATTCAAACATCAGATAAAACTACACTTTTCAAGACGTATATAGGAATTGATCACCACTTGACTCGATGATTTATTGCCGTTAATTCTAAACATAGAACGGTGATGAATGAAAACGAGCGGTTCTCCTTGACGGTGATCACGGTACAGAGAACACAAAGTATTTACATTATGAACCACGTTCCGCCATTACGTGACGAAATATCGTGAAAATATATACGAAAGTACGGTACAGAGAACACAATACTCTCTCTCTTCTCTCTGTCCTTCCTATAAAAATATGTATACATTGTTCACAGAATTACGTCACAGGCCTATAGCTGCAATATGTCAAAATTTTAATGAGAATACCTTGTTATTTTATATACCTTCAGCGCTGATTATCAATCTACTAACTTGTTGAGAGATACGTATTGACGCTTAGGCATGTGGAGTATGTACGTACATACATATATTCCTTCTATTTGGAAGATTTTGTTTTAGAGGTAAGGAATTCTACGACACCCGGAAGTACGTAGTTCCTATGAAAAACCAATTAACTCACATAGAAGCCGTTCATTAATTATGTTTCTTGGAATTTCAAATTGCGTGTTTGTATGGCTCGGAAAAAGTGTCTCAGAATCTTCCTCTTCTTTTCTTTTTGCTCCCTACCTAAAATCCTTCATTAGATTTGAGCGATTTAGAAAATTTCACATTGTGAAACCACTTTTCTTCATTTTAGTTCGACAAATGAAAGTTCACCAAATAGTATTTTGGTATATTTAGACGTGATTAATAATAATTTCAGCTGTCCACCATCATAACTTATTACCAGTGATAAAATGAAATCATATTTATGCCCTAATTAGTGGACAACACATAATTTTCATGATTCCTTTATAGGTACGCGCAAAAGTTAGTCAATTATGTATTTGTTTAACGCCTACTTACTGTGCATTTTGCAATTTTTCTGTTGAAATTACCATATTATGTGCAAGTCTACATGCATATGCAATATATGTGTGTGTTGGGACGAATACATATATGCTAGTATACTGCAACATATTTTATGCTTTAATAAAAGTCTTTGGAGTGACCGGTTGACTACGAATCATGGCTTGTTTACAATATTGTAATTGCCGAGGCAAAAATATATGAAATTAGTAAAAATATCGAGTGGGCTTAGTTTAAGGCCAGAAACTCTAGATCCTCCTCTTCAACCTCTTCTTCAAACATGGAAAAAATAATAAGAAAAAAAACAAGAGAAGTTTCCCTTCATCGAATGATGTTGGTATTTCTAATGTGTATTAATTTTCGAAAAAAGTTCGAAATATACCTTTCTCCAAAACATTTAAAACCACAAAAAAATATACTTTTCCTGTCCAATCGTACCCTACAATTTTATACACAATGTAAAAGCTATCTAAAAAAAATAATAGGTCTTAAGATTTTTCAGAAAATACAGGGTGTCTCACTATGATTATCAGCACTTCTCAACTTTAAAACAATGACATATGTTTTTTTTTTTTGGAAAATATTTGGGGAAAGTGTATAAAAAATTTTAGTGTCTCTCAATATTTTAAAAATTATAATGGGAATATTTTTTTAAATTTTATTCAAAACAGGTGCTTTTTTTCCCGTTTATTATATTGAACTACTTGATCTTTTGCTTGAGAAATTCTGGAATTTTTTTATCACGAGCAAAGTTTCACTTTTTACGGTAGGAAGTAGCTTAATTGCTGTTCTAATGTCAATCGAAAAGGAAAATATTGAAAAAAAACAATAATTTTGGCTATTACTAAAAGGCCCGGATCTATGGAAGGGAGGGGGGTAGGGGGATAAGGAGCATGCGGATGCATGTGCACCGGCCAGCTCAGAAGAAATTCCTTGTAATAATAACGGCATACTTTCCTCAGACAGCGTAACTTTTGCCCCGTGACATAACCATACAATTCTTTTGACATTCTTGGGAATATTCAATGGAATTCATTCTTTGGACAGGAAAATTTCCTAAGAATATCTAATAAAAGTCGCAGTGCTTGACAGACAACCAAAAAGTTGTAGGGTAGTGGAGGGGGAGTAGGTAAAATGTAGCCCTGCCGAGTTACAGGGTGATTAGTAAAATATGCTCTTTTTTTATTAAACACCCTATACTTATATTGAAAAGTATAGGGTATACGGTCTATTTAACGGCATTATATCCATAACCTTAAAGGTCTTTCCTATGTTATGTTAAATCACTTTCGTAGCCCTCTCCACTTCAGAGTTATGCCGCTTCAAATTCAAAATTTCGGTTCTTAATTTTTTTTTGTTTTTAAATACCTCCACTAATATAAATTTTTGTTTGAAAATTTCGAAAGCTCCGAGTCTCCTCTTTAATTTAACCTATTGCACGTATGTTTTATCTGTAACGGTTAAGGAGTTATTAGCTCTTAATCTATTCAGGTCATACCGAAATTAGACGCTATATTTTTTTTAAATGCCGTGTTTTCAGATACTAAGGGAACTAATTATCTCTGATCTGAATAGGTTAAAAGCTAATAACTCCTTAACCGTCACAGATAGAACATAATTGTAAGAAGTTAAATTGAAAAGGAGACTGTGGGCTTTTGAAATTTTCTAACAAAGATGTATGTTAGTGGTGGTATTTTTTAAAAAAAAAATAACGGAAAAGTAAAAAAGAAAATCCGGCCAAAGTACGAGTCGGACTCGCACACGAAGGGTTCCGTACCATCGTACAAGATTTAACACTATGTACTTTTTAGATCGAGCAAAAACAAAAGTTTTTTTGTATGGGGACCCCTTTAATTTTTAGCTTTATTTTGTTTTCATTAATTGTTGTTATAGCAGCTATAGTATTACTCACTCTTTGAAAATTTCATGTATCTACCTATTACGGTTCATGAGATACAGCTCACTGACAAACAGATGGACGGACGGACGGACGGATGATTAGCGGAGTCTTAGTAATAGGGTCCCGTGTGCACCCTTTGGGTACGGAGCCCTAAAAATAAAATTTAAAACTCGAAATTTTGAATTTGAAGTGTCATATGTTTTGAGTGGGTAGGGATATGGGGGTGGTTTAACCCCAAAGGTTCTGCATACAATGACGTCTTAAAATAGACCGTATACCCTGTACTTTTCAAGCTTATAGGGTATTTAATGCAAAAAAAGAGCATATTTTACAAATCACCCTGTAACTCGGTAGAGTGACATTTTGCCTCCCCCCACCCTGCCATAAATTTTTTTATTGGTCTGGACGAGATGAATCATTTGGCAAAATGTAATCATTTTAGTCTGGGATACTTACTATACTATAACAAAGTGCAAAAAATTTTTTTAACAAGACGGGTCGGTAGGGGTGGCAATTAAGGTATATGCCACCCCCCCCCCCCCCACCCTTAAAAAGATGTTTATATCCACAGTTGATTACTATAGGTTTGTTTGATGAAAACACGGTGTAAATTTTCTCCTCCAATATTTACCCAGGGTTTGTGCGTTCATCAAACAAGTCTTTAAAACACCGGGTAAACCTAGTATAATGGCATTTCTCTGACAGTTCTCCTGAGTATAATTAATTGTAAAAAGTTATTTAAAAAAATTGGATGAAGACAAATAAAATTTGTTCTAGCTATTTTTCTATTTCTTTTCTTCTAATTTTTGCTTATTTTTGCTCAAAAAGTAATTTATATGCCAAATTTGCAAGTGACAGCTCTCAAGTGACAAATGTTAAACCATTATCCCAAGAAATTTTTAATGTAAGCTCGGGGTAACTCTAGGTTTTTCACAAAAATAAGATAGTGTAGCTCGGTGTACTCCTAGGCTTACCCGGGGTTTTCATCAAACAAACCTTATATATACAAAAGGGGAGAGGACAGATTTTCTATATAAGTTACATAAGAAAAAAAGGTGACACCACCCTGTATCCCAGTTTTATTCTCTATCAACATTAACAATTTTTTGTTTCTTACAAATAATCTAAAGACAGACAACATTGAACTATATAAAAAAAAACGAAAACATCCCCGGGTCCCTCTCAATTGTCAATTAAGACAAAAAATCTCAAAAAACTTCTACCGGAAATATACACACAAAAATAAAAAGAACCAAACCAAGAAAGAAAAAAAAACAGTTAAACGATTTCAATTTCAATTCTTAACAGCTAGAAATTCTTTAAACTAAAAAGATCAACTTACGTTTAACAACTATTCTTGAATCGAAGCTTAAAATCCAACTTAGAAGCACCCGGCCACCAGTCAATCAGGTAGGTAACCCCAAAGAACAAATAGAAACTCACGTGATGGACAACGAATAACGATGGATTGAGCTTTTGTGTTAAAATTCTATAGGACAAAACAAGTTCTTCTTTTTAAACTCTTTTGCTCGAACTGAAGCTCTAACAAAACTACACAATCCCAGTCACCTCTCCCGCTTAACTACACTCAAATTGCTCGTAAGTCATATATGCCAGTGTGTATACAAATTCCTCTTCTCCCGGCAATATATATGTACCTAACTACTATTACTGCTAACTATAGCTCTTTTCTATAGCGAAATTAGCTTCCCTTGATCACACGGACAAAGTTTACGACTGGATTTGCACGAAACTTTTACTTCGCCAAATTAACTTTTCACACAAAAAGAGCCCACACACAAGTGCTGCTGACTTGGACTTGGATGGAATTGGCCCCACTTTCACCACTTTGAACACTTTTAATAGCTTTATGTTCGTCGTACGTCGTATACGTAGTAGTAATTTCGGGAAGCTTTACTTAAGAGTAGACTTGCGACTGCTGTGAATTTCTGAATACAATAGGAAGAATACGACCTCATCCAACAACGTCCAACTTTGACAAAGTACTGACGAGCGTGCCGAACTACTACTTGGTTTTTGGTTATCGTGAATATTCTCAAGTTATCTCACTTCATCCATACTGTAGAAAAGACGAACATTCATTTACTTACGGAATAGCGAGAAGTAACAGACGTAAAATTTTAAGCCATGCTTAATCTGGGCTAAGTATGTAGAAGCCTCACATCATACGCGACGGTGGATAGCTAGCTATTAATGTTCGTCTTATCAGTCATTTGCACGACACATATATACAACAAATCAGAACTCTCAGATAATCTAAGTAACATTAGAAATTTGTTTTGCTAGCCAGCTAGCAGAGATTCTACAATACTTTCCAGCCGAGAATATTCATCATCATCATCATCATAATAAAAAACAGGAAGACATCAGACGAGTAGTATTAAGAGTTGGATGTAGATGGGGACGTCCGACTGACATCCAAACGCATCTCATCACCAGAGGCGAACTCTATGAAATGTGACTGAAGTTATGAAATAAAAAAAAAATCAAATCAAATCTAACGAATTATTGGTTCATGTCAAAATTCATTCTCTGTCCATCGATTGATTTTAACTAGCCACAGGCTTTAGCCAAAATTGACCAACCAACACGGTGGTCCCCGAATATTTCAAACTCATTCCCAGAAGTTTTGCCATCTTTTTCATGATTCTGAGCTTTTTGGATGTTTTTTGGTGATTTATCATCAGTACCCGGTCGGTCATGTTCGATGTTCAACTGCTGAGCTGAACATTGGCTTGGCGAATTTAAATTAATTACCAACGTATAATTCGGATGATAGGGGGAAAGGGGAGACGTATTCCCGTCTGATTACGATTTAATCGCGCGGTTATGTAATAGGGGTTAACATCGCTCTTCAAAGTGCACACTTATGATAAGATTGATTCTAGGTATAATTGGAGCGATTAATTTCGCGATGCTTTACAATTCCATATGTATATAGATAGAGGGGTACAAAAACAGAGCGATTTATTATCAGAATCCAAGGGGTGAAGGGACTGGGTGTATGGGAAGACAAGTTGCCTATAAAGTACGCATTGGATGTAATTAGGCACTTGTTGGAAAAGGATTTATAACACCATATAAAGCTAGAGATTTTATTTTACGCCATTACTGCGCCCAAATTGTGGTGTTGGAAGCTAATTGTTAATTTTGCAATCGGAATTCATTAGAGGATGAGAAAATCTTTTTATGGTTTGGAAAATTTTTAAATTAAATTAACGTAGACAACAGATGTATGTATGTAGGTATTGCAAGAAATATATGGTATATTTTATTACATCAATTTTTAGATATATAAACTTTAAAAATGGGCTTACAGTTAGCTCTGTCCTGTTTGTCCCCCACTTAAGTTTATATGTAAAAGATATTTTTACTAGGGGAAATTTTGCTTTTTACGATTCACACATGAAATTTAAGGAAGGCACAAAAAATACTCTGCAAGTAAATCTCAGTTAAGTACTATTTTTATTTTACCTCATCTTCGACCTAGCTCTATAATCAAAATTTCCTTGACATTAAATTGAATTGATTGCATTGATCTATCCAGAAAATCAAAGTTATTCTATATTACATACAGAGCTGAGCAATATTTAATTAAAAAAAAAAAAAACTTAAGTACTACTTAAAGTACATTTTCGTTACTTAAGAGTTATTACTTAATATTTTTGAAATGCCCTTACTTAGTACTTGAACATAAGTACTTGCTACTATTTACTTGTACTTAAGACTTAGTTTTGTACTTAAGTACCAAGACTTTTACTTAAATATTTCTGAGCCTATTAAGTACTTACATATAAAAATATATCTAACTCTTCTTAGAAAAGCAAACACAATCTCTTACACAGCTCTTTTTTTGTTGAGTTTTAAAGCACGTAAAAAACTCTCAAAGCATGTGTCACACTCACGCGTCAAAACGAATCCTAGCCAAACTAATAATATACAAACAAGACTGCGCAAGTAGAGCCAAAACCTGCAGTAACGCCTCGCTCGAATATAAAGGTAGAAACACATCCAAGCAAGCCTCAGGCCTGGCCTCAGTCAGGCTTCCTCGCAGCTTGCCTCAAGGCTTGCCTCAGAGAAATGAAAACAAAATGATACCACCAGGCTCGGTGCTGTCATTGTAATTTTGTTAGTATACATCTGTTGACAGAAGTAGGCCTGATAGAGGAAAATTTTCAACATTGAGCAAAGCGTGCTTTGCGGCTAGGCCTTGAGGCTAGCTGCTGGCTTGGTTTTGTGTTGCATCATTTAAAAACCCGTGTTGGAAATTTTGAAAACACCTCGAGGAAGCCTCGAGGCCTGGATGTGTTTCTGCCATAAAATCGACAATGCTTCGACTTGATGACGTAATGAAGGGTAAACCAGCAATGCCTGGCTTCAATATAAAATCAACGATGCCTCGATCTGCTGTAGGGAAGGCCGAAATTTGTTGCTTAGAATTTTTATGCATTATTGGAGGCGACAACGGATGTTTGAGCCTCTCTGTTTTTATGAGCGTAGAGAAGGGAACGTTTTATTCTACGTGCATTGCCGGTGGCTATTAATAAATAAATATGTACCTTTTGAAAATTATAATATAGTAGCCACTGGTTTATCTACTAACTAAACTCTATAAACTTCATTATAATACTGCCTAGGTACAAAGATTCTAAATAAGTACTTTAAAAAGTACTCATTACTTTTTATAGTCTTAGTACTTAGTTACAAGTATACTTTTCGTACATGCGGTACTTGTACTTACGCTAAAGTATTCAGGTATTCGGTACTTGTACTTGTACTTAAGTACTTTTTGTTTGGTACTTGCCCAGTTCTGATTACATAGGGCTTTCGCAAATTCGTAACCATAGCTTTTCTTAAATTTTTAGATTCATTATTTTTGGATTTTTAGCCTACCACAGATATTCCAAAGATAAAGCTGCCATCTGTTGCTTATTAAGAAAAGTACATTATAATATTCTACTAAGCTTTTGGTTGTTATCATAGATAATGTTGCTTTTTTTATTTGCGTTTCTCTGATTAAGCCATTAAGCACTCCAAATATTTAAAACGGCTGAAAAATTTCTCCATTTCCCTGAGGAGTAAAAATATTGTGATAATCTTTGATGATAGGAGTGAGCGAATTTTTGATAGGATAAGTAGTACGTAATACGGTAGAAGAGAAGCTATACAAATTGAAAAGAAACTAAGTAGGAAAAAAGCACAAAACCGTACGTGTCGAGGTGGGTGTCTAACCCATGACCCTCTAGTGCGGTAGTCAGCGTGCTTATAAATTATGCTACCAAGGATGAAAATCTAATTCTATAGTTCCTAATTTCATTTGAGTGCCGACAATGTTAAAATCCTATGTAAATGGTGTAAGTGTCAGAAATATTGAGTTGTGTCAAATCGTGTATTTTGACACTTCCCGAGCTTAACACAAGATAACAAATAATTCTGTACTCCACTCGGGAACTAATAAAACTTAATCAAAAGTTGCGCATTTTATTTTTTATTAGTAACTGGATGCATAAAAGGTGGCATGCGTAGCGGTAATTGCACGAACTAGCTCGTCGTTGGGGGTTTACGGTACACTTGTTGAAGCAGGACAGTTCACTAAAGAAGTAAATGCATACCAAGATAAAATTAAGAACGGACGGACGGACAGATAAACAATATAGGTATAGCTCACATTATGGAGAAAGAAAAAGAGCGAGGAATTTCCCGTGCCCACTACTACTACATAACGCCCCACATTCAAATTTCCTTACTCGTTCATTCCCAGCAAACCATTTCTCGAAGTTTTGCTTTTGCGACGAATTCTCGAAGAAGTAACGAGTAGGAAAGAAATAGTTTCGGAAGTAAATAAAATCCATCATTTGAGAATACTTCGTTGTGCCAAGATGAACTCCAAGTTTTGATTTAAAACAATTTGCCTGATCTGATTTTTCGAGAATTTTTCGTTTTAACTAAAAAACTCGCAGTGTTACCTACTCTAAAGAGTCAAGTAGAAACTGTAAGTTCTCAGAATTTATTCCGTTCCGAAATTCATGCGCATTTTAGAAAAATCTATCATTTCTGACTGGTTCTCGTCAGCAAAAGTTGTGCTATCTACGTCAAAGACAAGAAAAACGTCCTTTAATTTTATTATGAAGGTAATAACTGACCTGTTTCGATATCGATTCACTTTTTCGAAGAAAACTCGAATATATAAGGCTATTATATACCACCAAATTACATTCAAAAAGTTCGAGATAATTTCGATAAAACGACTAGGAATCGAATCGTTTTTACGATTCGATATGGCGTTCCTTTTTTCTTTTCAGGATCGATATCGAATCGAAAACGATTTCCAGATCGAAGTCATAGTTCGTGTTCGATTCGATATCTTATCGTAACGTTTGCTGGGTTCTTTCCCTAAATTGTGATTGAAAAATGTTTTTTTTGTTTTAATTCAATTAGTAAAAAAAATAAATAAAATGTAAATAATAACAAATAAAATAAAAATATAAAAAAAAAATTTTGCAGAATTTACTCAAAATAAACTTTTATTAGATTAACAAATAATGTGATAATATTTAACATGAATTATCTTGTTTTATTGAATGTGTGATTTGTGTTATAGAAAAAACTTCGAGCATTTTTGCCCCAAAACGAACCCTTTTTTTTTTATTTTAGCAAAACTAATTCATTAATTTTATAGCAAATGGCGAATTTACGAAGCACCCTCTCGAGTCTTTATCTTACCTAACAAACACTTCTTATTCTTTCTTTTTTTGACTCCCATTATATTTCAACAAGTCCAAACTACCACACTCTTGGAAAACTGACAACAAAGCATGCAAGAAAAAGAGGCACGCATGTCCTTTTACATTATCGAAATTTTCCTCCATCGAGTCGATAGCCGGCAATTGATTATCTTATTGCCAAGTTCACTCTCGGGGATAGGTTCAGTAAATGGCCTTCCGTGCCAATGGATCGATTAAGATCATAAAAATAGTTTTGATAGACCCTAACCAAGGTGTAGTGAACGACTATGGGACATGTACTTAGACTATGATGAATTAAAAGAACTGAATGAATGTAGGCCCCAAAAGCTTACAAAACTATTCAAAACATATTTAATAAACAAAGTTTTTGTGTTATTTTCGATTTGTAAAAATATTCAGTGGAGTACCTCAAGGTTCATCACTAAGGCCAATCTTATTTTATATAATTTTTATATACATATTTTTATAATTTTTTTTTTATTTTAGAATCTTATCTTATTTTCCAAGAGATATTCAACATTTCTGTAATATTTTGTCTGTGTTACATCATTGGAAGTCAACCATTTATTTAATATTTTTTTCTTCTCTATTCTTACTAACAACACCCACCTAAAATTTATCTTACATTTATTACAACAAATTAAATACATAAAAAAACGTCAACCAACCAAATATGGTCAATTTGAACATATCTTTTAAGTCCTCAATGGCCAACGCCCACAGTACGGTGCGCAAACATTCATACTTACCAACAAAACGATTCATTTCAATTTTAAACAATTAAGCAACTTTAACAAAAAAAAACAACGAACAACAAAAAAAAAACACAAAAACTTGGGGAAATGCGACAAATATTTCATTTTATCCAGTCGCACCATGTGAACCCGTATGAATTGGCCATTTGTAAGTGGAGCGAAAAGATGTGTTCACTGCACTGGGCAATGGGAATACGCGGGATGTGTTTTTCCCAACTTACTTAAACATGAAAAGTATACATACCGAGGTACATATATGTATATGGAGTAGCCTATACTATGTGGTCGTTATAATATATACATTGTGTACATACAAAAGTCTCTCTACCCCAACCAATGTTCCCCCCCCCCCCCCTCCATCCGGTAGAAAGCGCTTGGCTTTGGTGGTAAGTATATCCCAGGTCTTTTCCAGTTATGGGATATTTTGTTTGTTATGGGAGAGAAGCTATTTATTCTCAGATAATATTTTTATTAATTTTCCACCGCCCTTCAGCGCCACATGAGCCACAATGTTACTTACTTATACCTACTCCATTGCAGGACTGCGGGTTTAAAGTTAATTTGCAGTGAAGTGGATTTTCAGTGCATTTTCCTCCATTCTATCCTGTGTGGAAAAATAACATATTTTATAAAGTTCAGTATTTTATGATGGTATTATGTCTTTGTATCCTTAAGAAGCCGGTAAGAAGAATAGTATTCTTTGGATATAGAGTCATATATTGAGACTAGTGTTTTTTTTTTTTTATTAGAAAAGCTTAGAATGTTGAGAGTGTTGAGGTTTAGTTTTGAAAGCTATAAGATGAAATGCGAAAGAAATGAACTTCTTAGGTAACTAACTCTGTTTTTCCACAGATCCTATAAGTTCACTTAATTCAGGTAAGTAGTTGTATTCTTCTGATTAAGTCGACTGGTTTATATGACTAGACATAATTGAGATCTTCTAGAAATGCGGAAGGTTTTGGTGGAAAAAATTCATAGTCACAAAATGTTTAAATGCGCTCGTCAAGTACTTACATGATTTCGATTCAATCAATCAAAGCAAAATACCAAATGTTGACACCCTATAAGACTTCAACCCAAATACACAGTAGTGTTGTTGAGGTTAGAAAAAAAGGACATTCCAATACAATTAATGAAAATTTGCATAGTAAAAAACAAACCCATTTTCCTATCATCAAGAAAGAAATGAACTAAGTAAATGATTTTATACAAAAAATTAAAGATTATTTTACCATTTAAATTTTGTTTTTTGTTTTTTATTTTTTAAGACAAGAAAAATGTCGAATTGGTCTACGACCAATGGTAACCTCTCTATGCAAGTTTGATTGTTGAAGTGGTTTTTCGCATTTATTTTTAGAACGGTTCGCCAGATAGTAACAAATGGTTAATAATAATAATTTTTTGTTTTTATTTAAATAGACTCTTTTATTTTTGGCTTTTGGCTATTTTCAAATTGTCTTAACAATAAGTGGCAAAAAAAGGTCCTACAAAGTGTAAAAGAACCGACGCTAGCTAAACTAAAAATTATAAAAGTCACGAAACGAAAACAAGATGACACAAAAATGTAAAACAAATTCAAAGAAAATTCTCAAAAGAGACTAAAATCGGACACAATAATTTTGAAAAAGACCTAAATGATAAACAAAAATTTAAAATCAGTCCCAATTTTGACAATTAGGTAAGTGGCAGTTCCAAGCAGTTCCAAATTTCCAAAATAATCTAATAACACGTAAGAAAGCTAGAATTGGTCTAAGACCAATTCTTATGATACCCTAGTAGATGAATGCCCTTCTCCAATTTGAGCAATTTTGATTTTTGGAGTGGTTTTTCGCGTATATTTCTAGAACGGTTCGTCGGACAGAAAAAATGATTATAACCAATTTTATAGGATTTTACAGTCTGAAGAAGTTTTTAGTACAATGAAAATATCTAGGACTGATCGTTTTCACAGTATCCGTAAAAAACCTAAATTTTTATATGGCAACACCAAGAAGGGGTTGCCCGATTTATTCCATTTTTGAATTTTTTTAATATTACTATGGAAACACTATTTACAAAATTTTTGCTCTCTATGTCAACGCACTCTCAGGAAGTGTCCAAATATATAGTGGAAAACGAAATTTTTGTATGGCACCCCACGAAGGAGTGGTTCGATTTGTGTCATTTTCGAACTGAATTTTACCTTTTCTTTTAAAGTCCATGAGCAAAATTTCAGCTCTCTAAGTACACGTGTTCTCGAGTATGGTGCGCACGGACGGACGGACGGGCAGACGGACATGCAAAAATCAAAATAACTTTTAATACCTATTAGGGGTGGGTGTTCAATTCATTTTACTCTACCATCATTATTTTTGTGTGTTTCAAACGGAAGGACAAACTTAGTATACTCCTATAGATTTCATCTAGGATATAAAAATGTATTTCCCTAAACTAGCGAATTATCAACAATAAATTTTGTAACTTAACATCGAGACCGAAACCGAATTAAAAATAAGAGAAATTGAACGAACCAAAAAATTTACCCGATACCATTATAGAGTTCCGCGAGAGACCTCTGAAGACCTCTACAAATTGCCCTCATTATCTTTCCAGCTGTCGTGTGTTGCAAATGCTGTGGTCTGCTATCACCAGCAAAAGACAAGAGTGTGGTCCTGCACCGACGATAGTGGTTACCATGTGCAGTTGAATGTTTCTCCGTTCGTTGCCAGATATTCAAGACGTAAACGTCTACATATATTACTTTAAACTTTAAAGGTAACCTAATTCTAAAGACTTGAGCAAGGACAACAAAGTCATCCGCCCAGTTGGTACTCATCTAGATCAAATCACATCCATTATAAAGGTAAAAGATCATCTAAACTTGTAAAGGATTGCTTAGTACAATATATTACCATTGAAATTATGGGGGGGGGGGGGGGGGGGGAAATCTTACAAAATTGAGCAAAAAAAAAACATCCAACGCCGTATGTCGCTTAGTTTAGCCCAGATCCTGAAAATAACTCTCCATTAAGTCTTTTTTTAAGTGAGGTCCGACTGGGAACTTTTATATTTAAAAAATAAATTTTAATAATACTTTTAACCTTTTTTTTTAAGTAAAAGTCAAGAGTAAATTTTTATTGTACGAAATTAAGGTTTTAAGTCTATTCAGACCTTTATCTAACAAAAAAACTTTTTAAGAGTATTTCGAGATTTTTATTTTATAAAAGTCATTTTTAAAGTCTTTTGAGACTTTTATTTTATAAAAATCTTTCTAGAAGTCTTTCTTTATGTTATGTTTTTTATTTAATTTATTTAATTTATATTATAATTTATTTAATCTAATGTAAAAAAATGAAACCACTCCCGCTGGTTATAACATTTTAATGGATTTGATCCATATACATAACATAATTCGTTTATATCATATAAACTTAAGAAAAGTCCAGACCCTATCTGTTTGTAACGCGTTCGAATCCCATGATGACTTTTCTTTTAATTAAAAGAAAATAAAAAAAAAATAACAAAAAAATTAAATTAAATAAAAACAAGTAAAAAGACTAGAATTAGTCTAAAAGACCAATTTTTCTGATACCCTATATGAATGCCCGTATGGATAAAATCGATTGAAATATTATCATAAACACCGGAAGAGGTTTTTTTTTTTAAATCAGACCGTAAATACTGTAAATATTTAAATAACAAGCATAAAATAAATGATTTTTATAAAATAAAACTCTAAAAAGGCTCATAAAAAGACTTTTATGAAATAAAAGTCTCGAAATACTCACAAAAAGTTTTTTTTGTATAACAGTTAAAAATAACAATTAAAAATAATGGTTAATGCGGGAGTCTCTTCTGCATGCCTATGATACGTACCTGTTTCGGATGAGAAATGTAATAAGATCTGATCCTAAGCAATTTTGGCGTTTTGTAAATACCAAAAAGAAATCTAATAATTTTCTTCCTGTGTTAGTATTTAATAATAATTCTAGTCATGATCCGTCTATGATTTCTAATCTCTTTGCTGATTACTTTAGTGAATCATATTTAACATATGACGCTCAAATAGATTTTGCTTATTTTAATTACTTAACCACGCTTCCTAATGTTGATATCCCATTCTTCACTATTGATCAGAAATCTGTTGAAGATTCCATGTCCAAGCTGGACTCTGGTTGTTCTGCTGGGCCTGATGGGATACCCCCTATTGTCTTAAAGAACTGCAGTGGAATGCCTTTCTTACCCGTTAACATTTTTGTTTAATGTATCACTGCGGCTTGGTAAATTTCCTAAGTTATGGAAAGAGTCGTTTATTGTCCCAATCTTTAAGTCGGGTAAAAGGGAGCTTGTTACCAACTATCGTCCTATTGTTAAATTGTCTGGTAATCCCAAACTGTTTGAAGAAGCTTCTTTATATGAATTTTTGTATTTTCGTTGTAGTGGAGATCTTAATGCTCATCAGCATGGTTTTATGAAGGGAAGGTCAACAACAACAAACTTGCTTCAGTTTACATCTACCTGTATTGAATCGTTTGAACATGGTTGCGAAACTCACTATATTTGTACAGACTTCAGCAAGGCTTTTGATAAGCTTCCTCACTCTGTTTTGTTATTTAAACTGAGATCTTTAGGTTTACCAATTTGGCTGTTGAACTGGTTATCATCTTACCTTAAGGATCGCAAACTTAGGATTCAGTTCCGTTCTGCCCTGTCTGAAGAAATAACGGCTTACTCTGGTGTTCCACAGGGTAGTCACTTAGGGCCCCTTCTCTTCATATTATTCATAAATGATGTATCCTGTAATGTAGTTACCAAATCTGATTTGCTAATATACGCAGATGATCTAAAACTATATAAATCTATCGACTCTCATTGCGACTGTCTCAATTTGCAGGATGACCTGGACAGACTTGTTGAATGGTGTGAAAAGAGTTGTCTCATTTTAAACGTTGATAAATGTAAGGTAACCATTTTCTCTCGTAAGAGAATCCCTTCGAATGTTGTCTATATGCTATGAATGGGTTATTACTTTCAAAAGTTGATAAAAGTGACTTGGGGATATTGTTTGACTCGAAACTCAGTTTTAACTTTCACATAGATCGCATCGTTAATAGGGCAAACTCTATGTTAGGCTTTGTAAAGCGTTGAGCAAAAGAATTAGATGATGTCTACATTACTAAAGCTCTTTTTACCACTCTTGTTAGACACATTTTGGAATATGCCAGTCCTGTCTGGTCTCCCTCTTACAAAAATCACTCCGATCGTATTGAGAGCGTTCAGAGGAGATTCTTACTTTTTGCTCTAAGGGGACTTGAATGGAGGGATAGACTTCATCTTCCCCCTTATAACGAAAGATCAAATTTAATACACCTTTCTACTCTTGAGACTCGTAGAAAAATTTGTGATATTAGCTTTATATTTCAACTTGTGAAGGGTGACATCGACATGCCTTTGATGCTTCAGAAAATTAATTTCAATTCACGATCTCGACACTTGCGATCTAATGACTTCATTTATTTGTGTTCTCATCGCACCAACTATAAACACTTTGAGCCTATGACTAGAATGTGTTGTAATTTTAATTTGAATTTTCATTCGATAGATTTTAACATTAATAAGACTCAATTAAGAAAAATCCTCAATAATTGCTCTGTACTTTAGCTTAATTTAAGTATTGTGTCCTGGGACCATTGTAGCTAGCATTTAGCGAAATAAATAAATAAATAAATAAAAATTAGGAATTTATTATTATTTTAAAACTCTTATTTCTTATAATTTTGTTTAATTGTTATGGAATAAAAGTGTTAACAATAACTCGTATTCTAGAGACTTTTTGAAAAAGGTCATAAAAGTTTCAATCTCTAGTTTTGCCAGTAGATTATTAGTGGAGTACTAGAAAGGTTTCTGCATTAAGCGGTAGTCATTTTTCGGGTACAAACTGCAGGAGTCATTCAAACTTCAAACTTTTCTCAGTTTTACACACTGGCATAGGTATATAATTTGGACTGATCGATATGCTATTTTGTGTGTCAAAAATAGCTCTTACGTCGCACAGTGGTCCCAAACCCCGAAAAGCTGGCCAAAAGTCAAAAACGTATTCAATTCGGGTGAAAGTCTGTACTCGGGGGCTTTCGGGGTCGCTGATTACGAATTCGAAGTCAAAATGTAGAAAAACAAAATGGTGGATCCAATATGGCTGAAAATTTCTTAAAAAACGTATTCAATTCGGGTAAAAGTCTGTATTCGGGAATTTTAGAAATTATGATTGTGAATAAATGAAATAGAAAATGTAATGACAGTTGACATTTGAAGATTTGGGAAGAAAAAGATTGGTATACAGTAATTAATCATTATTACAATGACGATGAATATTTATAATATATTTCTTTGATTATTTTATTTTTAATCGATATAATTTGAGCATCAATTTCCTATAAACAATATTACAGACGCGAGAATTACGAAAAACTGCAGAAAGTGCGCACTTGGGTGGTCCTTGTTTATGTTATGTTGTTGTTTTTTCTTTTAAAAATGGTGCTTAATCGATTTCAAATAACAATTATTCCAAAAACCGAAGTCGCAGCCAGATGCAGCTAATTCTTGGATATGTTTTAAAGAAATGTTTAAGCAACAATTTCCATTTAGTTTCAGAGCAGGATTCGATGAGGGTTTTGACTTATTGCTTTTTCTAACACGAGTTTTCAGAACATAACCAAGAAAAATACCACTACTTTTATTAATGACTTACTATTTCATACATTGTTAACAATAATTTCGAGCAATACATTCAAATTGTACTTACTTTCCGGAGAAGATTTCATTTTGGTGGAGAATCAAAATCCGTTCACTTTTCGCGATTCTACACGTGTCTCAACTTTGTCTTATTTTCGACGCGCGACGAATAAACGATGCAGCTGCTCTAACAATCACGAACGGAATGGGTTCCCACGCCAGGTAGGGACGCTTTCCCTTTCTTAACGGTCATAATACATACTAGGGGTACCACTACAACTATTCCAACCATTGAAAGTCCCTAGAAATTTTTTTTTTTCGACTTTTGGCCTGTTGAAAAGTGATTTAATAAAACCTTTGGAATTTCTGTTGAGTATCTGTGAATATATTGCGTTTGGTAAAACAATTTTTATCACTAATTATCCAAAATAATTAATTTAAAAATATTTATTTCGAGGAACCCACTTATTTTGTTGTTCTCTCTCAGTTGGTACTTGGTGCTTAGACCGGAAGAGAACGCTATTCTGTAGTATATTTCTATTGCCGTAGTCAGTCCATAGTATACATGTTAGTGGTTTTACGCTGCAAATATTTTAGAAAATTGGGGATTAGGTCTAAGTTATGGCTCTGATGTGCTAGTGAAGGAGTCTGTTTCGTGGCTTGGGAAGTGTTTCTCGAAGGTTTTGGATTGGATTGTTTTAAATTTTGGAATAAACAATTTTTTTTGAAGTTGAATTATATAATAAAGAAATATATAAAATAATCAAAATAACTCAATTAATTAAATATGTTTTTCTTTATATTTAGGGGGGGGGGGCTCATTATCCCCCCCTCGATCCACTACTTTATACAATGTCATCAAAAAGAACAGCTAATAAAAATAAAGCTAAATTGACTATCCTATACTTATAACTAAAAGTTATATTGCATTATTAAATAGTTTCTATATGCAAGTTCATGACTTGAGTACTCTGCAATGGCCAAGAGATTATCACCATTGAGGATATTTTTGATTTGTGTTCTGGATAAGAAATTGTCTCTAAAGTAAAGACGCCTAAATTCTGCAAGCAGAGGACAAATTGCTAGGAATTGAAATATATCTTTTTCTTCATCTTTGTTATAAAGAGAACATAAAGTGGTGCCTTCTCTCCGCCAAGGACTTGCATTGAGAGTGCAGAGACTACCCCTTGCCATGAATATTAATTTTATTTGCACAATTTATAAAAAACTTCTTTGAACTTTCTCCACCTCGTCATTGCATTAGAAGCCCCATATCTGGGCCCCGTTGCATAAAATTGCTCTCGTTACGAAAGAGACTCCATTTTGGACCAATGTTAATATTTTTATTGTTAATAAATTTATTCCAGACTGAATTCACAATAGAGATTGCTGTAATGGTCCTGTTATGACAATGTTGGCTAATGTTCAATTTTGGGGTTAAGACTACTCCTAAGTAGACGTATAAGAGTTTTCCAATAAGAGATGTTATTTTGATATTCAAAGAAAAATGCCATTTTTTGAGATAAATGATCGGATCTTTATTTCATTATAAAGAGGAAGGTATGCCGTTAATAATGGAAAATAACATCAGCCAAATGACCACCACGACCACGCCTACAGGACCATATCCTTTTCATGAAATTTTCCATAACCAAATCGCAAAGTGGCTGCCCTATGTCCTCGATAGCCTCACGAATTCCATCTTTGAGGTCTTGAATCGACGCTGGGCTGTTGGCGTAGACCTTCTCTTTCACGTGGCCCCAAAGGAAGAAGTCGCAAGGTGTTCAGTCACAAGATCTCGGTGGCCAATTGTGATCACCTCTTCGAGGGATAACACGGTCCGGAAACTTTTCCCGTAAAAGATCAATGGTTTCGTTGCTTGTATGGCACGTAGCGCCGTCTTGTGGAAAGTAAACGTTGTCCAGATCAATACCATCCAATTCCGGCAATAAAAAATCATTAATCATCTGTCGATAGCGCAATCCAGTCACCGTAACTGTTGCTCCAGCCCCATTTTCGAAAAAGTAAGGTCCAATGACCCCGCGGGACCATAAACCACACCAAACAGTCACACGTTGAGGATAGAGAGGCTTTTCAACAATAACTCTTGGGTTTTCCGAGCCCCAGATGCGACAATTTTGCTTGTTGACGAAGCCATCGAGGTGGAAATGGGCCTCATCACTCAAGATGAGTTTTCGATGGAATTCCGGATCATTTTCATGCATTTCAAGGACCCAATCAGCAAAGTCTCGACGTTGTTGATGATCGGCCGGCTTGAGTTCTTGTGTTAACTGAACTTTATAAGCCTTAAGACCCAAATCTTTATGCAAAATACGGTGTAATGACGTTTGTGGAATAATTCCAAAGAACGACGAGGAATGGACAAACCTGGGTTTTCTTCAACACTTTCGGCTACAGCAGCAATATTCTCGGCTGTTCTTGAGCGACGTGCACGGGTTTTATTCTTCACATCACTAACTTGTCCCGACAGCTCGAATTTTTCTACCAATTTCTGTATTGCGGTCCGACAAGGTGCTTCACGACGACCCGAAAATGTTCGAGTTTTACGAACCGTCTCTGCCACATTTTCACCATGTTTATAGTGAGTTTTAATAATTTCAATGCGTTGTTGAAGCGCATATCGTTCCATTTTTATTAATGGCGTAGTTTCTACTTGTCAAATGTCAAAAAATTACAGCTCCAAAAGTGACATCTACCGAAATAGAAAATTAAATACATTATCAATCGTAGAGTATTCTTTCCTAAAGCCATTTAAAATGTTATACTGTCGTTCTCATTCTGTTAATCGTTTCAGAATAATTGACATAAAGAGTTTTGCCATGCAGTCCATCAATGATGCCCCTGTAATTTTTGGTTTGGTTCGAATTACCTTTTTTCATAAGACTTTATACTCTGAAGAACTTTTCAGTACAATAAAATGGTCTAGAACTGATCGTTTTCACACTTTTGAACATAAATCAACAGGCCGTGCGCAAAATTTCAGCTCTCTAACTGAACGCATTCCCGAGTTATGATGCGGACTAGCGACAAACATACAGACAGACAGACGGACAATTCAATTTAAGTTTCGAATTACAAAAATATTCCAAAAGTGATTGAGAATTCAAAACAAAAATCAATCGTTTGTTGAAATTCTATTAAAATTGTATGATTACCATAGTTATAAACAAAATATACGTACATATAAACGCGAATGGGTGTGCATTATCCCACTTCTGCCACTTTATTTTCCATTTTTAAATTTTTCTTTAAAATTTTTTTTCGATTTTCAACTCCGAGTTCGAATAATTTTAATTTTAAGAATTGTCTAAAACATGTTTTTATGTTATTTCAATCCTTTACGTCTAACATCTTGTATATGCATTCCATGGAAGTAATAAGTACCTATACTGTAAATTATATAGAAATACAGTTGGATCTAGATAAAAAAATTAAAAAAATTCTAGGTATAGCATTAGTTATTGGCCGGATAGTCAAAATAAAAATTAAATGCATTTAGATAGATTACAAAATTGCCAACCAAGAAACAAATTTATCCTGTAACTTCTCTAAACGATGCTAGAAGATGCGATGCTAGAAGATGTGCCAATGGAGTACTAGTAAAGTGTAGAGCTACCACATTAGAAAAGTATTATATTATTGTTACTACTTCTGGTTAGTATAGAAACAAACACAATTACATCATGCCACTGTATGAAGCAAAATTCCCAGATTAATTTTAGTTTTGTTCACATCCTTTGATTAAAAAAAAAAAAATTTACTTCTTACGTAGGCTATAGCGATAAGATTACGTACAACACTTTGAAAAAACAAGCACTTTTGTTGGGAGCTCTTACCTTAGCTTAATGGATTTACTGTTAGGATGCTCTTAAATCTTAAAATCAAAAATACTGTAAAAATTCTATACACCACATGTGAATTATATTATTCCTAGAGATCTCACAACTAAACGTCTGAAAATTGTCTGAAAACCTAAGAATAAAACGTTAAAAATTATCGTAAAAAAATTTTTATTTCCTTAATAAAATACAAAAAAAAAATCAAAAAAAAACAAAACAAAATGCATACAAAGTACAAGTAAAAAACTGACTAAAAAACAGAATTAAAAAAAAAAACGCAAACGCTTATAAAACTTAAAGGAAAAATAAAATTAAAGAGAAAAAACGAGAAAAAATTATGCCATCAAAACCATAAAATGTGAAAATTCCTGTAATTAGATGAGAGAGGGTGATATTTAATGGCCAATTAGGATTCATCTATCGTCCCTGCCCCCACCTCCACCATCAGCAGCATCTTGCGGAAAAGATGTAATTACACTTGAATAAGTGCAGCAGTTGGGGGAGAAGCGAGGCATGGCGTTAAACTAGAAAGTACCTCTGCTCCTGCTGTTGAAGATGGAATGTGGTGGGAAAAAAACTAGCCGGAAAGGACAAAATAAAAACTAAAAAAAAAATGAATTAAAAAAATTAAATAAACCTAAAGAAAAAAAACTTTGAAGGACTTTATGGAACTCGTTTGCTAGCAATTAATTCCAATTACATCGAGTTAACTATCCTGTCCTGATGCTGCCATGCCGGTTTCTTACTGTAGTTTTGGACCAACTAATCACCCCCCCCCCCTCTCCGTCCTTTCCCAGCCTTCCTTTTTCTTTCTACATCTACTAGTAATCTGCGCTAAAGAAGAGTTGGTTTTCCGCTAAATAAAACATTTTTCTGTAACTATTTCTCTGGCCTTCTTTAGAATTTTCTCAGGCGCGTTATTTTTTCTCTGCATTTAATTAACATTTTTCTTGATGATTTTTCTGGTGACTTAACGGTAATGGCTTAAACTATTATCTTAAAACTGAGGTGATAAAACAAACATTTGAGTCTAGATTACATTACTAATCAGAGCATCTTCTCAGCACCTTTAGTTTCTTGCACGTTGGAAATTTTTACCCTGTAGTGGCAATGGTGGGACCCCTTCATTTGCGAGCTGTAAAAAATTCAAATTCAAAATTTTTATAGTTATAAATTATGATTTTTAAAGAATAAAGCGATTAGTTTATGCACTAATTGTAAAATTTAAATAAAATTAAAGTTTAAGTCTTGATCGTTTTTAATGTTTTATGTAGCTGCTGGTAAACTTTCTTTGGGTAATTAAAGTGGGGAGGCGGCTACGATAAAAATGGTTTTCTATGGAAATTAAGGATAAGAATACCAACCAGAAATAAAATATTAGTAATACAAAGATCTAGGTTGGATTAGGATAGGTCTTACATGCCGAGCTGAGTTAATCCATGCACTTTCTTAAGACTATTACCACTGTATAGAAAATACAGTGAAAACTATGAAGTCCTCAATGTTCTGTGTGCGACATGCTATCCGTCACATTACCACATGTATTGGTCGAAAACCCATTTGGAACAGCAATCTGTAAACATTTCAATGGGCTTCTTGAAGGGTGTTTTAACTGGTCTGAAGGAGGATAGGTGAATGTACTGCAAAACGAAAATTTGAATATTGCGGACTTATTGAATGTTCCAATACGATACAGAAAATAGAAGGTTGATGGCACTGAAAAAGAGTGATCCGATGATATGACTATATCTGTGACTGCAGGCAAAAAAAAAGATATACCAGAGTACTGAAGAAACCTGCATTGTCATAGTGCAGCAGCGATATACTCTCACAGAAGTAATTATGGTGCGATGGAACCTTTCCAACTAAAATTAGGATTTTCATAACAATTACAATGGTAAGAGAACTAGTTTCATTTCAATATGGACGGAAAGTATTTTGTCCTTCTCGCAGAAGAACCATGAGTCGTAATTTTATCTAATCGAGATCTAGAAAATTTCTGTTATTCCATCCTACACTTCAATGGGTACCAGGACATTCGGGAATTGATGGGAATGATAAGGAGACCAGTAAGTCTAGCCAAAAAAGGATCATCCATGCCCCTAATAGGACCGGAACCATTTTGCGGTACCGCTTACAACACCATAAAGCTTACAAAAACCAAATGGATCAACGATGAACTTCAGTGATATGCTCCAAAAGATTCATTAAAGGACCGTCGCCAAAGAAGATCCAGAATATTTTAAGGATGTCTAGGAATCACCTCAGAATCATCACAGGAGTCCTAATCGGATACTGAAAACTAAACAAATACATGCATAGGATAGGCATATCAGCCAACCTCATTTAAAAAATACTGCTCTTCCTAGCAAGAGTGGGATTGTTGGATGAACTGTAAAGAAAGTGGTGCACAATAAGCCAATGATGGCTCCAGTGGAACTGCCACTCGTCCCACTTAGTACTAAATCTAAATTTAAAATCTATTTCATCCTCGGGGCAAGCCTTCTGAAAGTCTAATGGAGGAGTCTATCATGTACTTAGATATTGGTGTCTATTTTGAGTTAGGCACACGTCACAAAACATATGATCAGCATATTCAACTATTTCGGAAGAAAATCTCGAGTTATCATGCCCGAGTTATCTCAATATTAGTGCGAATTTAAGAAAAATGGAGTTTAGGATTGGTTTTATATAATACAGATGAAAGATTACCATGGAAGGTTTTATACAACCAGAAGCAATCGTAGCCGCTGGAATTTAGTCTCCCAACAAAGAGATGGTGAAGCTTTCAAGGGCACAATGAAGAACTTTGCTCGAAGTCTCACAGCTTTCTTCATTTCCCCATCTTTCTAAAATTGTTGTCCTGCAAAGATGGAGTGCTTAAGATGACTGCATCTTAGCCGTGTGTTTTACCTGGCATTATTAGTTTTCTATTGGAAGGTCAGAAAGTGCATCTCCATCTGCATACTGTACTTCATCAGTAAGGCTGCTCCTTCTTTAGCTTTAGCAATTGCCTCAGAAGCCGAATCCAGTCACCAAGAACTGTCTGTCTAGACGTTCATCCTCAAGGATCGTCCTTTAACAGAATTGTCTGTAAAGACGTCCCGCCTCAATGGTTGACCTTCTTCGAGCAATTTCTCGATACCCAAGGACTGTCTGGGCAAACGCTCATCGTTAAGGATCGTCCTTTCTAAATCAATTCTTGGATTCCCCTGGCCCTTACTGTCCTTTCTAATGAAAAATCTAGGTTCCCCAAGACAGTCCATTGAGACTTCCGGAACTGCTTTTTACCGGAAATAGTTCCTGCAGCTCCGGAACTGTCTGACAAGGAGACAGTCCTCCAGGACTGTCCTCTCACACTGAGTTCACAGTTGGCTAGAACTGCTAGCTACCATTGGCATCTCTCAGGTCCACATGTCTACTAGCGTGAAATTCTGCAACGTTTGCGTTTTAAAACAAACAGAATTTTTAAAAAAGGTAAGAGGGTGACTTGTAGTATAGGGTAGGACGCAAGCAAATGCAAATGCCAGCAACTATCCCCAACAGTGCTAATGATTCGAAGTCGTATGAGTCCTATCAGGAGCTGTTTTTTGCTCTAACATGAAATGGAGTGTTACCGTCAATTATATGTACGATAGATGGGAAGAAAATTTCTGTAGGGTTGAAGTGATTCGAGGTATTATCTTCGCACTAACAACGGTTTAAATATTACTTGATTAGAACGATCCCAACCGGTCAATACCTAGAGAAGGACAATATTTATTGGACTCAGACAACTATACCGCTTTATAAAAAAAAATTCATTACAAGGTCTGAAAATAAATTGTACGCCTCTCAGCACGTTACACACTTATTAAAAAAAAAAAAGGGGGGGGGGGGGGCTCATAGAAGGTTATAAAGTAAACCGATGCGAATAATGCGAAACCTAGCAGCCCAATTTTTAAGCTATTCCCTGTCACATCCAGAATATTTTCCCTTTGTAAGATCTCCCGCCATCAATTCACTTCACTAGATGGCGTTAGTAATACAATAATAAAAATAATACAGAAAAAAAAATCCAACATAACAGAATAAGCCTAGGAACGTCAAAATCACTTTGTGAAACATAAAAATCAATTTCCGCCTATTCTTATATTCGTCTCTTTGGAAAACGCCAATTTGGATTATTCTGTAACATTGATATGTTCGACATTTTCAATTCTTTTTCCGTTTTTTTTTTTATATATATATATAATTTCCTGAAACCGTCAAGTGATTCTCAATCCAGTTGACCTCAAATACTATACAGCGAGCTCCCTGTAACGAGAAGAGCACCAAGGCGTATCGAATATCAAACATTGGAGAATATCTACAAAATCCCCGACCGAAGTTCAATGATTGTGCGATTCAGCCTTTTTTGGCGAGAAAATTGACGGCGAAGTTAAATCTAGCGAATAGATTTTTTGGTGTCCCCTTCAAAACGACATCGGATATAGGGAATATTGTTGAATAGGGGGACTATATAGAATGTGGATGGAGTAATGTATATAAATATATGTATGTATATATATGTACTTAGGTGATACCAAGTGGAATGGAACGGCAAGTAGCGGCGGCAGATGTCTCCATCATCCGCTTTTCGTTTTAGCTCAGCCGCATTTCATCTAAAAATATCGTTCATGGAATCTATTTTTCCCATTTCCAATAACAATTTTATCGCCTTCGTCTCGACCGCCACCGACCCCCCCCCCCCCATAATCCTGCTTTACTATACATAATTCTCACACGAGATTTTCCACTGCCACCACTCCCTCCTCCTGCCTCCCCTATTCTTCTCCTTCAAAGTCCTGCTCGAAAAGGCTCAATTTAATTTATTCCATGGAAGAATTGTTGAAAAATCTGGAGAAGGCATTCGTGTGTGTTTACTTTGGAAATCGTGCGCGAAGCAACTTTTCGGTTTGTCTGTCAATTTAATGAGATTATAGAATATGAACAGTTATTTACTCTTCCTCTTAACTATACCAGGGGTTACGTTACACACAAGGGATTGATTTTTTTTTTTTATCCTTTCAATGATTTCCGTAGCATTCGTAGAGATCTTTTCGTTGTTCTTCCAACTTAGGCACGCTCTAAATTTGCCTTCAACTTTCTGTTGCTAATCCGAAGAGACGTTCGAAACGAGAAATTTCTTTTCCACAAGTGTCTACTTATACATTTGTATGTATGTATTTTGTACAACCAGAACCTTTTGGGATGTAACAATGTGGCGGTGGGAGGTAAGAAAACGTGTGCCGATTTTACAGAGGAGAAAATTTCAATTTCCTTTCTGACTTATTGTCAGGAGCTATGGTGAATTGGGACTTGGCGAAGACCCTATGTCAAGGTATTCACGCGTACCTTTAGTCCTAGGAATTTTTCGGATATTATGAAAAGAATTCCGATTTTGAATATTGTTACAATAGTACTATGAGTGAAGAGGGGTGTAAGGGTGGTGGGGGAGCGGGGAGGAGGTGAAAGTCAGGGAGAGGGTTCTCTAAAGAAATACAGAAATGTCAGCACGTTATGTTCTATTACCCCATTTGTAATGAAATTTTATGTTAATGCCTTTAAGGAGCGCAATACTATGGGATGACTTTTTCGTCCTCTTAAAATTGTAGGTGTTTTCTTAAATTTATTAGCACCTAAAATGGAAGAATTTCAGTTCAATCAGAAGGGGCTCTATGATTTAATATTGTCAGCATTATGCTATAAAATATTTGCGTGTACAATCTGTTCTGTCAAGCTACATATACACATTTCGGTTTAATGTCTTTTATAGGTAATACGAATAAATCTATTTCGGTAAAGTATTAGGTATAGGAAAATCGAGTAATTTTACACTACAAACACAGGAATCTTAATTTTTTGTAAAAATACTTTAGGAAAGTGTAAAATGAATTATGAAAATCGTACATGAAAAAAAAATTGCTACACTTGTTGTAAAAATACAAGACAAATTCAGTTTATTTCAAGTAATTTTACACACCCAACAGAGGAGTTTGAGATGAATGTCAAAATTCATATATGTGTACTTTAGGAAAAATTCTACTAAGAGAGTATATACTCAAAGAAGAATGAAAATTTTCCATCAGTCAATGTAAAATTCTGTCTCAGTTGAAGTTGTCAAAGATATTAATTTTTCATTGAGTTCATTGACGTTATCACAAAGCAAGAAACACTAAAAAAAAATTTCAGAATACAACAAAAATCAATACTTAAGGAATAATTGAACAATTGAGCAATACTGATGTCTTTCGGTGAATAAAGTCTGAATTGAGATCCAGCTATGAGTATGATTACATCGAATTCGAAGTAAAATTACACTCTTAATTTTGCATAGTTTTTTCTAACATTTAGAGTTTAAGAGTAATTTTACAGCTCAAATATTTTTTTTTTTCGTAGGGGACGAAAGATCCCAAGCACAGAGGCCAAGCTTGACCTATTATGCTAACCTGCCAAGTAGGAGAAGCTATAAAGCTATAGAGCTATAGAAGTCGACAGTATGTTACATAGGTATGAGGAAATAGCATAGGACCGTATCGAGGTGGAATTCGAACACATGACCTGGAATGGTCGTCAGCGTGCTTACCAACCGGACTACCGAATCCACTATATATTTATTAATAATACACAAAATAAATATTTGAGTTGTAAAATTACACGGTATTTGTAAAAAAAGTTCATATCTGAGTGTAATTTTGAGTATTTTTCAACATAATAATGTAAATTACACTTGAAAACTTCAAAATTATAGGTACATATGAAAATTAAGTAAAACGAAACTAAATTTACACCACTTCGAACTTCGATTTTAAACTTTTTCTCCCTCTTACCCTGGAAAATAACGTGTCACAGAAATTTTATCTCTTAATATACAGCAAATTATAAACTAATTACATAACCCTATTAAAATTACAACCTATACATAACCTATATATAAAAAAAAATCATATAAATCATATTTTTACCTGTTGTTCCTGTTCATCTTTACTAATTCCTCCTCTTTGATTTTCTAATAGTTCACCATCAAGGGGTAAAGGAGTTGTCGGTATATCACATTCTTCTGTTGGTGGTACAACACATCTCAAAGCGTGTCTATCGAAAACAAGCATAGCCGGACATCTTTGTAGGCGAGGATAGCCACCTTGACACTGCCAGTAACGATTACAAGATTTACCTAATGGTACATTTCCGTTCGGGTCATCGTTACAAAGTGCTGTAATCAACAAAATTTAAGATATTAGAGAGATAAATTTCAGATGAATTGAAAGCGACATTATCTTACGATGTTTCTGGCAACCATCAACATTTTCTGGCCAATCACAACTGTGTGCATTCTCATTGTACAATAGTCCACCGATACATAATTGTTCAGTAGCCGTACCATTCCAACAAGTCCAATATCTCGTACAGGATGTTTCATGTCCAAAGATTCCATATAACCAGTCACAGTGGTCAGTTGAGATGGGACCATCTATACATACATACAAATATGCATATAGATATGTTTGTAAATGGATACAATATATAATATATTTAGGTAGATATATAACAGTCAAAAAGGACAAACCAGGATTTAATTTGCGTACACTTGTTCGTTAGTCGTTAGTTGTCATTCTCATTTTGTATATATATGTGTGTGTGTGTATGTATGTTAACTAGTATGAATGTGTGTTTATCATGGTATGACCTAAAAACATCAAATTTTAAATTGAAACTCACTTGCTAGTTGCTTGCCCTCGCAGTAATTTGAACGCCATGGATAGTCACAACCTTCGGTCACACCACGATGTTTACCAGCAAATACGAGTCCATTTGGGCAATCATAGAGCTCTGGCTGACTGTTGACACATTCCCAGTACCTGTCACAGTAGAGTTCGTCACCGACAACACGTGATTTCGTTTTACATGGATCCTCTTGGTTACCTTTTAATTGCTGACCATATGCACATCCTGAAATGGGCAAAAATTTCCAATTGTTAAGATCTCTTGAGTGGATTTTAATTAAATTGTATGTGATGCGTCGCTCCTTCCCTCCTCCCATCCACCACCTCTTTCAACTTTCAAACGAAAATTTTCAGTAAATTCAAAATACAAAATGCTTGAAAATTGTGTATTTAGGCTGAAATTTTTAGATCCATACACACACACATACACATTTACACACCATCCAATAAAATTACATTGCATTCGAATTTTTGCCGATAATAAATTTTCACTCATAGATGGGGTAATTGCTGGTAAATTTATGCGTTGGAAAGCTAATTTTAATATTGATAAAAATTCAAATGTAGTTTCAAATTATATTTCAGTATACTTTATAAAAGTAAAACAATAAAAAATTTTTTTCACCACTCTAGATGCTTTATGATGACCATATAGAAACCAAAGATGGCAAGTCATTCCATATTCTTCGAGATATGAAAGCACCGCAAAATTTCATGGAACGGTCGAACTGACTTTTGTTAAGGTAATGGCGTCGAGTACAGCTTGCGCTTATTCTGCTTGCAAGTCAGTCAAGTCAAGTGTGTTTTGCGCCGTATTTTATTCGCTTTGTCGTAGTTTCCCTCGATGTTTTCTAATTTGTCCTCATTTGTTCGTTGGGGCTCATCTTTAGCCCTCAGCTCAGTTTGATGTCGTCTCTTTTTCTTCTTGTTGCCAGTTGTCCATTGTTACTTTCTAACTTTCAGTTTTGTTGTCTTTTTTCAATTACAGCTGATGCGCCTTATCAGCCATACCTCATGTCGTTCTCCTTATGGAGTTAGTTGTTAGTAGGAGGGCGGGGGAAGGAGATATGAGAGGATAGGTGCTTGCTAGGATTTTTCTGTAGGGTATTAGTCTAAAAATTTCGAATTCGAATTTCGAAAAGAGGTATTAAGTGATGTCCAGGAATGTAATAGTAGTGAGTCTTCCATGGGGGGGTACATCTGCTTACCAACCAAGTTAATCGCAATTTACTGATCACGAGATTAATTGTCAAAAATATGTTTTGCAGTGATTCCTTTGCCAGTTTCATTATTGGAATATGGTTATTTAAAAATATCAAATAAGGATGGAGATTATATTATAGATATTAAAAAAAAAAAAAAAAAAAATCCGGCTCGAAGGACCAAACATAATTGTAACATTTTTAAGTGTATTTGAGCAAATGTTGAATTCTATCAAATATTAACCAATTAATTCAATGAAACTGTTAAAAAAAAAACAACACGCAAAAACAACTCCGATTCTAATTTATATCTTAAAGCATATATAAAATTCATTTGCCATAAATGTTTACTTTCATTTCTTTCTGTGCTCTTCTAATACACTACGAGAAAATATGAAATATGAATTTATGAACATATTCTCCTTTAGGAATTGATAAGTAAAATGAAAATTCTAAAGTGCCTCAGGGTCTCTTTATATACGAGAGAGAGAGAGATAGAGAGAGAGGGAGAGAAAAAAAATTCCTCAACAGTTCCTTTCTACCAAAGAACTTCTACAACTCTTTCAAACCAAAGAAAATCAACATAAAATGGAAAATTCCCGGTTCTTTAATTTTCTTAAGTATTTTCTGCACTTTTGGGACTAGTAGTGATTGATGGTATAGCGGCCCCCGCTCGACGGCGGCGGTGGCGGTGGCTTTTTTAAGATCTCTTCACAAAACTCATCGATTCGTTCATTACTTAATGGTCTACGGTCTACGGCTGAGACTAAGTTGTTTTTTTTTCTTTATTTTTTTTCCTTTTTTTTTACATTTTGAAAAGAAGGAATTCTTTAACTACCGATCCCAGCAGTAATCGCAAATAAAAGCCGGCAGTTGATAAATGAAATGCTTCCACTTGTGCCATCATTATTCATTGCGCTCTGTGATGAATTCGTTCCCTTCCGTGTCCATTGAAAAGAAGCCCCAGCTCTCTTCTTTTCCGGGGTATTTCTTTATATGAAAATTGCTCTGTTAACTACTGCAAATTTAAGAAATTGCTGGCGATTTGAATAGTTGAGTTTCCATTAACGGACGTCGAAGAGGAAGTTTTCGTATTTTCTCAATGCTTTTTTTTTCCTTTTTTTTTTTTTTAACTAACAATTCTTAGTGAAAATATTTTCTGTTCAGAGAATTTACATAGGATGATGGTGGGGTGTGCCCACTAGTAAAGTCGGCACACTAAATGAATAAGAGTTTGTACAATTTCGAAATATGTTTACTATACCCTTTGATGTGGTGACTGTTTTTTTTTTTTTTTGTAGCAATAGTTCCTCTGCCTTGTTGCTTGCTTCGTTTTAGGGATGTAGTGGCTTCCTATGTATATTTTGTGTTGAAAGAAAGTCAGAAGGTTTTCCTCAATATCAGTTGTTGCTGGCAGCAATTTAGAAGTCGGAAAGTATTATACTAACATGGAGCTGTAGTTAATTAGTTATTTATTCTTTGGTGCAATGCACAACTTTAGGTTATAAAGAACTGGTTTTGTATATGGTAGTTGAGTTGAGCGAATGTACTTAGGTATTAAGTTAAGACCGGGTTAGTTTTAATTCAAATACTAAATACCACTAGAGTTTTTAAGAGAATATTCTATCGGGTCTAGGGCCCATGGTACTGAAGTTAGTGACGGAAAACCTCTGTTCTGATTCTACTTTTGATTTCTACGTTTACCATATCTTTACCTGTCGTCTCCACAATTCTTTCTTTGAGGCTTGGTAGATTTGTCGAAGTTAAAAGATTCGCCTTAAGCATCTGTTAAGAACGGTTTGGAGTCGGAGTGTTATGAACTCGCAGATCTTCCAGTTCTCACCACCATATAGCAGAGCTCCTTTAATTTTTGGATAGTGTGGGCAAATGTTGCGCCTATGCAGATGATATGCTTCTCCTAGTCGAAGCAGACTCCAGAGCGGAAATGGAAAGGAAGAGTGAAAAATTAGTGAATATATTCTTTGATTGTGGTGCAAGTGTTGGGGTGAGTGTCTCAAGGGAGAAAACAGGAATGATGCTGCTAAAGGCAAACTGTCTTTAAATCGTCCCCCTTGTGTTAGAGTGTATGAAGGCAGTCTGAAGTATGTTACACAAGTCAACTACTTGGGGATCAGCATGAGTGAAAGAATGCGCTTTGAATGTCATTTTGTGGACGTCAAGAAGCGTATGCTAAGCTTGGCTGGTCAGCTCAATGGAGTATTGAGGACTAAATGGGGCCTAAGCAGGAAAGCAACGCGGATGATCTATGAGGCCTGTTTGTTGCTTGTGCAACATATGGGGCACCGATCTGGTGTGAAGGTATCAAGACAGTGGTAGGAAGACCAAAAATACTCTCTTGTCAGAGGATTATGTTTCTGTCGTCTCTAGCTGTGTGCGGCACAGTGTCAACAGATGCCCCTCAGGTCTTAATGGGAGCAGCCCCGGTTGATCTGGTAGCGATAGGCAAGAGTTTGTCCTACAGGATCAAGAAGTGAATTGCCCTGAGAGATAATGACTGGGTGTCGAATGTAGCTATGCAAGGTCTCAACAAAAAGAAGAGGGAAAATGCACTGCGGCAGTGTATTAATGACAGATGGCAGGCCAGATGGAATGAGAGTGAGAAGGGAAGAGCGACATATGAATTTATAAGGCAGGTGTCCTTCGCTGAAGAACATCCTGTCTTTGAATTCAGTCTTAGCTTGGGATTCCTGTTGACTGGCCATGGCTCCCTGAATGCATTCTTGCATAAATGGGGGCTATCTGAAAGAATGTATGTGTGGACACGGTTGCGAAACCTGGGTACACGTACTGTGTGAGTGCCCAACCTACGAGGGTTTCAGAGACCTAAATGGCATGGGTATCGTCAGATCTGGAGAAAGATACGATGTCACCAAGGTACTCAGCCTAAGGGAGCAGCAGCAGTGCATAAGTGAATATGCACAGGAAGTTTTTAGGCAAAGGAGGAGGACGCATGCCAGACAGGAAATGCCAGGAGTAGCAGAAGAGGACTAAAATACTACGTAGCATAGAAAGGAAAGGGCCCACCAGTCCCGCGCTTGCATGAAGCCCAACTGAAGTAGCGTAGACTATATACGGCTTTGCTACGAAGCCTGACCTGAGGTTTTTCGGGTACCACGGGGTCGGTGCCCATGGCACAAGCTGTCACGACATTGGTGAGGCCCTTCGGAGAGTAACGTGGTGGCTGTGGTTGACGCCCATATCGCGGGCAGAGTGAATACCCTGTGATTGTTCGCTGAACTTTCACTGCTCTGGGTATGATCTCGGCGTGGAGTTGCGCTTAATCAACCGGATGCCATGACCCATAGATCGGAAGAGATGTTAGATAGGTCTCGCTCCCATCAGTGAGGGCGCCAGGCTGCACTTGGCGTCGACTGATACTTCAGATGCAGAAATGCAACTGGAGGGCGATGATTGACGTCAGAAAATCAATCCGTGTGTGAAGAACACCGTGAGATTAAGCCATGATTGCAGGTGCTCACGTAAACCTCAAGGACTATCTGTAACTTATATTAGCTGTCTTCTTTTGTGTCCGCAGAATAGAGTAGAACAAAAGATACACAAAAGAACGTCTCATACATTTTCATAGAAAGATTTATGACGATCAAACGCCTAAAAGATGCTACCGATCTTGTACGCTGAATCTCAGGTGGAAGTGTATTCCAAACGCGAGTTATGTGGACAAAGTAAGAACCATCAAGTACTAAGTGCTTAAAGCGAGGTAAAACTAGATTCAAATGTCTTTCACTATGCATAAAATTAATAAAGCCGTACAGGTATGAAGGTACGCCACTGTACATAATTTTATGGAGTGATAGTAATGCTTTACGCAGTAAGTAAATGTCCAGAGAGCAATCAATAATTTTATTTCTGAACGACGTAATGTGGTCGAATCGCCGCAAACCAAATGCAAATCTAGTGCAATCATTGAAAGCTACTTCCAGTTTCCGCTTGCAGGCGGCATCTAGTCTAGGGAATATCAAAGATCCAAATAAAAAATGTGGTAATAACAAAGACTTCACTAGATTTATGCGTGTAGTAGTTGAGAGAATATTGGCGTACAACCACAGCCGTCTTCTAAGGGCTCCGTACACATTGCTAATTATCGCTTTTACATGGTCACAACAAGTCATTCTAGAATTTAAGAATAAGCCTAAATTTTTCGCTCGACAAACAAAGGAAATTTGAGAGCCTTTCAGAAAAATATGGGGTAGGTGTGAGGGGTCGATAGTGTATCTGTACAAGGGTAAGGCCACCGACTTGGTGGAGTTCAATGAGAGGCCATTGACGACAGCCCACTCGTGAATTCGTTCCAAATCTTCATTCACCCTGCTAACGCAATCTTCAACCAAGCCAATGGGACGACTCAGATATAGTTGGACATCATCAGCATACATATGAACTTTGCTGTGTAAACAACAGTTAGTAAATCGTTGATGAACATACTAAACATGAGAGGACCCAAAATAGATCCCTGAGGAACGCCACATGTCACACTAATTCTCGAGGAGACGTGATTAGGGACCTTGACCCGCTTGCCACGGTTAGTTAAGAAGCTATCAATAAGTTTGGCAGCAGAAGAACTAAAATCAAAAAGTACAAGAAGTTTAGCAAAAAGCTTAGAATGGTCCACGGTGTCGAATGCTTTGGAGAAATCTAAAAGAACTAAGAACACGAGATGATCATTGTCAAGGGCTTTTCTAATATCAATCGTTATTTTCAATAGAGCTGTCTCACAGCTATGACCAGCGCAGAAGCCACACTGCCATTGACTGAGAAGGTTATGTTTGAATAGATACTGTTGTATTTGTTTAGACATGATTTTTTCCAGCACCTTAGCAAGGAAGCACAGAAGTTCTAGGTTTCCCCTTTTATAATCACGAAAGCTAATGTTATTGTTAAGAGATGTAGGTCTAACGATGGGAATGTCATACTTTAAATATAAAAAATCATGATTGGAGGAAAAATTCAGTTGATTGTCGTGTAATTCGAAGGAAATAGTAATAAAGCCAGTGCCAGATTTTCAGATTAGTGAGTAAAAATGGTAACAGAAATTGTTTTAACATGTTTTAATTACTAAGTTTTAAAATAATTTCAGTAAAAATAATAACAAAAACAATTATGCCTAGAGGATCGAAACTTTCAGAAAGAGAAATTTCAAAAATTGAGGTACTGTCCAAATTGGGAATGTCAAACCAAAAAATTGTGGGTGAAATTGGAAGATCACGTTCCGTGGTAAATAACTTCATCAAATTTGAAAGTAAATATGGGCAAAAAAAGCATCATCCAGGACCAAAACCTAAAATAACTAAAGGGTTAAAAAATATGATCGTTCAAAAAGCAGCGAAGGAAAAACTGGTTCCGTCGAAAATTAAAAGTAAATTAGGTTTGCCTGCCTGTAACCACTAGACGAGTTCGCCAAATTCTACATAATTCACAATACCTTAAGTGGACAAAAAGATTGGCCAAACCAAGCTTAACTGAGAGGCATAAACAAGTACGCTTAATGTTCGCTAGAAAGTACATGTCATGGAAGGAGGAATGGCGTAATGTAGCTTTTAGCGATGAAAAAAAATTTAATTGCGACGGCCCAGACGATTTCCAGTTTTATTGGCATGACTTGAGAAGACGAGATAAGGAAGTTAGCTTAAGTAGGAATTTCGATGGCGGTAGAGTAATGACGTGGGGCCAGCATTTTGTTATAAAGGGAAAACCCCAATTTGTAGCACTTTATCGAAGATGAACACCGAAAACTACACTAAAGTGTTAGTTACCTTTTCGAAGACTTTATGGAAGAACAGTTCATCTTCCAACAGGGTATAGCGTCAATCCATCGTTCGCATCACACCTAAGACAGGCTAAAGGATCGGAACATTGAGGTTTTGTCCTTACATAAACCCGATCGAGAATCTGTGGGAGATTCTCTCGCGTTAAGTTTACGAGCAATGTCGTCAATTCAACAACGTTTTAGAATTAAAAGCAGCAATTCAAGAGCTTGGAGCGCCGTTTCCTTCGAAAGCCTTCAGGGCTTGATAAATTCCATGCCGGACCGCATTTTTACAGTCATTTCCAATAAAGGTGGCAGTACCAAGTATTAAACTAAAAAACAATTACATTCAGACTGATACACATAAATAATTAATTAATTAATTAGAATGGCTTTATAATCATTTCTCATAAAAGTAAACTGATTTTTTGAGGCCATTCCCTTTAACTCGTACACGAATTTGTCTGTATATTTCTTTTTTACTATTTTCGACACTCTCGTAGACCCACTTTTCGTCATCACAGCGAGCTGAAATTTGGCACACAAGTTCATGTCGCGTGACAATTGAATCTATCAAAATTTGCACCGGAAATTTCCATGCAAAACCCGGAAAATCGGGAAAAATCATTTGAAAATTTAGTACAAATGTGAAAAATGCAGAGTTTTCCGATTTTTCCGAAAAAAAATTCCGGAATTTTCCGACTTTTCCGGAAAATTTTCAAATTTATGCACGATCAAGTTCTCTATCAACTGGCGTCATTACTTTCTCTCCAACAATGGTGAAAGCTTGCAGAAAAAATCGAGGAAAATTCATGTAAAACGCTTTTCCGCAGTTTTTCCGACCAAGGAAGCGTTTGAGCGTTTTGCAACCTAAGACAAAGTTATAGAGCGAAATGAGTTGCATAAAGTTGCTTTTGTGGAAAATTCCATGGAAAACCCGGAAAAGCGGAAAAATCATCGGAAAAATTTTCATCGATATGACTAGTGATAAATCTGTTTCAGGAAAAGTGCAGAATTTTCCAATTTTTCTGGAATTTCCGGAATTTTCCGACTTTTCTTGAAAATTTTCCGACAAAAAGGTTTTATAAGCTATGCAGAATCATTTTTTTCCGTCCTACTGGCATCAATATTTTCTCTTCAACAATCATGAAAACTTGCATGAAAAATCGAGGAAAATTCATGTAAATTTTTAAAAAAAATTCATAGTAATAGGAAAAGTCTGTGGAAAACATGGAAAACCGGGAAAATTCAGTAAATCAGTGTCTTTTCAGCCGTCATAAAATTGTTTTAAAATATCTCCATGCAGCACGTAATAACAATTTAGTTAACGTGAAAAAGGCAGAAAATAAAATAATTAAAAAAAGGAGTTTTCAAATAAAACTGAGGCCAAGCCGTATGAAAAAGTAGAAAATAAACTTTTCTTCACACACAGAGGTGGACTCAGATTTTATTCGCTGACAATTACCGATATATTTCAGTATGATCAAGCCAGAGGTAATAAGTGATTTGATTCATGAAGAGAAAGAATATTCAAGAGAAATGTCCCAATCAAAAAATCTGAGTCCACCTCTGTGTGTGAAGAAAAGTTTATTTTCTAATTTTTCATGCGGCTTGGTCTCAGTTTTGTTTGAAAACTCGTTTTTTACTTATTTTTATTGTTTTTCTTTTTCCCTGGTCGCACTCGATTGTCCCATGGGGCGGCCCGCTTCATTAAAATTGTAGTTCGCTTAGAGTAAGCAGGAAGAATTGCCATACAGTTGAAAACCTAAATAATGGAAATTTAACGTATATTACTTGAAAAAATAAAATTTTATTTCTTATATTTATTATAAATATAACTTATAAATATTTCATCATTTTACGATGAAACGTCATTTTCAAAAATTCATATCTCGAGAACAGAGCAACCGATTCAAACGCCCGCCCCCCCCCTAGTGGGAAGAGGGGCGTGGTAGGATTAAATAAAAAAATATGGGTGAGCTATTATGGTATTCCCTACAAACTGTGAGAGTTTCATCCAAAAAATCGGAGATGGTCGGGTGCAACAGTACCGCGCCGCCAAATAAAGCGAAACATAAATTCCAGCGCCATCTAACAGTGAGAAAAATGAGGATCAGCGCCGGCGTGAACATGTCAAATACCTTAAAAAAATTTTTTTTTTTTTTACTTTTTAGAGCATTTTAGATAATTAAATTGTTATACCCAAAATGCCCTAAAATATGAAAAGTTTTTTTTTTTAGTTGCATTTTTGGCCCGGCAAAAAGAAACTAACAAGTTTTCTCTACATGAATGACCCCTGTTGGCATTTGTTTTTGATTGAAACAAGCTATCCATCTCCCTTACTCGAATTTATTTCCTAGCTACTTAGCCAGTTTCAACTGTGACGGCTAAGAGAATGTTTTGCACATTGAAGAAGTTGAAATCATGGCTCAGCGATTTCACAGGACTTCACGGCTAACAGGACTCGCTCTGCTGAGCGTTCATCGAAATGTTAAATTTGAAATGAATGAAGTAATTTCCCACTTCACAGCAAGAAGAAAAAGACTAAATTTAATTCTGTATTTTTTTCTTTTTTTCATAGAAAGACAATCTTAATACTTTTTTTTTCTTGGAATGTAAATATGTGTAATAAAAATAGGGTTAAACAGCATGTTTTCAAACATAACTTTTTAAATTTCGGAAGTTTTTTACTGCATATCCACGGAGCTCAATGAGTTCAAGATAATTCTAAGTTATTCTTTTGTCTCGAGGGGCTGAGGTTAAACCCCTACCATTCATGATATAAACGGCGGCCTTGTATGTGGTAGAGCAACTGGATCTCTTCAGAATAATTCAAATTATCACAACGATCAGTGCTAGTCAAATCCATTGTAAACTGCACGAATTTCTACTGAATGCTTATGTAAAGCAAACATTAATGAGTACCTACTAGATAAAGGTAGAAGCGTTGAAATTATAGACACTAGTCGAACTACCGAATTTATAGTGGAGCTGTCAGACAAAAAAAAATATGTCATTCTAGCCAATTATAGGGAGACTTACATTCTGTGATTTTTTCCATGATGATCCATTCATATGGAGTTTATCATCTATGCAGAATTATTCTATTTTAAAACTTGCTAACATTTTTCTAATCGTTTGAACAACTACAATCTTAGTTCTTTCTAGGACATCTTAAGTCAGGACTGTTTGTTTTTTAAAGATAATCCGAAATCAAAAGTTAACAACAGATGTTTTCTTTGGTTAGCAAAGACTGTCCTGATTTAACAAAGGAAAATAACACAAAACTCTTTTTTTTTTTAACATCATTCTATTTTTCATAACAATTCTAATATCGTTTTTTAAGAATCTCTTTCACAAATCTTAAAGAATGAAAAATTAATTAAAATTAGGTAGGTACCTATCGAGATAAGTTTTTCAGGAAATACATTCTACTTACATAGTACACTTCAACATGGGTATAGAAACTGAACTGAGTAAAAATCTCTTCCACCGACAATTTTCGTGGAATTTTTTTTCATCCTTTGAAGCGACTTTTCCGCTTTATTCTTATCGTCTATGTTATTTATGTCTCTCCATTTTTGAGGTAATTTTTTCATTGAATGTATGTTGAAAAGAATACTACCACTATTACAGTTCACAGTATAGATGTGATACCGGGTTGTCATATATACGCGACGACATTTGGAATACTCCGCTTCTCTATTGTAATATATACAGAGAGAGAGAGAGAGAGTTAAAGACGCCCTTTAAAAAACGAAGAAAAAAAAATTCAGTCCAGTTTTCTTAGTAAGAAAAAAATTACCCCCAAAAACATAAAAAGACGGAAACATAAACCTCTAGAAAAGCTGTCCGGAATGGGGTAGTTGGTAGTAGTTGGAATGGGGATGAGGATCCTATAAAGAAAACAAAACAAATTAGCTGTACACATAAAAATCACTGGGAAATATAAGACCCCACGCCATGGCTCTGGCTTAGAAGTGCTTTATCTTCCCTTCATGGGATTTTACTTGTTTTTTTTTATCGTAAGCGGTTTTGTAGTGAATTCGAGTAGATTTTCAGCGATTATTTTTAATTGTTTACTCGTTTTTTATCACTCCGGTTATCCGGTTATCCTCTTTTGTGGGTAATTGAAGCTGAAATTGACGAAGAAAATTTGTGGTATAAAGACAAAAGTAAATCTGTGTGTGTGTTTATGACAAAGGATGTACTACATACATAGATTTTGTGTTTGAATTTATTTATTGTATGGTTTAATTTAAAGAAATATTGGACTTAGTCATAAGGATTGAACATCTAGAAAAGGAGGCATTCCCATCATCGGAAAATATTACAAAGATACCCCCAAAAACATCTATAAAAGATCTCAAGTTTGAATGGACGTCCTACAACACTTAGCGGTAATGTCATAAAATATCTTACAAATTCCGGTTGCTAGAAGAAAGGCGGAATCTATGTTTGCATTCTCCATCAATGCCTCTATTAATAATAATAACAATAATAAATAAATGAGCCAGACTCAGGTACCCGAGTCAATACAACTCTTTTTTTCGACTGCATTCGTGAGACAAAAATTTTAAAGAAAGTTTCTCGAGAAAATTCCTTTCGAAAAAAATTAATTGCTTTCTACATTTTTGTTGGATTGTTGTGTGGCCGGTTGTCAGATTCTGTCAGGGTTTCATGTAGACAACTAGCTCAAAGCGTTAATCCCACGGGAATCTTAATGCACGGATTAGTATCAATGCGACAATCAGCGCAACCCTCATGAGACAGAGTATATCCTGTCCCAATGAGTACGAGTTTATGCCCATGCATTCTTGGCATTGAACTTACTGGTCGAAGCGAGACCCATCTAAAATTTCTGCCGATCTCTGGGTCACGGCACCCGGTTGATTTAGCACAACTCCACGCCGAAATCCAATTATTCGAGCATACATTAATAAGCAAGCATCCTTCAGGTCCTCGGACGACGCAATAAGCAATTATACAAAGGACATACTTCTATGTTCAAAAGAAGAATGTCCGTCGAGCTTAAGTCATCTCTCTGCCCGTATATGGGCTACCAAATCTATCACGATGCTCCCATAAAGGGGCCTTCTCTATGTTGAGGCGAAAAATTCTACTAAAGTAGTACTATCCAGGGCTCCTCAATCGTGTAGTACCAAGTTATCAATATCGGCTACCCAATTGGTATGGCTTCGTAGTCCATGATCATATGGTCATTGGTACTCCCAGTTGTATCTTACATGCGGATATCCTTTTATAAACGGGACTGGTTGCTCTATTCGGGTTTAAGATCTTATTAGCACACAAGGTGTCAGCAGGGACCACAAGAAGGTTAAGATACGCCCGGTTCAAGTCTGGAGAGGCTAGAGATTACGGAAATCATGCCAGTAATATTATAGCATACCATGCACACTCGACATACAAGAACTACCCTCATACTGCATTAATTTCTCCAATCAGCCAACTGTTAATATCTTTCGTCCCTTGTTAGGACTATGTTTGAGATTTTATTTATATTCGACTCGAGTGAGCACATAAATTCTTTGTACAATAACCCAGTATCATTCATATCCTACTATAGTAGTCACAGCGTCAAAAATCTCATATTTTATTTAGCAGTGGAATCGCGCATGTGAGCACTTAGGTTAGGTTAGCTTAGGTAAGAGGGGTGCCGCTAGACAACCAGCCAGCCTCACTTAAACCTCCAACGGGTCCATTGTGCCCCTAGACCTCATGAGATAACCCTTCTAGCCGCGGATTTATCCTGCTTTCCTTGGGAATCTCAGGATATATCCAAGACCTTTAACCTAGATCCATCCTGCCTCACTCAGAAAACTCAGGATGTCTCTGAACTTTATACTTTGAAGCTCCCCCAGACTTGAAAAGTAGTAGCTACCTAGTAGCCTACCTCTTTTATTCATCAGAGCGGTGCATTCGCAAAGCACATGCTTGACGGATTCAATTTCCTCCGAGTCCCTACAACTCTTGCAGAAATCGTTCGCCGCTATTCCCAGTCTTCTAGCATGGTCCCCTATGGCTCAGTGACCCGTCATGACCCCTACTAGATTCTTGGTATTTGCTCTGCTGCTGTTAAGCAGTTCCCTTGTCCTTTTCCTGTCATATGCAGGCCACAATTGCCTCGCAATACGACAGGTGTGATTAACTTAACTTCTTTGTACGTAATATTCAGGCCTCATCATGCGCGATCGTATCCTACTACAGTACCTACGATGGGATATTCAAAGCCATCTTCAATACTTCTATTCCTCCAGTTTAACACATTTTTTGCAGTTATACATACATGATTCATTCTTGCACACATAATTCACCTTGGGAGCCTTGCGCGTCACAGACCACGTTTCAACCACCGGACACAGGCGGTGGTGGAAATGGGGTCTGTATTTGAATAGTGCTTAGAAATAGTAAAAAAAAATTTTTAAACATCTTTAGCTTCGCAGACACCGATACAAACTAGAGCTGAAAATGGGTCCAGATTTGCTAATATGTGGATATCTGGATACCCGGATCTACGAACTATCCGATTCCTGAAATCCGGATCCAAACTATCCGAATCCAGATCCGAACTGTCCAAATTAGATCCATATTACTCGGATCCCGACTAAGCTTTGTCTAAGCCCCTTACAACCTCCAAACTAGTAATGGAGTGTAAAACCGCACCCTAAACACCCTCTCTCGGAATAACAGGGTAACTGTGCAAGGGGAAGCAGGGCACAGCCACAATAGCGGGAATGAAAGGGCAGACGAGCTTGCTCGTCTTGGTGCAACGTCGGAGGAACCTACCTCCATAGTCGGGATTACACCAAAACACCTTGTCTTAATGATTTCAAGATGGCCGGACCACCAACACAGTCGCCTTTGCTTAGAATACCCCTCGGGTAGAACAACAAAGGAACTGTGGGGTAAACCCAACCCAAACCAAACTAATAAACTCCCACAACTTGAAAAGCCAACCCTGAGATCTCTAGTATCCATTCTCACTGGGCGCTCTTCTCTCAGGGGTCACCTTCACGGGATGAGACTTGCTGTTGCAGAGAGGAATTCAAAACGATGACTCACTTCCTTTGTCACTGATCGGCACTCTCAGGAATACGATACCGAATCCTTGGCTCATACCTCCTGGACGAGTTGCACGATGCCGGCAAGGAGAGTTGGGTGCCAATACTTAAATTTATAAGAGCGTCCGGTTGGGACCTATGAACGACTACTCACGGCTCTCGATCTCGAGGGTGAACAATGGGCCTTTAATTGGCCTGCGTTCAGAGAATCGCTCTGGATCTCTCGTTTTCAATCAATAAAGCAAAAAAGCTTCAAAAATTTCATTGTTTCGTTGAGAAAATTGAAAATTTCATGAAATTTATATTTTCCCAATGAAATTTTGAAATTTTTTTTCTTAGTCTGGATCCTGATAGTTCGGATCCGGATAGTTTGGATCCGGTCAGTTGGAAACCGGATACTAGGATCAGGATTATCCAAATACCCGGATTTAGGGAATCGGATCCTAATTATTACGGATAATCCGGATAGCGAATTATCCAGATACTTTCAGCTCTAATACAAACCTTTGAACCTTAATCGACCCAGTATTACCACACCTCTTGATCTTGTTATTCGTCCTCCAATTTTTTGCAACTGAAAGTATTCTCGATCAAAGTGCTATGTAAGAAACGAGAGCTCCTTAAGATTACAAGTTCTCTGCTTTCATACAAAGATAGAATTTTTTTGAATTTTTATGCTCATTATAAATTTCTAGGTGTCTCCATAAAATCAATTAAAAAAATTAACAATTTCACCATTCAATAAATTAAAAAAAAAAATCAAAATAAAAACTCAACAAGTTACCACTTTTGTCCACAATAATCACAATACAATCTGTCCTTGTTTGAAGTGGAAGTGCTGCTGACAAACATTATAATTACATACATAACTACATATTTACAGTGTAGTTCACATTCTGTATATCATTTATATGCTAAATTAAGCTGCTTAAATACTGGAAGCATATGAAAATTACCCAAATCTCATGAAAAGATGTTTACAAAAGGCCAACGCTACTGCTGCTGCTGCTGCTACTGCTATAATATAATCAAACAAAGAAAAATACGGGCAAAAGGAAATAATGTGTTTTTGCACAATTTTCCCAAATATTTTGCTTGGAAAATTGCACAAGAGCCGCACAGTGGTCCGGCCCGCAGTATCTCATTAAATTTTTGATGATGTGCAGTTTTCAAAAGCTCTACTTCGCCCCATATGTGAATACGGGGTTCCCGTGGGTTCATTTTATAAGGGCCGCATTCATAAAGTAGAGGAAAAGTTACAAGGCTAAAACTATTAATACACACACACACACTCACACACAGAATGGTAAAAGATTTGCATATATGTATGTATAGGTATGCACGTTGGACTCATTTATAGCCTGGGAATATTATGTACATACATAGTACTTGGATGAACTCCTTTTTAATTAGGATTTGAATTGTTTATTTCAGAGGAGTACGTTTTTTTTTTTTTATAAAGATTTTGAGATTATAATTATTATATATGTGGGAAATTAAGGGAAATGGAAAACTGATTTATTTCTGCACTACTTTAATCGCAGTGTTTTCGCAGTGCTGGTATTGTTTTGTTGTTTTTTGAATTGCAACATAAAACTAGAATTTTAGTGAAATCACTTTTCAACAAGTACTGCTATTGTGGCATTTGTTTTTCCAAAACCAGATCTGGAACATAGAGAGACAATCATTTATGTGGCATAATTCTGATATCCAAAGAAAAAACAAAACATTTATAACAATCGTAACTCGATTCTCTTTCGTGTGTGTCACTACAGAATCTCTGAAAATGTCATAACTATATTTCTGAGGTGTTATATGTACGTGTCGGCGATCAGAAGACCTAAAATAATATGCAGAAGAAAGAAATCCCGGAAGTAAAATCGCGAAAAAAATTCACGAGAAAAAATTTACGAATAAATATAACTCCGGAAAATAACGTGAAAAGCAAAACTCTCTCACACATTGATTTTACATGCTCCAAAATATACCCACATAAAAACTGTATTTGTTGTTTATTGAGACATGACACGTCGTTTAAAAGGTTTAGTCGGAGGTTCACATTTTCTCCTCTAAAAGGGCAGCCAATAAGAGTTTAAATGAAGTTCGATTCTATAAACTCTGAAGTAGAAACAAGGGTACTAAAGTCGTATATTAGAAATTAAAAAAAAGCTTTCCGGATTGTGTTCAGATTTTTTTTTTCTTTACAGAATTTCGTTTTTCGAGAGAAAGTGAATATTTTGTTTTTCCCGAAAGGTAAAGTTATAAAAAGTTAAAATTGCGAAAGTCCATACCTCGAAAAATAAAATTCTGTAAACAAAATTCCAAGCACAATCCCAAAAACTTCTATGTACTCTAAGGATTTCGGATTATGTTTAGGATTTTTTTACTGAATTTTATTTTATTTTCACTTTGCTTTACGAAATAAATTAAGTGTTGGTCTAGTCGGAAAGGAAAAGGAATAAAGTGGAGTTAGTTTAACAAATCGTTACAAAGAAATTAATATAATGAATTTATTGCGGAAAATTTGTTTCATCAATAGAGTTCTGGCTATTTAAAAAAAAAAAAAAAAAAAAAATCACACAAATTTGTTGTGTTTATCCCGTAAAATTTATACACCAAGGATATAAGCTTTTTCACATTTCCTATAACATAAAAATATTAATAACTTTGAAGATAATTTTTCCTAACAATTTCTTACTTGACAAATAACAAATATTTCTGGAGATCTCTAGAGACCAAACTTCAAATTTCGTGTATACACTTCGGAGACGTGTCTCGAGAGACTTTTTTATTATGGTCTCCGAAGACATAATATTTTGGTCTCCAGAGACAAAAGTCTCTTGCCGTGCAAATAATTCGGAGATGATTTTAGTGTCTGTAAACTGGAAACTGGCGAACAACAGTCTCTTACTACAAACACTAGCTTAATTTTTTAATCCTTCATCATGTGCCAATCCTCATTACCACTATTCATGCCAAGACACTTATCTTAAGAATCATAAAATAGTCATCCACAAATTAAAGAATAGACCTGCTTTCATTAATTGTTCTCCGAATTCTTGTTGCCATGTTATACTGAAAATTATGCTTTCTGCTTATGCTTTTATAAAACGATTTGAAAATCACTCAGTCTTTGAAGTTAAGCAATTCTATACTTGGATTTATTTGTAAAATCATAAGCTTAACGAATTCCAAGAAATTCGAGATTTGATAGGATCATAGGAGGAGAAAATTCCTATCTATATTTTCTATGGTGATATGATATCAACTACATAGATTAAATGGAAACACCTCTTTGAAGAGTTATGATTGCGTTTCTATTGAAGCATATACTAAGGATTCCATTAAACAGGCAAAGGATTATATTATCCTTCAGTTATGTACGTTTAATCCGCTTGGTTCGTTTAACATCAAAGGAGCATGTTTAATTGCTTTCTCTATATATTATATACATACATACATACAAACTTACAAAGGATATCGAATTAATATTTTTAATGAAGGTGCTTATGAAATAAATTATTAAATTTATATAAACGCTGAAATTATCTTTAATAGTTATTTAATATCGTTGAAGTATTTCTAAGCAACAAAATGAAAATGAGAAATATTAGATCGAGACATAGGGTCGGGTGAGAGATGGGAAAAGCAAGATATGCACAATTTATAATTCTACCAGATGTGGGCTTAAAATGAAAATTCAAACAATATCTTTCTATGGAAACAATTTGAGTGGTTTACACTTTATCTTATTTGTAAGTGTACTTTGCTTTTTCAGTAGTAAGTACGCAGTTATATAGATACAAGCAGACCTTGCAGTGATTTACCAGGCGGTATTATTGGTATCTGTGTGCAGAGAGTCCGTACGGTACATCTACATATACACTGACAACCAGGCAATCATTCAGGCGCTGGGTGCTGTGCTTGTAAAATCAAAATTAGACCAGCCTTAAGGAACTGACTACACGGCACAAGACCCTATGTTGGGTACGTAGCCGCACAGGGATATCCAAGACAAAGAGATGTCTGATGAGTTGACCATAAAGGCCTCTGAAATGAGAAATTGATAGCTCCGCAGAGATAGCTTATGTAAGGATCCCAAGTATAGCTTTAAAAGAGGAGATTATCAGGGGCGCCTATCAAAAGGAAAATTTCCGTTGGATCAACATTAAAACCCGCCATATTAAGAGGCAACCGTGGCCTGCATATGACAAGAAGGGTACAACTAGAAAACTGGGAATAGCGGTGAATGATTTCGAAATCGAACCCATCCAACACATACTTTGCAAGTGCCCCGCTCTGATGAATAAAAGAGGTAAGCTATTAGGTAACTACTTCTTTCCAAGTCTGGGGGAGCTGAAAAGTAAAGTAAAGAGTTCAAATATATCCTGATGGATCTAAGGCTGTTTCAATGTTTATTCTATGAGGTCAAGGGCATAATGGACCCACTGGAGGTCTAAGTGAAGCAGGCTAGTTACTTCTAGAGGCACCCCCATACAGACATATATCTGATTGAAATAAATATCAGGACAATTTGTGCTTTCGAAAAGTTTTGCTGATGTTATTCAAACCGAAAATAAGCTGAATTCACGTATTACTGACCTCGCAGAGCATTAATTAAACAAAAAGAATAAGAAAGGCTCTAGAATTGAACCCTGCGGCATTTCAAGTGAAAATAATAGCGAAACAGAAATCACATTCACCAAGAGGAAACTTGCTGCTTTCAGTTAATCTGGTATGATTAAAGAAGACTACAAGCAGGAAAATATCACAATGAAGTGTTTTAAACTGATTGATATTTATATTGAAAGCTGAATGATCTCATGAGTGAATGCACTCTCATTTTTATTACATAAATAAAATTCAATATTCAACGCTAAAATTTTCCAAATTCATTATATTATTTCCTGCAATGTGAAAGAATACGACAATAAAACAAGGCTGCTTACTTAAAACCTATACTAAAATCTATAAAATATAAATCAGATTGACATAAAAATGCTAATATTCCTAACCTTTGTCATTGTCTGACTGAAGGTCATATTTCCTTTTATTCATAACTTTTTTTTTCATTTTTTTTTTTTTGTCTAACAAAAGAAAATCACTTTTTCCTTTCAAATGTGTAATATGAAAGTGAAATTCTATCGCCAGACGGCATAAGACAAATGTCACAGGATTAAACCAGATTACCCCACACCCAATTTGATAAATCTTCAGGAACTAAAAGGTTCCTAAAATTTCCTTTTGTGGAGTTAAAAGGACCTCTCCACCAGAAGCAATCACGTCAAGATAAAATGTATGTATAGTATTACATACATATGTATATATGTATACGAGGCCGAAGGACTAGAATGGTAAAGGGGGTGGAGGATGGGGTACCTGGGGGCATGTGGACTATGTGGTTTTGGTGGAATGCGAAAGGATACTATATATGAGAATGTCTCCCCAGAGGAAGAGAGGGAAGGATTCTCAGCTACTTCAGTTTACACAGATTTACATTCCATTTTTTTTTTCTCTATTTTTTTTTCTACAACGAGATTACAGAGGAAGTGAATAAGGAGGACTCGTAGAGCGAGGTTTTCGACGGAAGGAACACATCGAATAGTCCAAGCGGGAGAATAAATAAAGAACGTGCAAGTCACGTGAGTGCCATAAATTTTAAAATGCAAATGTGATCCCCACTAGTTGTGATTAATGGACTTCGTATATTGGGGATTTTGTTGATATTCTATATATATAGTAGTTACTAACAGTAGAGGAAGAAGCACAAAAAGTATATAATAAGAGAAAGAAGAATAAGGAAGGGCAAGTTGGTGTCAAGTAATTTCCTTTTTTTTCGTGCTTCCTTTTTTTTCCTTTTTTTTTTTTCTATTTTGCTATTCAAAATCAATGTTTACCCTGTGGATACGGATGATTAGGAATGTTGAAAATCTCGGAAAGGAATTCAATTGATTCACTATAGGGAGCCTTTGTAGAGATTTTTCTATTACGCGATATTTTTTTGCAGCAATGGAATCTGAAAAATGTAATAAGATCGGGAGAAGATGAAGGGAATGAAGGTCTTATGGCATGTGTACATATACCTGTATATATGCCTTTTGATGCTTTAGGGATAAAATTTGCTTACATAGACGAAAGGTGCTGTTTGTAAAGTGATTGCAATATGTGGCGGAATGCACACGGTAAACATTTTACTCGAAATTTCAATAATGTTATCTAATGCTTATGACAGACATTGGGTATCGATATCTAGATATTCGAAATATCCAGTTTATACACCATGTGTGTCATCAAATACTCCTAATATAACCAGAAACACTAGTGGGGCTTATACCCTAGATACACGGGGCATATCAATGATCATTAACGGACTAATGATCATTAACGGACCAATGATCATTGCATAGCTCGTGTGTCACTGCATCATTGGCGCAATGGTCATTCGTTTCATCATTACACCAATTACGCTCCCACAAGCTCATTCGTTTGCAATTATGCATTGCTTGTCATTTTTTTTTTGCGATAAGCGCGCTTTCAGCGGTGAGGAACTGCAAATTATTGGAAAAATCAGCTGATTTTCCAGCCATCACTGTTAGATGTCATTTGTGAAATTGGCTGATACATTTTTCAAAGTAAATTTTGCATGTTTCCCAAATTATTGAACTCTTTAAAAAAATTTCATACATTATAGATGGAAAAAGAGGCGAAGAAAAAAGCAAGATTGTGGAAAACTGCTGAAAATTATAAGTTGTGCGAGCTGTGGCGCATTGATATAAAAGATCTGAGAAAGGCACGAACAAATAGCCACATATACGCGGATATGTCTTTGAAATTTAAGGATATGGGAGCAATCGCCAGTATGCACAAGTGACACATTTAATGGGTTAAATTTAGTCTGTCAAATCTAATTATGTGAAGGCCATCATTGCCTTGTGCCACCATAAAACAGGAATAATCATTGGTCCAATTACGTAATTGAACCAATGATCATTGATATGTCCCGTGTATCTAGGGTATTAGACTCGATATCTAGATATCAATATCCTTAAAAATTACTGGGTATACCCTGATCATCGGCACTTCTTACATTGCGCAGCGCCATCTACTTGTTGATAATAATATGATATTGTAACTAATTAAGCAAAAATGTGTCTGTGCTTACCCAAAAAGTGCGAAAAAGAAGAAGAACTAAATATTTTCCGGGATCTTATTGCAAAAAAACGCAATGTTTATCTTTTTTCGTTCCAATTTTTGAATTTGTCGTGTATTTACAATTAATTGCCGTTTAGCCTGCATTAAAGCTAATATATTTGCCACTTCCATTTCCTAATTTGTTGCACTTAAAGATCTGTGTACTGAATTGAAATATCAACGTACGGTTTGTCACATCAAGCCCCTTGTATGTCTGTCAGGGGTGTTTTGATATCTAAATATTCGGAATATCCCGTTTATATACCATGTGTGTCATCAAATACTCCCAATATACCCAGAAAAACTAGTGAGTATCGACTAGATATCTATAGATATCAATATTCTTAAAAATTACTGGGTATAGCCTGATCATCAACACTTCTTACATTGCGCAGCGCCATCTAGTTGTTGATAATAATATGATAATATGACTAATTAAGCAAAAATGTGTCTGTGCTTATCAAAAAAAGCTAAAAACAAGAAGAAGAACCAAACATTTTCCGGGAAAGGTAATAAAACCAAAAAGCAAATATTACACTCCGTAGACTTACATTACAATTTTGTTATTTTTAAACAACCACACTTTTCTTCGTTTTTCACACAAAATTGTGTATTGAGGCAGCACATCTACGCCGATACATTTTGCACCTCAACCAGAATCTACATAATTGCAAAATACTGCAAGTGTTTTCTTGAATTTATCGTATATTTGCAATTAATCAAAGTACGATTTGTCACTTCAATCCCCTTTTTATGTCTGTCAGGAGTATTTTGATATCTAGATATTCGGAATATCTAGATATCGACACCCCATGTCTGTCATAACCATTTCATATTTACATAGATAGATAGAGAATGTATTACTATGTGTTTCCTGTTGTTTGTTATATGACGTAAAGTTTTAAAATGAAATGACAATGAATTTATAAAATTAAAAAAAAAAAATCGTTTTTCATTCTGTGTCATTTGACTAATTCGATATGAAATGAACTACATAGAAATCACTCTGTTAATTTTCCCCTTTCATTTCACTCGGATATTTCTACTTGAACAGAACTGAATATAGCCGTTATTATTGATTATTTATAATATATAGATATGCCCAGAATCATTTACATCTAAGAAACGAGATGTCGCTACTTACAAGAAATGTGATAGAAACTTTTATTTCATGGTATAAATAAAAAATTTTCAGCATATAAAGCAAAAATGTTTAAAAAAAAATAAAAAATAAATATTCAGTTATTTAAAATTTTGGAAATATAATTTGATTAGAAAATTGTTCCATTATTAGATGTACACAGGTACAACTCTATCATCCACACGAAAGTGATCACTTTTGGGCTGTTTGTGGAGCCGATCATTTCCTATTTAGATGAAACAAACTTTCAGAGTTTGCGTGGAATATGAAAATTGCTCATCCATAGTGTCCTCAATCTCTTTTTAAAAATTCGTATTTCCAAAACGAGGCTGAACACGTTCGCAATTTTTGACACTTCGACAAGTCTTATGGTTTCAAAATAAATACAGCGCGTATATAAAAAAAAATGCTAGAGGTCTTCAATAGTAAATAACACTATGTTTTAAAAACAACTACTATTTATTATAAATAAATTAAAGTTATTGTCGATTTTTTTTTTTTTTTTTTTTTACGAAAATTATGACATTTGAATCAAAAGAGATGATTTTTTTGAAAATTATATTTCATAGCAGTGATGCCAGATGCCAGCTCAATTTGAAGTATTTTTAAAAAATTAAGCTATTTTGTTTTCCCATCCTGGAAAGTATCAACGTATGGATACAGAAAAAGCGTCCCAAATATTGTATTGAAATCTATTTATATTTGGAAAATCCACTGAACTATGATGTATTTTATACAGAACTTACTATTTTTGAAATTCAGCGGAATAAAGAACTTAAACCAAATAGACAACTATAGAAAAGTGATCCCATCACATGTTAATGTAAGCAATTTCAGTAGTGTCAACGGTCCATGTCAGTGGCGTCACTAGGCGGGTGCGGGGGGTGCGGACCGCACCGGGTGACACCATCACAAGGGGTGACACCAAAATTAGGGCAGTTCGTAAAACTTTTTTTTTTCGAAAGCTGGAACTCCAGTGATTTCATGTGAAGCAGTATGGCACAAAAGTATGAAATCAAAAAAAAAAAAAAATTTAAATTAAACTATATCTAGACTCTGCTCCTCCATTGCAAAGTTTTTACTATAACGCGACATAGCGTAGAAATAGTATGTTGTCAATACGACAATGAAATTATTCTTAATAAGGCACCAGCACACTGTGCGTGCGCGATACGATGGTGTATTTTCCGTAATTATTTTCAAGCAAACGATGAATGGATTTTTTTTTATTAATACTCGTAGTGAATATATACATATTTAATATTGTATACAAAATGTTGTACTAGAATTTCGAAGTATAGTTTGCGGTGTACGACGCTTCTAAGAGGACACTCCGATTCCGGCGGTTGACAGCAATTAAGCCATACGATTCAATCTGAAAAGTGAAATAAACATATATTTAGAAACTAGACATATAGGTTTATAGCACCCCAAAATTCCCCTTTTCGATATCTTTAAAAAACAAAAAAATGGCGGACCATGGAATTTTTTTTTTCGATTTTAATAGAAAATTTTCACCGTTCAATAAAAAAAAATATAGAAGGGGGCCACTAAAGAAGAGTAACTGGTGTCCATTCCAAAATTTACCACTTTCTATAATGAGTTATCAGAGGAATAGCTTTTATTAGAAATACCATAAAGACTGCAGCAGAGATGATCTCGAAGAAGTCAAAGACTCGTCAGTACTTGACGTTTTGAAATTCCTAGCTGAATGGGACTTCCTAGAATCTCTCCCATATCTCTCAGTGAGCCTACAATTATTTCTTACTATCTGTGTATCTATGGCTTCATGTGAGAGGAGTTTTTCAAAGCTATAGGAACTATTTGCGATCTACCATGGGACAGTCAAGGCTTTCTGATCTTGCAAGATTATCAATTGAAAGTGATTTGGCGAAAGGAGTTGATTTCGATGAAGTAATTAACAAGTTTGCAGCTCTAAAGGCCAGGAAAGGAAAGTTTTGATTTAGTCGAGATTTAATATGATTTAAAATTTTTATGTTAAAATAAGAATTAAAAAAGTAACGTATTTTCTGTGTAGTTCTTAACTTCTTACAATCTTTTACCAACCGACCTTGAATTAATTTTTTCTTCTATTGCCTTTGTAAATATAGGACCGATGTTTATTGTTTATAAACGTTAGAAGGATTCTGTATGTTTCCATTATTTGGCACTGGTGGACTCGGAGGAGGTCTATGGGGTGTTGTGAGGGCGGTGACATCATGACTTACCGCACTGGGTGACACCAACCCTAGTGACGCCACTGATCCATGTTATACATGCCAGTGTGATGAATGGATAGAAATTCCTTGGTGTTTCGATAATCAATGGTCCATCTTGGTATTACTAGGTCTGTTCACGTACTTCTCGGGTGTTTTCGTTCTTGGGCTATTTTGTGTGAAAATGTGCAGGAGGGCAAGCTATCAAATTTGGAAAGTACATGAACAACTTTTGTGTGTTCTTGGGCAGAAAGTGACAACTACAAACTGTCAAGCTAACAACTTTAATTTGAAAATAAAATGCCAAACTCTATTAATTTTACTTACTATTTTGTAGATGTTTATACGACCTGGGCAAACAGTGCACATCATTTGCAAATTCTGCCGCCTTTTCCATTTTTTCCTTTGGACAATGTAAACTTCTGACAATTCTCGATTTCAAATTTTAATGTGTTTTTATATACCTAGTTACCCCGAGTTTTTTCTTGGGTGGATTTTGGCTAAAACTTTATTGAAGGGGTAGTGTGACGTCTACATATTTTCCCCAAATTTGAGTGCTTTTGGGAGAAAATGTTATAATGCATTCACACAAATTCGAGTAGGTACGTGAACAGACCTATACTATCTCGAACATATCCATTCCTTGTATGATCTTGTATACTACAACTTAACGGAGCTTAAAATTGTAAACAAAAATATCCAAGGAATAAATAATTCTGATAAAAAATTAATTATAATGATGACATCTACGTAAATAATTGGTTTTGGTACAATTTGTGAATGAATCACCTACACCAACACTTCGATTTTATTTTTATCCTATCGAAGTCCAGCGCCAACTATTAGTTTTTTTTTTTTTAATAGATGAGCTATTTATGTCAACTGTATAATTCGGGTTCGGCCGCCCTTGACAATTTATTTGGAAATCTAAAATAATTTTCTTGGTAACAACAAAGGTGACTCATGTCAGGTAGGTAATAAGAACAAAGGAGTATTTAAGATGGTTAAAGTACCTAAATCCGGATCACTTGTAGCATCATCTGTACCCACTCAAATATTCAGAAAAGATGCGGGAAAAGGAAGGGATAGTGCAATATAAAATTTACAATCATCTTGAAACAGCACGTTTATCATTCGTTCTTTGAAGTCCTTTGCATTTATCCAAATTGGTTTTTTTTTTTTTGTATTACCAGCACGGGATACAGGCGTTGGAGGTAACAAAAAGGAGTATGACTAATGTCATATATACCTATTCATAAACACAGTTGCCGATACAGGCTTCTTACTTTTCTATATCTACCTAGTACTTACCTACCTCCTTAACTCATATCTCAAAAGTGCATCGTTTTCAGTGCCTGGAGTAAATAAATTAATTTTGAGTTCTTGAGTATCTCAAGTCTATTGAATTTCCATCGTTGTGAGGTGAAGACGTTCGTGCATTTTACACAATTTGTTTAAGAAGATTTTTTACGCAACTAAAATTAACTAAAAGTGAGACTGACGCGACTATTGACCTTAAAGAAAATTTTGAGCATTCGAAAATTGTTTGGCAAATTATAATCTGTAATAGAAAAAAGGTAAGAGGAGACGTAAAATAAAGAAAAGCTAATAACATTTTTAAATTTTTACCATCTGCCTTCCACAGATATTTCATTTAAAATGGAAGCAGCAGGACCATCAAAAAAATCTTTATTGGAGACTTTCAACATGGTTAAGTTAAGGCAACTGAATGAATTGCGCAAGGAAAATGAGTTTTGTGATTTGATTCTAAAAAGTGAAGATGGATTCGAAATCAAAGTGCACAAAAATGTTGTATCCTCAGCAAGTAACTACTTCAAAGATAAAATAAAAGAGAAGTCCCAAGAGTGCATTTTACTGCCAGATATAACTGGAGATGTTTTAGAAAAAATAATTACGTTCATCTACACCAGCGAATTCGAAGAAGAAATCGAAGATGTCAAAAAAATTATAAAATATGCAGTGATTTTTCAGCTTGAGCAATTAGTTGAAATCTGTTCGCTAGCACTGAACGAATCAATCATAGCTGCCTGAATATATAATTGGCGCGAGGTAACACATTCGGCTATAGTGTCTTTAAACTAGTAATAAATTTCTATTGTTTATGTACAATTAATGGAGAGAAATACATTTTTCTTTGGTTTTAATTTTAAACTATTTTTACTATTTTTTTTTGTAATAGTGTTGATTATTTCCTTTTTCCAATTTTGGGTATATGGTGTAACTTTCATGTGCCTACCTACATAATTATCGAAGTATCATTCATTTTCTGTTATGAATCGAGATGAGCCTGGAATTGTTGAATCATCGCGGAGGGGCCGCCATAATTGGAATCTTGATTCGATTCGATCAAAATGTGTCCAGAAGTGTGTATATGTGGATATATATGAGGACATTCACATTCTGTCTAGAATCGAGGGATTGGCAATAAAAAAGAAGTAATATTATATGTTTTCAAATTCAAAATAAATCTTCAGTGTCTGAAGTATTTTGAAATAAAATGCGCAACTGGTGTCATTACAAATCATCCCCCTTTTGACAGGGGTTATATACCTATGTATTCGCACATGTATAAGATACAATTGTATGGTGTTTACTCAAAAGGGCATATCTACAAAAAATTTACTTTGCGCTACTTACAAAATTGAGCGCTTTTAACCGAAATAAAATTAAAGTGCATCAAAACGTTGTTTCCTCGGCAAGTAACTACTTTAAAGATTTGTTAACACCTCGCGAATTCGAAGAAGAAATCAAAGAAATCAAATATGCAGTGATTTTTCAGCTTGAGCAATTAGTTGAAAACTGTTCATTAGCTCTGAACTCTATTCAACCAGTCCCGTACCCTCTCTAACGGATTTTCTTACGTTTTTTTTTCTACTTTGACCTCTAATTAAAAAACTAATCTGTAGACTCTCCTCTAGACTCACCCTATGTGCTATCTGTTACCGTTAAGGAGTTATTTGCTCTTGACCTATTCAGGTCATACCGAAATTAGACGACATTTTTTTTAAATGACGTATTTTTAGTCATTAATGGCCTGTTTCACAGTCCAGGCTTAAGGCCACAGCGATGAATTAGGCCAAGTCTTAATAAAAATTCCAGTTTCACAGTCAAGGCTTAAGTGACATCACTGGCTTAAACCAAGCTTAACTTAAGCCCGTTATCTCGAAGGCTTAAGCCTCAAATGTTCCTGTGAAACATATCTGGAGATTATTAGTAAATATACATTTTGCCTAAATATTATTATTTCTGTTATTAAATGAACGAACGTATTTTAAAAATAGTTGAAAAATAGTTCTCTATAGTTACCAATTTTCAATGCTGTCAAATAGCTATTCCATTTGACGTTTTTAGGAAGACAGTAAATAGTTTGAGATAAACAAGTGAAAAAGCTAGAATTGGTCTAAGACCAATTCTTATGATACCCTAGCTAGATGAATGCACGTATGAAATTTCGTATGGTCACCCATTTGAGAAATTTCGATTTTTTGCATTGGTTTCTCGCATATATTTCTAGAACGGCTCGTCGGACAGAAAAATGATTATAACCAATTTTATAGGATTTCGTATTCTGAAGAAGTTTTTAGTACAATAAAAATGTCTAGGACTGACCGTTTTCAAAGTATATGTAAAAAACCAAAAAATTTATATGGCAACACCAAGAAGGGGTTGCCTGATTTAGTTCGTTTTTGAAACTTTATTACCTATTAGTATGAAAACACAATGTACCAAATTTCAGCTTTCTATGTCGACGTGTTCTCAGGTAGTGTCCAAATATATCGTGGAAAACGAAATTTTTGTATGGCAACCCCACGAAGGATTTGCCCGATTTGTCTCATTTTCGAACTTAATTTTACTTTTTTTTTTAATGTCCGTCTACAAAATTTCAGCTTTCTAAGTGAACGCGTTCTCGAGTTATCGTGCGCACGGACGGACGGACAGACGGACATGCAAAAATCAAAATAACTTTGAATTTTATGCGGGGGTGTCCAATCCATTTTGCTCTACCATCATTATTTCTGTGCGTTACAAACGGAATGACAAATTTAGTATACCCCTTTAGATTTCATCTAGGGTATAAAAAGGTGAATTGTTCATATAATGCAGAGGATATAAAGAAATGAATAATATAATATCGCAAATTGTGGCCCGTGTAAAAATTATAAGGCCCCGCAACATTTTGAGAAATCAGAAGACTTTGATTTTTATTTTCGGTTCCGACTGCCGAAACATTCGGATATGATTGTTTACGTGGTAGAAACATTCTGCAACAATTATTTTGAATTTGATGTCCTTCCAGATAAAAACTACAACAAAATGGTAAATAAAAAGTTCTTCTTCTGTTCGCTTAGTTTTTAATCCACAATGGAAATTTTCCTTTAAACAAATACACAATTACCGCAGTCCTGACAACTTAAAAATTTTCATCTGCGGCTTAACCAAGCCTTAGCTTACAGAGTACTGTGAAACGGAGTAGGCTTAAGTTCGGGTCTTAAGCCACACCCATGGCTTAGCTAAGCTCTGGCTTAAGCCTGGAATGTAAAACAGGCCATAAGGGAACAAATTAGCTTTGAGAATAGCTTCGAGAATAGCTTAGAGTATAGGTAAAGAGCTACTAACTCTTTAACGCCTTGGTTGAGCAGTCGTTGAGAAGGCCTTGAAGTTCTGCATGCAATCAGCCCTTAACTGTGACCGTACGCTCTGCATTTTTTAAGATACAGGGTGTTTTGTAAAAAAAACGCAGCTTTTTTTCTTAACCACCCTGTAACTCCTACACGGATGTGTTTCGATTGGCCCTTACATCTATTTTTTTACTCGATCAAACAAATTTACCGAAGAAATTTGTTGTAAATATTTTAATCCTACTTGACGGTTAAATTTATGGCTTCGTATATCACGAGTCTGCGGATAAATATTCCCTGAATCTCGTTCAATATCATCTCTGTGGAAAGCGAGGATTTAAGAAATCTTACGGATTATATAATTGGGACGAGATCACCCAAACTGCTATAATATCTTCGTATTACTAATAAATTTCTATTGTTTTTGTATAATTAATCGAGAGAAAATGCATTTTTTCCTTTATTTTAATTTTAAACCATTCTTTTCAATATTTAGTACACTTAACTCCGTTTTTGGATGTATTGGTGTACAAGACAGACTTCCTTAGTTTATCAGCTTCATCTCCCTATCCCAAGACAAATTTTTAACTCAGGAAGCTGAAAATTATTATATAGGTACTGATGGAGAAAAACAATAGGAAGATTATAAATATATATACATAATAACAGGATACTTTGTTGATCAATACAAACTACTTTTTTTAAAAGCATATTCGAAATTCGAATTCGAAAATATAATTTTTCGAACATAAAATTTAGAAACGCTTAATCGATTTTTTTTTAATATTTGTTACATTTGAATTTGTTGGAAAAATATTACATAATAATAATAATAATAATTATCGAGCACAAGAAAAGGGGGGGGGGTTAATATTAAAAATATAGTCCCACCTCTAATTTATATGCATTTGTCATAAATATGTACAATAACAAAGGGATCTTCATGAAATTTCAGCAACTGTTAGAACTTTCGATTATTTCTAAATCAGTTTTCGAATCAATTTTCCCAATTTTGCATAATCTAAAATACCTATCTCGAAATTTCTCGCTATTTCCGGTCCTGTAAACGCATTCGATAGGGATCGTAATTTCATTTCCATGAAAAAAAAAATGTTTCAAAAAGTGTGTTGAAATACAATTTAAAAAAGAGAAAATAATCTGCAGACGCCATACTAGAATTTCACGATGCTGCCAATCCGTGGTAAAAGTGAAATACGAAATAGAAATATATTCGAAAACTTAATAAATCTTCGTAGATTAGATTGAAGATTTTCTATCAACATTTCAGGGGGGAAAAAGCAAATAAAAACATCCGAGGCTCTGTGGAACATATTTGAACATGGCATTAATGTTAGATTTGGACTAAAAAAATAAAAATAAAAACCTTAAATAATGGCGATTCAAATCAGTCCAGAAAAGACATCATCTGACGAACTCAATAATTATGGAACCGGACAAAATTTCGTCTGAGAGTTATTCCAATTTCAACTTCATGGATTCAAAAGAATATTTTTTTAACCCAACAAATAAAGGAACGTGATATCTAGTGACTCACATCGGAGAACCACATTAAATCGAAAATTAGATAGTAACAAAAAATTGGCCCAATATTTATGGAAGAAGTGCTCAATAGAGATGTACATCTCCAGGACTTTAAAATACGTCAAACAACTAATGAGCACACAAGACCGTACATAGATTAAAGACGTTAGACATTCTGATTGGTTTATATAGGTAGATACCAAAGCAATGACAACAATCTCTTATAAACCAAAATATTGAGTAATCTCCATATGCGATGGACATAACTCCTTCATATCGAACAACAGGCGCCTTCAAGGTATGTAAATTCGGTTGCTTCCATAATAACATAATTTTGAATGTCAGCTCCAATCTGAATACCATATACATACATATGTATATGTGTGTAGATTTTCATACAGTGATATGATGTTCCTCTCCTCCTACCATTAGTCTTTTGTACCGACAACGTCTAACGATTACATGTACTAACTTCAGGTTGAATTGCCTGAAATTCATCTTTGATGTCCCTAGTCACATGCAAATCTTCCCTGTTCTAATAGAGATAAACAGAAATAATAATGAGAAGATGATATCGAAACTGAATATGTTATCTTACCATGAATGACAACAATGCCGGGGAGCAACAGCAATGACAGCATGTGCCGCGTTATGCCTTGTGCTTTGTTGGCAGGTCTCAAATATACAGCTAAAGCTATATATACTACAGGTTCAATTCCGCACTGGCAAGGTACCTATATACTCCTCCTGTGTACAGGAGATTTCACGAGATCCATAAACATTTATGTGCCCCACCACAAAAGCCTCCACCATACTCTGAATACACAAATAGCGCACATGTTTCAACTGCTATACGCGCGAATATCAGCATCTAACCTACATATTTGAGGATTGTTTGTGTAATAGTGGGAGGGAGGGAGGGGGAGGTTAGAGTTGGAGAGGAGGATAATAAAAATATCACCAAGAACCAAAATAAAATAATGAAAATCGTTCGAAATATTCAATAGGGCATATAAAGGACCATCATCCCTCCTTATATTGTTACGAAACAAATTTCACCCCCATGTCCACATCGCATCTACCCTACCTACCTATCTACCTACCTACCCTACATACATCCTATACCCCCTGTGTATATTGATGGAACTATGTGAGTATATTACATACATATATTTGCCCAGCAAAAGAACACGAATTTCAAAATCCTGTGAGGAACTAAACAGGAGGAGTTGGAATAAATGGCGCTATAATCCAAAACAACGGTCTTTTCTAGATTTTCGTCTTAGAGACTGAGGTCAAACTGATAAGAACTGTCGACAAGACATTAAGTGGAACTTTAGATTTCATTTCGCTCCTCTCTATACTACACCTATAGTTAGTTGGCTATCCATGATATAAGATGAAATTGCCCGGTATGGCTGTTGGAAGCCCGAAGATTTTCAGGTCATCTACTAAGGAGGTGTATGCTATTCGATTTTACCAACAACATTGATATGAAGAGCTGAAATCGTCGTACCATTTCCATATTCCACTTAAGCAAGCAACCGAGCTAATCCCGTCTTGATTTGATTATGTTCAGTTTTATGGGACTTGAAGTACTTTTTTATACATTCATAAAATCAATTATTTCAAGGAATGCTGGTAGGGGGGGGGGGGCATACATTGTTGCGAATTTTAATAAGGAACTAACTTTAAGATAATCCGGGCTCTATTACGAATTATATAATTTTAGCATTATCATTATAATGAACACAGAAAGTACACCTCTATATCTTAGCTTAAAATCTGTTTCAAATGAATATGTAAATCGAAAAGTTAAGGCTGATGAAAATACTTAGATGAAGGACATAACGGAGATATTGTGGCTAGTATAATCCTATTGTTTGCGGGCTTAGAACTTTTCTTTCTGCTTATATGAAGTATGATAAAATGATAAAATGTCAGTAGACTTGTAGATAACACGTGTCTTGAAATATAATTTTCTTACCGGAAGTAACCTTTTTTTTTTTAATGAAATTTATATCCAATGTGGGCGGAGCATTAATTTCCGATACACCGTCACTAAGAATTCTTGCCATTAATATTTCCTCCAGAGTAGGTAAGTTAAGCTGAACAGATAATATCTTCTCTGTTGCCAAAGGGCGGCATCGAAAAATTCGGGTTTTATGAAAAGTTATGTAAAAATCTTTCAGCCCGTGAAATCTAGCGCTTCTGTACAAAACGTATAAAAGACCCAGAATGGAATACAATTGCCACATCTGGGGCGGCGAGACAGATCGCATAGCCTGAGCTTCTTAGATACAGTCATCCAAATGAGATCCTTTAAGCTTATTGGAGATGTAACAATAGCTTTTGTCTAATAGACTCGCTCGAATGCTTTTCGCTGTTTTGTCGGTATATGCGCATGGTTAATGTTGCCACGAAATATCTACATGATCTAGTCGCTTGTAGATTGATTCCTGTACACAATATACAAGCTACATGCCGCGCACATCCTTTCATTCATCAAATTACTTTTCCTATCTACTTCTAGCCATGCTATACTTTGCACAGTATAGGATATATCCATCTGAGCTTGGCTTAATAAACAAACAAAAAATTATGTTTCGTAGTTGAAATGTTTGCTCATGCGCAAAATACTTGTTTCTTTATATTCTCATGTAATGAGATTTTTGCTTCATCCATATTCATGAAGTGAAAATGGTGAGTGAAAATATGAACTTTTTGTAGAACATTGGTTCACTTTTCTAAAAGTAAATAGTATCAGACAATTAACTAACATTTTCATTATAATCACAAATTATAGTAATTGCGTACTAATTTTTAGGTACTTAAATCCGTTATTAAAATGTAATCATTCTTTTTTTTTCTATAATTACTTTTAATTTAATTATTTTTTTACAATTACAATGTAATCGGGTATAACTGTTTTTTTTTTAATTACAACTAGTATAAATGTAATTGTAATTAATTTCTGTTATAATTACTCAGAATTTTTTTTAAACATAATTACAAGTTCAATTTCAAGAACTTCAAGTACCTATTAGAAATTCCCTTTGGATGCATTTTCAGGTTTTTACTAATAAGAGAAGTAAAAGAGTGAAGAAAATTTGAAATGAGCCATTAAGAACTGAAGAGATTTAGAGTAGATAATTTTTTTTCTGTCACAAGGTGGAAACCGACAAGCAAGAAACCAATATGTTGCCTAATTTTAAAGGAAATGCCAGAATTGAACCAGCATGGCGATGAAGCGATGGTAGAAATTTTTGAAATTGCCTGGTTAGCTAATTATAATTGTCTGTGGTAATAATTAATTTTAAAATATAATTGATTATTTCCATCAGGTTCCTGCTAAGCAAGATATATTTGTACTTAGTACGACAGGTTTGGGTCTTAAATGCATTGAGTTCGATGCTTTGCCCCAAGTGAGGATGTTGTGATGATCATTATTCAAAAGATCTCGTTTGACACATGTGCCATCCGCTCTGGATTCCGTAAGAGTGTCAAAGGAGTAAGCGAAATCAAGGGGACTGTCATCGAGAAAGCTATGGACGGGATTGAAACTAGAGGAAAGCAGATCATTAATGAAAATTAGGAAGAGAAACGGGTAGATCAAAGAGCCCTGGGGCATACCGGAATTTATAAGGTGAGGTTCAGATATAATGCCATCTAATACAATCCGTATTAGGTAAACAGATAAAAAACTTTCAATTCATAATAGAAAAGGAGGGTAGAGACCAAGTGCTTTAAGTTTGACTAAAGGGGCTGGATGTTAGGCTCTATCAAAGCCCTTTGAAATATGTAGTGAAGCAATTTTGGACACAACAAAATTGTAAAGACTACAGTCTCAACGTTCCGTAAGAAAAGTCAGTAAGTCATCATAAGATCGTCTAGACCGGAAGCTTTACGTACTAGTACTAGTTTTTCATATATAAGAAAAATGTGAAACCTAAGAAAACAGCACCAGAAAACATCAGTTAAAATATGATTTTTACTAATATATAGTCGGGGCACAACTTGTAGTTATTAAAGAATGTTATACTAGCATAGTTTGTAATTGATTCAACATTTGAAAGATGCATGAAAATCAATGTTAACTTTTTCAAATCTATTCCAGAATATTTCGACTGAATTTTACGTTTAGAATAGAAAGATAAATAAAGTTAAAAATCAGTGAAATGAATATTTTAAGTAGAGCAACATTTTCAAAATTTTTGTATGAATTTGTTCGAAATAAAACAATTTTTTATAAATAAAGTTGAATCGCCTAAAAATCTCTAAAACGTGAAAAATAACTTCTTTCTTTTTTTGCTTTCTCGTATATAATTTTGGAATTTTTGAAGTCGGCGCAAAAATTAATAATTTCCAATTTCAATTTGCATCTTAACTTCTCCAAATTAATAACTAAAATAAATAAATAAATAACTACAGTCCAATTTGATTATAAGAAACAGTTCGATTATTAATTTTGTCATAAATTTCAAAAACTCCAAAATTAAATAGATATAAAAAAAAACTCTTTTTAGAGATGTTTCAGAATTTAGAATGTGGTTCAAAATTTTTTTATTTTTTTTTATTTTTGATTTTTAAACTAATTTTTTTTTATTTTTTTTTTATTATATGATGTAGAGAAGCCCTCAATTTTTTCCAAATTTTCTTTTTTTCGAAATTTTATGCAATTATTGGAGACCGACACAGGATCTGAAAAAAGGAGTTCTTTTCCACCAAGAGTGAATAAAAATTGTGCAGAAATATTTTCTGTAAATTTCCAAAAAAAATAATGCTTATTGGTTGAGATTTTCAAAAACTATAATATTTTCTTTTTTTTACTAGATAAATTGTTTATACTTTTAGGAATATGCTGAGCGTTTAACCGTTTCAAAATTCAAATTGTTACGTCTGCGTCTATATTTCTGCTGACTTAAAGGCTTTAGTTGTTTTTTTCTTTTGGGCTTCTTCCCGAAACTATGTTTTTCAAACTGGTGGGCAAATTATCTCAAAATCTACTAAACCAATTTTGATAAAATTTAAACCACATATTCTTTATGACATTATCTGTCAGAAATGTAGTTATAAGAATAATTTGTCATGATATTTTTGTTTATTATTATAATAAATACCAAATTTTACACCTTACTTATTTTTTCACCAGAGAGGATTTATATATAGGTATAATATGTATGTGTGTAAATATTAATCCATACATATGTCCATACTTAACTAGAAATATGTAGGTATATATTCCACAACTTTTTGCTCTCAATTAAGAATTTTTTGCGATAAGTACAGTATCGACTATACCTGAGGAATTACAAATTGTGATTTCCATTTCTAAGGGCCGTACTCACCAAGCAATTTAATTGAAATTTAATTTAATTTCTGTTTTAGTACTCCTATCAGAGAGGGTTAGGGCACACTTAAAATTAAATTCGAATTAAATTTGATTTATTTTATGTTATAATAACTCATAACTTTAATTTTATTTCTAGTGGGCCCCAACACTCTCTAATGGGAGCACTAAAACACAAATTAAATTAAATTTCAATTAAATGGCTTGGTGAATACGGCCCTAAATGTATATTTTAAAAAGGCCCTTAAACATTTTGCAGGTGGCCCCTGAGCTTATATCTACGCCACTGTCTATAACATAGTTTACTTGAAAATTAAAGAAACTCCTGGACAAATTATGATCGAATCGATTAAAAATTCCCAAGTATGGCGGACCGCCGCGGCAACGATTCAACTCTTTCAGAACTATCTCGATTTACAAGAGCAAATTTATATGATTTTTCTATTATTGTAGATACCTGAAAGTTATACCATGCATCCAAAATTGGGAAAAGGAAATATTGAAACGAATGGTTTAAAATAAAATAAAAGAAAAATGTATTTCTCCCCATTAATAAGACATAAACAAAAGAAACTCGTTAGTAATACAAAGACACTATAGCAGATGACATACGTTCACTCGAATTATAAAATCCGTAAAATTTCCTAATTCCTGGTTTTCCATCGAGATGATATTGAACGAGATTCAGGGAATATTTACCAGCAGACTCCTGATATCCCAAACCATAAATATAACCATCAAGTTAGCAAAAATTAAAATAACAATCAAAATCTTTAGAACAAATTACTTCGATAAATTTGTTTGATCGTGTATCGAAAATAAATCTACTTTCCTTAGTAAAACAATAGATGCAAGGACCAATCGAAACACAACGTACAGATTTGTGAATACGAGAATCACTGCAAACAACACTCCATTTTTGTGTTCGAGGATCTAGAATTGCGACGTTATCAGTTTGGCCTCCAATCGCATATAATGCTCCATTTACTCCAGTTAATCCAAAACCGCAATTAGCCGCAAGCATTTCTGGACCGTTATCCCATTCTCCTTTGCCAAAATCAAAAATTTCCACGATTTTGATACCACTTCCACCGCATGCATAGATTTTGCTGTCAAGATATAAACACCCATGCCCCTGCCTCTCTGTTTTCATAGATGGAAACTCTTTCCACTGCTGTGTGCTTGGCTCGAAAAACTCACAATTAGTAACAGGGTCCTCTACTTCTCCTCCACATATTAACAGTTTATTGCCGAATGTTGTATAACTAAAAAAAGGTCGAAGACTGATTTCTTTTTCTATGGTGCTCTCTTCTCCAAGGCCCATAAACATCTTATTTGGTGCCAATCCGAATAATCTACGTTGAGTGGGCTTATGAAATAAATGACGGCTGGCAGTGGCAACTTTATCTTCAGACTTTTGCTTAGTTAATTCAGCAACTTTCTTCAACAGTTCTGCGTTGACCAATACGTCATCATTGTCAAACATTTTTGAACGAACAAATTCTTTTTCCAATTTAGAGAAGTCAAGTAAATCCACAACTTCCGAAAAGACTCGAGAGAAGCTTTTGGTTTCAGAAACTTTACTTTCAGACCATTTCCAGACATGTTCGAAGATCTTTTTTTCGTTGCATTGTAGATGCAATCTGTTATCAGCAAGTAAAGATCGCATCTCCTCGATAGTCAAGTCACTCATAAATGAGTTCTCGAAAAGATGATCGGCTTTGCTAATGATATACGATAAACACTTATCCTCTAAACTATAAACTAGATTGTTTCCTGCAAGCCGCCAATATTTCACACAGCTATGATCCGTCATTGATTCGCTGAGAACTAATAAACAGATTTCAACTAATTGCTCAAGCTGAAAAATCACTGCGTATTTGATGATTTTTTCGACATCTTTGATTTCTTCTTCGAATTCGCTGGTGTAGATGAACGAAATAATTTTTTCTAAAACATCTCCAGTTATATCTGGCAGTAAAATGGACTCTTGGAACTTCTCTTTCATGGGAAGTGTTAGTAAATCCTTGAAGTAGTTACTTGCCGAAGATACAACCAATTTGTGCACTTTGATTTCGAACCCATCTTCACTTTTTAGAATCAAATCACAAAACTCATTTTCCTTGCGCAATTCATTCTGTTGCCTTAACTTAACCATGTTGAAGGTCTCCAACAAAGATTTTTTCGATGCTCTTGCTGTTTCCATTGTAAATGAAAAATCTGTGGAAGGAAAATAGTAAGAATTTAGGTATCTTGTTGAGTGCATTAATTTATGTCTTCTTTTACCTTTGTTTTATTGCAGACTAGATTTTCCAAACAATTATCAGATGCTTAAAACTTCTTTAAGATCAACACTAACTAGCGTCACTTTCAGTTAATTTTAGTTTTAAAAAAAAACAAAAAACACTTCAGATTGTGTAAAATGCACGAGCGTCTGTCTAGTGTCTACCTCTTACAACGATGAAAATTCAATAAATAAATGTAGCTCTCATCCTCCTCAGCTCAGCCAGCCACTGAAAACCAAAATTTACTTAACAAGTTAGGAAGGAGATTTCCGATTGTTTTTACTTTAAATGCATACAGCTAGAAAAGGAAAGAATGAAGAAGAGAAAATACTAAAAAAAATCAAACTCTCTTTAAAAGTTTTACGTACAGAGACAAAAAATGTGAAAGGGGCAAATTTCATCCAACGAAACAGAATGGCAAATGATTCGTTTTACTCTCATAAAATTTGCCCCTTCCCGCTCTTGTGTGAAAGCTGGTTTTCTGTGAAATATTGTGAAAAAATATCCAATGTTTGTTGTGTAACTTCTATGCTATTTGAACAGCACGTGCTCTTAAGAGATTAAGTGGGAGAAATACTGGATTTTCTGATATTTTCAGTAAAAAAAATGCGAATTCATTTGAGAGGAATTTTATATCTCATTTCAGCATCAGCCCCTTTGGCCAAAGTTACCTAATGACAAGTTAAGAAGCTGGTGAGATTTCCGAGTGTTTTACATTTAAAATGCATACGGCAAGAAAAGGAAGAAAGAAAGAAAAAAATCAAACTCTCTTTAAAAATTTTATGAATAAAGATAAAAAATGTGAAAGCGTAAATTGCATGCAACGAAACAGAATGGCAAATGTTTCATTTTCGTAAATAAATGAGAAGAGGGGAAGTTTGCACGGTTTACTCTCATAAAATGTTCCCGCGCTTTTGTGAAAACCGGGTTTTTCTGAAGAATTTAGAGAATCGGCCAATGTTTGTTTTTGCACGTGCTTCTGTTTATCTACATTGGTTATTAAGTGGGAGAAATTCTTGCTGGATTCTCTGATATTTTCGGGAAAAATGAGAATTTCATTCAAGAGGAATTTCACATCTACTTTCAGCATCTGGGCCAAAGCAAAATTTCTCTTTTTCTTAAACATGGGAGATAGTGTGACCGGATGTAGATTATTATGAATAGTTTGAAAGGATTTTGAGGGATTTAATAAGATTTTGTCATTCGGGTAATCCTACGTTCTCTCGATTTTTGTTTTTAACACGTTGTCTCAGTTGCACTACAATCGTGCATAGCCAAGTTCTTTTCCACCATTAATGCAAAAGACGAAAGTGTTTAATTCTAAAAAACACCAGAAATTCTCCAATTTTGCTCTACAGCTTCTTAACTTGTCATTAGGTAAACTTTGCCTTTGGCCAAAGCAAACCTTCGAGAATACTTCCCCGGCCATGAAACATAAACCTATATGTGGGTGTGTGCGGAGTCCATTTTCAAAAATGGGAACAAGTTAGCATCTGCGGCCATCCTCCGATTTTCGTCAAACTTTGCTCACTCATTCTAATTAACTCACAAATGACGAGTATCAAAATAATTTTGAGCGATAACCTATATTTTATGAGATATTTAACTTAAAAATTCCCGAAATTTACACTACACACTTCACAAACGACATTTGACATTATTTAGAATGTAAGCTCCGTTGGGCATCACATGTGATACGGAGGGAGTCTGTTTCATGGCTTGTGAAGAATGCTCAAGGGTTTTGGCCAAAGGCACTGACAGAGTTCGACACTGGCACAGCCTCGTGTAAACGCCTAATGACTAGTCTTTTTTACTGGTTAGATTTCTAGCCAGAGTCAGTACTGACTACGTCAATAAACTGCCAACCGTAAAATTAAAATGGATGCTAGTGGAAATTTGTGTTTATTATTTCTGATCTTCTCTCTTTTGAGTGGGAAATGACTAAAAAGAGTTTAATATATAAATAGTAATCATGATTTATTATTTACTGAGCCACCCAGCCAATCGTAGACTGAACAGCATTGCCATTGCCAGTGCCACCGCAGCTACATGCCGCCGGCCTATAAATACACCATCGATCAGTGCAGAATTCGTCAGAGAAATCTTTAACATTCCACAACTTCCCACTCCCATCCAACTTCCCTATTCCTCTAAATCCCAAAATTGCTAAACAATATACAAGAATACAGCTTGCCGTCGCGCAACAAGCTGTTAATAATTTTTCGACATCGCGTAACCTAAAGTTAATAATTATTCGAACAATTAAAGTGTGTAAAGTGAATCACAGACAAAAGTGAAACCTAGGCCAAAATTAAAGCCAGTACGTAAATTTTTTTTCAAATATCCCGGGATATCGGTTCGGTTTATAATTTCGCCATAATTCGTTTAGTTTCGTAAATCGCGTGTGAAGAACTCTTATTGATTGATTGATTTATTAGAGAAAAATGACGGAATAAGGAAAAAATCATTAGAAATGCATACAGAAGAGGAATGTTTGCACCGTTTGACGACTTTTTATAATGACTGACTAGTCGGTTGATCGAACGAAAATTGTTTTGAGTCAGTAAAATTGACAGACAAAATCAGTAGGTACTGTCCGGCAGCCCTACTGACTCGTGTAATCGCCAGGTTAGAAGCATATTTGAGAATGTAATACCAAAATCGACCATCGATTATCGAAACAACAATGACTTTCTATCCATCTATCTTACTGGCAAATATAACACGAATCGCTGACACTGTAATCCTTTCTCTGTCTCGAATACGTACTTTCAGGGATGAGCAAATAAAAATTGCTTAATTTTGTTTCTTTAAAAATCGGGCTTAATCGATATTTGATATTAGAATTGATAAGCTTCCAATAAAAGTAATAATTTCAAATGTGTTTGGAATATTAAAGCGAAAATTTAATTTGAAATCAAGATAATTGTCACACCCCTGCCAATAAAATTGGTCCCACAGGATATAGCAGTAGTTGCACCTGTACCACGCCTACGATTTAAAGTCCATTTCAAATTAGTGGGGGGAGGTAACAATGGGAGTTATAAACCGTTGTGCAGGAGGAAGGTCACAAGATCAGTCAGTCGAATATAAAAATATTCCGTGTAAAAAATAAAAACAAAAACACCGTTAAAGGGGAATTGATTTATTTAGTAGCAGGAATAGTATTAGGAGGATAATTCCATATGATAAAACTTTTATAGTTTGTAAGGAATACGAAAATTGCTCACCCATATTTTTTATTTATTATGAAACGTCATTTTCAAAGATACCGATTTTTTTTTATATCCAAATGTCAAATGAAGCTAAGTGCTTGCTTCTTTTCTTAGAATTGAACCATTGCTGGTAAATTTGACAAATGAAGAGGGACCTTGAAACGTTTGAATAGCTACAGTAACATCAGTTTTCGATTTTCATAAAAAAAAAACTTTAAACGCGTTTTTCTCTAAACAAGGTTTTTTCGGTCGGCGCCGGTAACTTCTCCGGAACCACTGAACGGATTCTTATGAAATTTTAACTACATATTCTATACATGAATATCTTTAGCGCATTCTATAACCGTATTAAAATTAAAATGTTTTCTTTTTTTTTTGTCAAAAACAGTGAGAAAAAAACCTGTTATTTTTTATTTTTATTTTTAATCTCTGGCATTTTATTATTTATGAATAAATATTAATATCCATAGAATCTGCGAGACCACAGTCATATTGAATCTAAATAATTTTCTTTTTTTTTGTTTTCGATGAGACGTTTTCCAGATATCAACGCCCCCAGTAACATATCTACTTTACGAGGAACTATGTTTGCCTGTTACTTTTCTGTATAAAAAGTGTTTAAAATAAATTTAAAGAAATTGTTTTATGCATTTCGAGAGTGTATTTATTAAACTCAACAAAGTTTAATAAATATACAAAAATAGCCATTTTTTTTTTTTAACATCTAAACCAGAATGATCCCTTAATGTATTCACTCAGTATAGATAATTCCCTTTCAACAATGCAAGAAACTTCAATTGTGAAATTATAGACAGAATATGGAGGAAACTTTATTTGTGACATGAATGCAATCAAACTAGTACCGCGGTATAGTAGCATCAGCGAGTCTACAACAGAGAAATGTAATTTCCTCATATATAGAACAGGTCGAACTATCTGTGGTATACCAGCAGCCCAACTACATACATATATAAATACATACATACACTTCTACATAAATTCAACAGAGAAGTCCTATAAAGTTTCAACAAAAGACGATATAGTACATGTCTACCACCATGCCGCAACAAGAAAACTTTTCTTCATTTTAATTTCGAAAACAAAATTTGATTTTTACAGTGTTCTGCACTGGTTGCAGTTTCTTTTTGGAATGATGTGGCCTCCCTCTTAAATTTAGTCTTATTATTGTCCTTTCATCCTGTGTATATCCTTTTAAGTGTGCGGTGACAATGAATTTGCTAGAGAGCTCAGTAAAATAAGTTTTTTTTTCTATATTAATCTGCATTAGTCTCTTTCATAGTATACCTTCCACAAAAAGGCAAAGAAGTTGGGAGGGTTTTGATTATATATTAATTCCACAAAGAAAGATTATTATTTGTTAAATTTCTCTTTTGAGGAGAGATTTTGTTGAGCTTATCTAATTAGAGCATCATAGAAAAGACTTCGAGTGTGCCTTTTATCCATATAGCTACACTACACATATAAAATGAAGGAGTAATCGATTATACCTTGTTACCGCCATTTATTGGATAATTTGATTGGGAGCAGTTAAGTAAGTCTTACAAAGACGAAACCTTGATGTCATGCAAGTACCTCTTCCTAGATAATTTCATTGATCATAAAATCCGACCAAAAATTTCAATTTCAAAGAAAATCAGAAGACAGAAAAAAAACCAAAAGAAAAACTTTTGCAATTAACCGACTAACATAGAAGTGGCAATAAACACAGAGAAAAGATTCAAATCTCTCACGATACGCAGTTGACCCACTTGGTCATTATCTAGGTCCAATGGAGATCACTCAATATATAGAGAGTATGATTCTTCTCAGTTAATCCAAATGTACTAAACTTCGCTAGTTGCTTGAAAAGTACTCAACCTCAGGGTCATAATTGAATTAATTAATTCACGCTGACCAATTTCATTGTGATGATAAATTCAAGAAGCACATTTTGTAGTCCAAAAAGTCTTGTAGATGGTACCGGACGGTTCGTGGCAGACAGTGGAAGACAAGAAATGTTCCCACGAGATTTTTCTTCATTTTTTTTTCGGATGAAACTCTTTATGACAAAAGAAGCTTCTTGGCTCTAGATATACCAAATACATCCCATTCCCTAGCTAGAGCTCAACGCAACTCGTTAAAAGTGTCTTCTTAAGGAATGAAAGGTCATAGTGCGCCTCGTTGGAAATTTTGCAGAACAATGGATGATGAGGCGATTTAATAACTGAGGACGGTATTTTTTTTTTGTTGTATGATTTTATAATGCTTGGCCTTGTTCTCCAGCACTCAAATCCTCTGAAAGTGTATTCATCGAAGCAATATTCTTCACTTCAGATGTTTGCAGATGAGAAAAATGTTTCCATTGTTTCTGTGAAGGTTTCACTTAGGCAGGTAGATAGGTACCTAGACCTACCTACATATATAATGTACGTGATGTACTTGAATGATTCAAGGATAATTCAATTATTTTGCTGGCTGTGATGTCGAATAAAAATGAAAAATTATAATTCAAAATTTAAAACAATTACCTTACGTGTATGTGAGTGTGTGTGTGTGTGTGTGTGTATGGTAGTTTTTTAATTTTCTTTCAATTTAATAAATATTTTTTGGAGAACTATTAAAAGGGAAAGTAAAACCATAATTAAATGACCAGAGTAGTAGTAGGTATAAGATCTGTTTAATAAACTCGAAAAAAGTTCAGAGCAGAGCTCAACTTAGCTCATGTTATACAGACTAACAAGGTATGATAATCCGGTACCCATAGATTCGTTATTTTCTGTATTAGACGATTCGCATGACGCGTTTCTTAAAAAGTGAAAAATATTAAGTTTAATATTTATGCAAATTTATTCTACTGGATCCATTTACAAGCTTCAAATAAGTACAATTTTACTTTCTAAATATAAAGATAAATTGAAGGAAGATTATTGGAATTTTATTCCACATTTTAATATGCCACTAACCCCACTTTTTACACTTAGTTATGATGCATTGCATAAAATTTTGCCTTCTATTTTCGAAAATTACCATTACCACTAACTAATTTCACTATAGAAATAAAAAAAAGATCTTAAATAATCAATTAAAAGTGCAAATTAGAAGTATTTTAATCATATTTTGCATTTTTTTTATCGATAATACTTTCGTGACAGTTTGTTTTAATCCGAACTGATTTCCCTGAAATGACCTTTAAACTAACAAATTCAATGTATATTTATGGTAAGAAACTCATATTATATTTATTATTATTTATCCAGTGGAATAAATTTACATAAATATTTCCGTTTTAAGAATCGATTCGTGTGACGTCACACGCACTTGACAACCTGGACGATCATACCTTCGTGAACTTAGGTTAACTGTCAAATTGAAAGTAGTGCAGAAAAGTGCAGGCAACTCATCAGATGCACTTTTCTGAGATCTGTAACCGAAAAAACACAATTGTTTAAATTAATGCATGATTAATGTAAATAAACTTTTATTTCACACACAAAAACACAGAAGCACAGATCGCTCCCCCTGAGTCACATTATCAAAATGTGACGCCTTTCTACCAACGAAATTCAGATTATCCAAAATTAAATACACAAAGATCTGCAGCAATAGAAGATCTGTGAATGTCAAAGTCTTCTATAACTATTATAACTGGTAAAGTATAAAAGTCTTGATCAGACTGTTATCGAAAATCTGAAAAGATAAAAGCCTTATGAGACTTTTATCATGGGACTTAAATGAATAAAAGTCTCTGGAAACAGTTATGGACTGACTGAAATTTATAAAAGTCTTCTAAAGCAGTTACCTTGAGACTAGAAAATTAAAAGTCTTATGGAAGTTTTATATAAAAACTTATTAATAAAACTCTTAGCACTGAGCTAAAAGTATAAAAGTCTCCATTCAGTATGATGGGAATTTTTTTTAGCTGATTTCCAAAAATAACAGTTATTTACGGCCCCCGGTTTTTTTTCTTCGAATATTCTTGAAAATTGTTCTTCACAAATTTTGGCCAGCAGTACCCCAAAAAGAATTGAATTTATTCGGTTATCTGGGTCACTACAGATTTTTATGGTCATAGATCATTTTTCCTTAGGAACTTTGTGAAAATGTTTCCTCTTAATTTATATGCGCTAGTTCTGGCATGGTCGACATTTCCAAAAATGAAAATTAGTCAAAATTGATTTTGCTATATCATATTTTCGTTTTTGTGCATTTCGTTCCAGAAATTTTATATTCAGCAGATGGAAGAAAAATTTCTGTTGATAATTGAGGTGCGTTTTTTCAAAAGTTTTTCAGGAGAAGCTTTAAAGTACCGACTTTACTAAAAGGCAGAGCTGGGCAATATTTAAGTGAAAAAAGACTTAAGTACTACTTAAAGTACATTTTCGTTACTTAAGACTTATTACTCAATACTTTTGAAATGTCCTACTTAGTACTTAAACATAAGTACTTGCTTCTATTTACTTGTACTTAAGACTTAGTTTTGTACTTAAGTACCAAGATTTTTACTTAAATATTTCTGAGTCTATATGAAGTACCTACAAATATCTAACTCTTCGTAGAAAATCAAACACAATCTCTAGCGCAATTCCTTTTTTGTTGAGTTTTAAAGCACACCAATAACTGTCAAAGCATGTGCCGCAATCACGCGTCAAGACAGAACCTTAGACAAACTAATAATATACAAACAAGACTGGACAAGTAGAAAATAAACCAGTAACGTCTCGCTCAAATGTAAAATCGATGATGCCTCGAGTTGATGACATAACTAAGGATAAGCAAGCAATGCCACGCTCCAATATAAAATCAATGAAGCCTCGACCTAATGTAGAGGAGGCCTCAATTTTTTCTTAGCAATTTACTGGAAATGGGTGCTTGGGCGGTCCTCTAATAGTTATTCTGAGTGTAAATAGTAGTAGTAGATTCTAAAAAAGTACACAGTACTTTTTATAGACTTAGTACTTACTTACAAGTACTTTTCATACTTGAGATACTTGTACAGTTGTACTTACACTGAAGTGCTCAGGCCTTCGGTACTTGTAATTGTACTTAAGTACTTTTTCTTTGGTACTTGCCCAGCTCTGCTAAAATGTAAACGATATAATGAAAATTTTTATAATTTTTGATTATTCTTTAAACAATATTCAACATGTGTACGTAAGTATTTATAATTGAAATTTGTGGAATTTGCTTGTAATATTAATGCAGTAACTTAGATGTGATTTTGGTATATTTTTCTAAATACGAACAAATGTGTATAGAATTCGCGAAAAGTTTTATCCTTTGGCGATAGATGGCGTCATGTGTAAAATTTTACAATATTTCTCATTTTCCTTAAAGGTTCCCATTTAAAAACTAATTACGTACCTACTTAAGCTAAAGTAACAATGTCATTAAATTTGAACAAATCAGCATTTAAAAAAATATTTAAATTTAACCAATTGTGGAATCTACTATAAAAGAAGACGAGACGGTCCCAAACACCCTTTCCTATATATCAAGGATTTAAAGAATTCCCTCCTGGCATAACATTTTGTGCGAGAGAATTTTTAAAATCGCTGGGAAAAACAGTTGGGTACTGAAGTGGACCATAATATGGTTATAGATAATTTTTCAAGAATGAACCTAGACGAAAGAGGCTGGTGTAGTTGCCATATTTATTTATAATTCATTCGTATGTAGGTACATAGGTGTATATGGTACATACTTATATTAACTTTATTTTGAAATAATAGATTTTTGTTGTTTTCCTTTAATATAAAATGTGAATGTACTTTATGTATACCACTTAAATCTGGAGGTCTATTTTTTCTTTTTTCAAAATAGGAAATAATTTTTTTTTTATGCAGTGGCACCTTTTTTAATATGATCGCTCCCCCAAATGTTCAAACCTAGATACACCTCTGCAAAAACACAATTATAATTCAATAGAATAGTTCAGAAACTGCAATTATTTGAATTGTTATTAGAACTTTCACCACTATTTACATTTGTCAAATGCCTCCTCTAAGTAACTCCTTTGAAAAAGGTGGAGCAGAAAATCTTGTTCTAGGTTACTCCAGTTCACTCTTGAACAGTCTCATTAAACACAGTTCAGTTCACTTTTGAGTACATTAGAGATGTGCTCTGAATTCATTAAACACGGTTTTCTGATCTAGAGCAACTCATTAAACAGACCTATAGTTGGATTATTTGAAATTTTTTGAAAAGAGCATACGAAAGTAGAGAGAACCTGACCGCTTTTATTTTATTTTTCTGCTGTTAAGTAAATTATTATTAAATAAGCGGGTGTTTTTTTTACATTATTTTTAATCTTGTACCTTCTCGAATATGTTCCTTAAATTTTGTAAAAACTCATGTAAGGAATAAATAAATAATAATAGGTAATAATGATGACACCTATCTATGCATAGATAATTGCTTGCTTTTGGCATCTGTAAATCCTCTACGCGTCTCCAACACCTGCATTTGTATTTTTTCGATTGTAAATTTCCAAGAAGTCCGCGCAGCCATTTTTTTTTTCTAAATCTAAATGAGTTATTTTGCTGTCAATTGTAATATATAATTCAGCCGCCCTTAAACAATTTCTTTGGAAATATAAAATAATTTCCTCGGCAACAACAAAGTAACTTAAAAAAGGGCAATTTGGGCTAGATTTAGTTAAATCACAGTGCATAAACCCATCCAGTTTAAAGTATATACCTACCTACATAATAGTGGTAGAAGCTTCCTGAAAACGTACCTCAAAGTTCACCATCTTATCAGGATCAGTTGTAGCATCATGTACCTACCGACACAAGTCTTCAGAAAAGGTGCGTCAAGTCAAGTCAAGTATATACCCCAGGATTGACCACCTTTATTTAATTGATTGTTTCGAGTCATTTGCATTTCTCAAAACGGATCCCTTTTTTTCCTTTTTGATAGCACCGACAAAATGATATAGGCCTACGAGTAACAAAAAGGAATGTGATTCATGTCGTAGGTCATAAAGGCAGTTTCAGATTTATGGTTCCTACTCTTCTATACCTACCTAGTATCTACCTTCTTAAATCAAATTTCCTCAAACTTAAAAGTGCATCGTTTTCAGTGCATGATTTTCGTGTTAAACAAAACTTTAGTTTCTTGTGCTGAGGTCTATTGAATTTTCATCGTAGAGTAGTTAAGACGTTCGTGCAATTTACACATTCTGCTTAGGAAGTGTTTTTTTTTTTATTTATCAAACTAAAAAGTTACTGAAAGTGAGACTAACGTGATAATTGATTTTAAAGAAATTTTGAGCATTCGATAATTGTTAATTATAGAAAAAGGTAAGAGGAGACGTAAAATAAAGAAAATCTAATAACATTTCTAAATTTTTACTATCTGCCTTCCACAGATATTTCATTTATAATGGAAGCAGCAGGAGCATCGAAAAAATCTTTATTGGAGACGTTCAACATGATTAAGTTAAAGCAACTGAACGAATTGCGTAAGGAAAATGAGTTTTGTGATTTGATTCTAAAAAGTGAAGATGGATTCGAAATCAAAGTGTACAAAAATGTTGTATCCTCAGCAAGTAACTACTTCAAGGATTTACTAACACTTCCAATGAAAGAGAAGTTCGAAGAAAGAGTCCATTTTACTGCCAGGGGCAAGATGTTATAACTTCGAAAGATTCGACGTTCGACAATTTATCGATAGTCGGTATGTTGTAAAGGGCTAACCACAATGTTCATATGCTAGCATATGCAAAAACACGAGCAATTGCTTTTCATAATAACAACCCACAATAGGAATAAGAAGCCGTTCGTCAAGTTTTAATTCCTTTCGTCAACTTCTGTCTGTACGCTCGCGATCGTACTTGCATAAACAAATTTGACAGTTTGTGTAAATGCTATACAAATGTTAGTGATGAATAAGGAAGCATTCGTGATATTTTCAAGCCTTGCATATGCAAGGCATAACACTTTCGACAGGCGATAATTTCGATAGAATATCACTGAGTTTTGCTGAGAGTGATATTACAAGCGAAGATTAAAAAATATATGTAAATTTAAGAAATTTGATTTATATGTTCAATTTTTTTTTAATTTATTCAATATAAATGATTTTATATATTAATTATATAGATTCTGCAAACTTGAAGTTATAAATATTTCTTGAATTCAAAAATCAATAAGGCAGAACATTTGTTTAGGCACGTCCATAACATAATACCGCTACCGCTGCCTTAAATATTTTCTTTTGTCCCGGTAATTAATTATTTCTTCGTCATTTTCATTATCCTCCACAAATAAAGCCACTGCGGCTTGAAAAATTCATAAATTCCAATTTTATTATTATTAAAATTTATCAACAACTAGAAAAAGAATCTATAAATGTCACTTTTGCTAGGGGAAAAAATTCGGAAATAGTTTCGAAACAAGAAAAATCGCCTGTCGAACGAAAATCTTATAACATACCGCCAGATCGAAATTTTCGATTTCGATGCGAAGTTATAACATGTCGCCACTGGATTTGTACTTTCGGAATGAATGGGCTGGTTCTGAACAGGAACACAAACAAAAATTAACATTTCCGATATATCGTTAGCAAATATCGATACAAAATTTCCAGAATTTTATGGAAAAATATCGATAATCTACAGAAGATCGAAGTTCTGCAAGAAATGCTTTTACGATCGCATCCAAACTTTCAGATTGAGCTTTTACATATGGTTCACAAGGCAAAGTTCATCAGATTATCGCTAAAAGTGAGACTGACTTGACAAATTGACGTATTGAGCTTAAAGAAATTTTTACAATTCGATAATTGTTTGGAAAATCGTAACCTGCAATAAAATAAAGGTAAGAGAGGAAATGAAATAAATATTACTCATCAGGTTTCCAAAATTTTTACTATTTTCCTTAAACACATTTTTCAGTTATAATGGATAAAACAGAAGCAACAAAAAAATCTTTACTGGAGACCTTCAACATGGCTAAGTTAAGGCAACTGAATGAATTGCACAAGGAAAATGAATTTTGTGATTTAATTCTAAAAAGTGAAGATGGATTTGAAATCAAAGTGCACAAATTGGTTGTATCCTCGGCAAGTAACTACTTCAAAGATTTACTAACACTTCCAATGAAAGAGAAGTCCGAAGAGTCCATTTTACTGCCAGATATAACTGGAGATGTTTTAGAAAAAATAATTACGTTCATCTACACCAGCGAATTCGAAGAAGAAATCGAAGGTGTCGAAAAAATTATCAAATTTGCAGTGATTTTTCAGCTTGAACAATTAGTTGAAATCTGTTCACTAGTTCTGAGCGAATCTATCAACGATCGTACCTGCGTGAAATATTGGCGGCTCGGAAGAGTTGATCTGATTTATGTCTTAGAGGATAAGTGTTTGTCGTATATCGCTAACAGAGCTGATTATCTTTTCGAGAACTCATTAATGAGCGGCTTGACGATCGAGGAGATGCGATCTTTACTTGCTGATAACAGATTACATCACCAATGCGACGAAAAAAAGATCTTTGAACATGTTTGGAAATGGGCTGAAGGTAAAGTGTCGGAAACCAAAAGCTTCTCTCAATTATTTTCGGAAGTTATCGATTTTCTACACCTCTCTAAATTGGAAATTGAATTTGTATTTGAAAAATTGTTTGGCAATGAAGATGTATTAGCCAACGCCGAATTGCTGAAGAAAGTAGCTAAATTAAAAAAGGAAAAGTTTAAGGATGAGGCTGCCATCTGCCATGTATTTCATAAACACACTCAACGTAGATTATTCAGATTGGCATCAAATAAAATATTTTTCGGCTTTGGAGAAGAGAAACTCATAGGAAAAGAAATCAAACTTCGACATGCTTTTGGATATACAGCATTTGACAATAAATTGTTGATATGTGGAGGAAACGTAGAGAAATCTATTACTAATTCTTGTGAGTTGTTCGAGCCAAGTACGCAGGAGTGGAAAAAGTTTCCATCTATGAAAACAGAGAGGCTGTGGCATCAGTGTTCATATCTTGACAACAAAATTTATGCATGCGGTGGAAGTGATAGAAAAACCGTAGAAATTTTTGATATAGGCAAAGGAGAATGGGAGTACGGTCCAGAAATGCTTGCGAATAATTCTTACTTTGGATTAACTGGAGTAAATGGAGCATTATATGCGATTGGAGGCAGAACTGATAACGTCGAAATATTAGATCCTCGAACACAGAAATGGAGTGTTGTTTGCAGTGATTCTCGTATTCACAAATATTTACGTCCTGTTTCGATTGGTCCTTGCATCTATTGTTTTACTCTTGACAAGAGATATATCTTCGACACTCGATCAAACAAATTTACCGAAGAAATTTGCTGTGAAGATTTTAATTATTGTTTTAATTTTTGTGAACTTGACGGTTATATTTATGGCTTGGGATATCAGGCGTATGCTAATAAATATTCCTTGAATCTCGTTCAATATCATCTCGATGGAAAACAAGGATTTAAGAAATCTTATGGATTATACAATTCGACTAAGTCAACTGCTATAGTGTCTTTGTATTACTAATAAATTTCTATTGTTAATGTATAATTAATGGGAGAGAAATACATTTTTTTCTTTTGTTTTAATTTTAAACCATTCTTTTTCAATATTGTTGATCACTTCTTAAGTAAGCACTTTCTTTTCCGTATTTTGGATGCATGATGTAATTTTCAGATACTTATACCTGCATAATTATGGAAAGTATCGTAAATTTGCTGTTGGGAATCTAGACAAGCCTGAAATTGTTTAATTGGCGCGGGGTATATACATTTTTCTTAAAAGCCGCCATACTTGGAAACTTAATTCGATCAAATTGTTTCCAGGGGTGTGTAAAACTTTCAAGTGAAAAGGAAACAAGGCCTGCATATAATTAGTGTAGTAGAAATTTTGGTGATCTACTAAGTAAATGCCTGGTAAATAAAGCCCCGCACCCACCTTAAAGTTAAGCCGTTAAAGAGGATTTACCACATTTCTGTGTAGGACGGTTGGATGAACACGAAAAGAAAATGATTATAATAAATTTTATAGGTCTTTAAAATCTAAAAAGTTCTTCAGTATACGTGAAAAATGTGTAGGGCGATAAAATGCACAGCTTTAAAAGGGCAGGTGCAATGTCATTTTTCCACCGAATTTGTTTTCAGTTTTTCTTGTTATATTGACTGAAAGACATTTTGAAATGAATTATTGAAATATTTAATAAAACCAAAAAAGTTTCTTCGGGAAAAGTAATTCTGTGCTGGGTGGGAAAGCAAAGAAATTTCCAATTCTTTTTCATTTTAGTAAGAACAATTGAAATAAAGACGCACTAATTTGTGATATTTACCTCCAAATGACGTAAAACGCCTAATTGACAGATGCATTCTTTCATTGTCTTACTGCCGGAGTTTTTTTTATATAAAAGTGGCTATGATTGCGTTCAAACACCATAATTTCCATACATTTGTTCTGCATGCAAATTTTTTTAAACACCATTAGAAAGAAACCGTATTGAGCTGCAATTTGTTATAACTTTATTTTTCTATGAGAGCAATAGTCTAAGGCGCTAGGACCTATTTAAAATGAAATCGTAGTTCTTCCTAAATGAGAGTATAAACGTATAAGTCTACACTTATTTCATGGCTTGTAGCCACGGGAAGGTAAATATTCTATTCTCCTGAAATTTACAAAATATCAGTGATCGAATCAGTTATGAATTTTACGAAAAATGGTTACTTTACTTTTTATTCCGGACCGATAATAGTTTGAAGGTAAAAAAACTAAGCTGGAAAGGCTTATTACTTTTTCTGGCACAAATTCATAACTGATTCGATCCCTAAAAATAATAAGCCAGCTTGACTTTTTATTCTTTCCAGCTGGTAGTAACAGGTTTTGAAGTATAAAAAGCCAAGCTTGCTTCTTATTTTTAGGGACCGAATCAGTTATGAATTTTTTGTTATGGTCGTAGCGTATGGCATATCGCAATATGCTACATTAAGAGTGCTGCAGCATGTACGCCGGCCTGAGAGGAAACCGACAACCAAACGCACCCAAATCGACAGGAAGAGCGTTTCCTTTTACTTTTCAGTTTTTGACAAGGGAATAAAAAGAGCTTGCTTCCTGTCACATTTTTGTCGAGAATGTTCATTCGTGATCAAGGAATAGAGAAGCAACAGTCTTCACGAGAAAGAAAAAGGGTGTTAGTTCGTTCGTTTGCAAGAAAAATCTACGTCCGGGATTTAACGTAAGAAATCACAATATTCAATTTTTATTTGAGCTTACGCGCCCGCGCACTCATCGTAGTGGATAGTCCGCAACAAATTTTGTTCGTACCACGGGGTGACGTGACGACCATCTTGGTGGTGATTTCAATTGTGGAATTTGGCAAACGAATTCTGGAATCATCAGCGCTCAGGGAGCCCTTCCATCTTCACCCTGACGAAGAACTTTCAGCGTGCTCGTGCACGAGCTTGTACAGGTAACATTTCCATTATCAAAACTCTGAAATTGGTCAAATAGCACAAGCTTGTACAATTCTAGAAAAGCGCGTCCATTTCTGAGGTGAGAGCCTAATCCATCTGTCTATTGAGAGAATTGGCAAGAAAAGAAAGGAGAAAAAGAAAAAAAAAACAAAAAAACAAAAAAGGGGACAAAACAACGCAGCCCGATTTGAAGGACAAGGGAAATAGGTTGGTACAGAAATTTTATGACTTATAGTCCAGAACCATGAAGAATTGAGGATGGTGTGATGAGACGAGGAAAGTCTGCACACAAAGTGGCACCACCGGCAGAGGAGGTTACAGTACATAATAATAAATTTCTCCCGGACGAAGGGACAGTGTATTCCCAAAACCGGCCACAATACGTGGTGGTGATGGAGCCGAAATTCAGGCGTGTGTACGAAAACGTATATGTGTGCTGTCATTCCTTCCTGACTACAATTCACGCGGCATTGTTAGCCTAGGGTCAGTAGTTATTACAGTTTCATATATTTAAACTTAAGAGCATTACATTTAACTGTAGGTTTTTGTAGATCATAATTTCTAGAGTTAAGTTACTTAGATGATTACAAACAGCGCGCATTGCGTGGTGAGAAATTAAGATATTTTTTTTAGATTCAAAATTCGAAAAACATTTTTTTGACAACTCTAATCTAGTGAGCTAAAGGTTGTTGCGACAGTACTGTAGGAGTACCTTAATCATGAGATTAAATGTATTTGTTCATTTAAGGAATCACATTTGCGGAAAATGTAGTTCCAGTGCTTAGTCTGATAGTCCGTTTTATCTTCATAAAGTTGTCCTTACGGTTAAAGTCGAAACAAAAAATTTATTAATACTCTTCAAGGCTACACCAAGCACAACGTTGTAGTAAATCGAACCTTAGATTTTTTTTCCTATAACCTATCCTCTTTGTTATATAATCTAGGGATGGCGTACGTATCCAGTCTACTAACCATATTAGACTCGCCTTAGACTGCGACAATTAACAGAGATAACAAAAAGAAAAAAAAGGGAAAGGAAAGGAAACCGGCACTAGTGAAATGGAATAAGCTTAATTTGTGACCATAGTGCTATGCGAATGTTAAATATTGTTATTTAATGCAATTCAACTCAAATCAGTTATTCACGGCACCCTATAGCTCTATAGTTTTTCTAGCATAAGTATAGCCAGATAGGCATCCCATGCACGCATGGGATGAACCTGGACTTTTTCTATGCATATGTATTCTATTTTAGTTTTTGCAATCCGTTTTTTTTTTGCTATTTCGCCTCACATTTTCTAATGCGCGAATTTCGTCATCTGACCAAAGAATTAAACATTACCTTTAACCAGGCAGGCAATGGGGGATACGATCGTATGGCCATTGAATGAATTTTTTTTTTGTAGTTCTAATCAGACGAACTTGCATATGCCTAGATAGGTATACACATCATTCATGTTACGATTATTATTAGTATTAATACTAGATCTTTTATTCATGTAGTTACTGTGGATAGCTGGCGTAGAATAGAGTACGTGCAGGGAGATTTTCAGTGCAGAACTGTGTACTGTAAGAGACATTGAAGACAGTAAATTATTATAACGTAATCATGAATTAAATCGTTTATTTCCCCTTCACATCCTGGAGCCCGCCCACGTGAGGTAAAGGTCGTCTAGGTTCGCCTAGTCTCTCTTTCTCTTCCACAGGTCAGCCAAGGGACTTGGAAATAGTGCCCCCCCCAAGTCAAAGGGAGGATGGGGCAAGGCAAAAGGAGGTATAACACCTACGCCTTCCACCAGTATATAGGTAAGTGACGTAAGGGTCCCTTCAGGACCGAGTGTGTGCCGGCTCTTTTTTTGTTTATGGGTGATGACTAGCGGCAGGTATTTCGTGGACCCCCCCACACTCTCCGCCACCCTTAGCCGAGGTGCTAGCGTGCCGCCCTGTGCAATCGCTGTCATCGAGTGATCTGTGAGCTCATGCTGACAGTTTGGACTTCACGTCCTGACCATTCACTCTAACTATACTATCATAACATTTTACGAAAAAATAATAAGCCTTTCCAGCTTAGTTCTTTTTTTTTTTTTAGTTAAGTTTTGGTATATTCCACTAAATTTTGCGAACATAATTTATCCCAGCTTTTTTTTTATTAAAATTTTCAAAATACCAGTTATTTTCGGTCCCTGCAAAAAATAGTTTCACACTAGCAGCGCTGTGAATAAAATAGTTAAGTGGAACGAGCAGCAGTGATCCCAGTATAGAACTAAGCGGAATGCCAGATTTAATTCTAAATACAGGCGATAGGTGGCCTTTCCGTTTGCTCTATACGTTCTGTCACTGTAAGCTCAATGACACTTAGGCTAAATTTGAGCTGATCAAATAATACCTAAATCAGTTTTGAGCAACTAATACTATCAAACACAGTTTAGATAAATTCAACGGAGATAATATGTAACAGATCTTTTATTTCATCAAGAATGGAGTAAATGTCACTGTTTACTTTCAAAATAGCTGTTTCATAGATTTCGAGTTCGCAGTAAAAAAATTTCCATTGCCGGAGAAACGTATTGCGGATTTAATGTGGACATGTACCTAATCGACATTTCTTCTTAAGACCCTTGTTAGATTTAAAATTACAGTCCAAAATAGCCTTGTTCTTTATACTTAGTTTGCAAATTTTCTTCTCGGGTGGTGATATTTTTGGATTAGACGAGTTCTCAATTAATAGACGTCTAATTTCAGACGAAAAACATACGATAGCCATCTAATTGGATAGCTCAAATTCGTAATGAAGAAAAATAAAAAGTATTTGCAATTTTTATTTTTATTACACTATAGTTACCGGATTAAAATTTATTTTATTTATTTTGTTTAGTTGGTAAGGCTATTTTTGATATTTATGTAAATTTTGAGTCATTTCGAATTTTATTGATTAATTTAGGAATATTTCGGACATATTGCGCTTTTTTAATGTAGTTTTTATTCAAAATTGATCACTTTTAGATCGAATTTTGCAACTATAATACTTAGGTGATTTCGAAAATATCTATAAAAATCATTTTACATGAACCATATGAAATGCCAATTTAGTCAGTAACCATCTTTATACCAATTGTAAATATGGCGGTCTTTAGCCAAATGGAGGCCCTGGGTAGTTTAGGCTATAGGAGTCACTAACAGAAGTTATTTTCTAAAATTCTTTGGGTTATCAACGGGAATAGTAACGTAACGTTTGTTAAAACCCTTCGCGCACTGAAGACTTTTGACACGTGACTGTTTTTCATATCCCGATCAATTCCATAGGCTCTAATGTAAATACGCGCATGGAGTGACGCAACATCAAGGTGACTTTATGGCTCATTCGACCAGTAACTTTTGGGTGACGACGAAGCTATCACCGCGCTTTCATGTTTATATGAATATGCACGCATTGGTAACATTTTTCTAGTCGCTTAACCGCCATTGTTTAGGAGACTGCTGCAACGATAGTGTGAAAGGAAGATATAAATAATAAAGCATGAACACAGGAAGTACAATTCCGACCCCCCCCCCCTATACAACAATAATTTGAAGGATTACTTTGATAGCAATTTGAAGATAAAGATGTGGGGAGAAACATCCATGAAAGTGTTTATAGACCTTAGAATTACAGGAAGTCTCTCATCGGGATCAATTAATGATCGCATATTGGTACTTTTTATAAGTTATAGCAGGACTCAAAATCTACAGTAGTAAATCATCAAATCTTTCAACACTCATAAGGAAATATTAAAAAAAAAAATGTCAGGATAGAATCGTAGTTCATCAAACACTAAGTGAAATTTTGCTTTAAGCAGCCTTCCTTTCGCTCCAAATTGGAAGGACCCAATATCGTTTCTTGTGTTGATATTTTCAATATCCTTATGATAAATATCATAGATATCATCGAAATGTATATTTATAAATGGTGATATAAAACATGAATTACTCACTGTGTACATACGAAACTAGCCCACGGACAGTATCCAAAAAGTTGCATGACAAAAGGTCTCCAGTGAGCGTTAGGCCTAACATGAACCAACAGTATAAAAATTGTCGCTGATTATCAAATATATTGAGTTTGGCAACTGAAAGTATACCATGAAAAAATGCCAGCAATTTATTGGGACTGCAAATGCAGTCACTATAAGTTACTTTGTATGTTGCGACGTATGAAAGTTCGAATAAATCCCACTGACTAACAGCTAAACTAACTTGTAATATGTTGATACTGGTTGAAGAATTAGTCATCGGTTGGTCTACAATCGCAGGGGCTAGGGGGTACCATGGATCGCAGCGCCCTGGGACCACTGGGCCATGCCATGACAACAGAAAAATATTTCTTGACTCACCTATTACTATAGAGATGTACTGCTGTTACAGGAAGCAACAATAGAGAGTTAGTTATATCGACTAATTTCCCTGGAGATGAAGAAACAATGTACCTCATATGCCGAAATCTTTCACAATTCGTATCAAATTTTTAGAAGAGATAGATACACTGATTCTGAGGCACGTGGCGGTGGCGTACTCCTCGCTTGTAAAAACCACTTCAATTGCAGCCAAATTCAGCTTCCCAGTTTCTCCAACACTCTTGACATCGAACTTATAGCTCTTAAGTTGTCTCTCTTAAAATATGACTTATACATACTTTGTTGCTATATTCCTCCAGACTCCATTAATAATATAGATGACAAAGGACAGAATATTTACGACCTGCTCATTTCAACATCCAATTTTATCCATGGTAAGATGGAACCTCTTGACGAATTACTACTAATTGGTGATTTTAACTTACCCAATATACAATGGGTACTTAATGAAGAAGACGATGACTATATTCCACTTAACAACTTGACAGCAAGAGAATCATTTTTCCTTGACACTATTTCATGTCTTGGTCTCAGCCAAATCAGTAACGTTAAGAATGACATGGATAGGCAGTTAGATCTGGTATTTTCTACTGACGTGGCGGATAACTTTTTAGTTGAACCTAGCCCCGTTTTAATTTCTACTCTTGACAAATACCACCCCCCTATAGTAATTACGTTTTCCCATGAAACCGAAAACTTGACAAATTGTGACGAAACACAATACTTTCTCAATTTTAGAAAAGCTGACTTCGCGGAACTTTCTAGTAGACTTACCGCTATTGATTTCAACACATTACTATCTTGCGATAGTGTTGATGAAGATGTTTCTAAGTTTTACATAATTCTTTTTGATCTATTCTCTTCTCATGTTCCCCGCGAGCGCCAGCGGTTGCATAAAACATCACCGCCATTGGTTCAATAAAGAACTGAAACGTCTTAAAAATAGAAAGAATAAAATGTGGAAAAGTTATATGAGGGACAAAGATATTATAAGTTATAACAACTTCCTCGCATCCTATAATGAGTTCAAAGAACTTTCTTCTACACTTTATGATGAATACGTCCTAAGCATGCGAACGAAATTATTTAGTGACCCACGCATCTTTTTCAAGTTTATTAATATGAAGAAAAAAACCGACAACTACCCCAATACCATGAAGTACAAAGATACTGCTAGTGATGATTCGTCTGAAATTTGTAATATGTTTGCTTCATTTTTTGACAACGCATTTGCCTCGTCAAATTTTCAACCTCTAAATAGCAACTTCAATCATATGAACGATTTCCATAACGTTTCATTCACTGTCCCTTCCATTTCACATGAGGATATACTCGATCACATTTATGAGCTCCCTAATGACTTCACAACGGGTCCAGATGGGATCCCTCCAGCCTTTTTTAAGTCTTGCTGCCTTGCCCTGGCAGCTCCGCTAAGAATTATTTTCCAAAAATCGCTCGATACCGGTTGTTTCCCGCAGCTATGGAAAAATTCCTTTGTCATACCTATCCACAAAAAAGGTAGTAAAAATGAAATTTCTAACTATAGGCCTATTGCAAAATTATCTTGTATGCCTAAATTATTCGAATCCATCATTTACTCTCAGCTGTCAGTTTCCTGCAAGAATTTGCTTTCTTTTAACCAACATGGGTTTATTTCAGGCAGATCTACAACCACTAACTTGTTAGAATTTGTCTCAGATACCATTGGCGGATTTGCAAAAGGCTACCAGACGGATTGTATTTATACAGACTTTAGTAAAGCGTTCGACAAGTTATCTCACTGCGTGATACTCTTTAAAATGGAAAAGTATGGGTTTCACCCAACATTTCTAAAATGGACGGAGTCTTATTTAGATAACAGAACATACCAAATCTTATTCCGCCATTCCATCTCTAAAATCTTGATGGCTTCGTCTGGCATGCCTCAAGGTAGTCACTTGTGCCCGTTGTTCTTTATTCTATCTATTGACGACATTGTCTGTCTCTGTTGTGAGGCACTGTAAAGTCTTGATATATGCTGACGACATTAAGCTTTTCGCTCAGATTAAATCTGTTAGCGATTGTGAACAGGTACAGGCTGACCTTCACAAATTTTACGACTGGTGCAAAAGTAATAATTTGGTACTCAATATAGACAAATGTGAGGCTATGACTTTCCACAGAAATCAGAAACCAATCACTTATGATTATGAGTTCTTGCATTCCTCGATTCGCCGTGTTGGCTCTGTCTGTGACTTGGGTGTCAAATGTGATCAAAGATTGAATTTTATCTCCCATATAAACTGCATGGTATCAAAGAGTAGTTCTATGCTGGGTTTTATAAAACGTTGGTCCCGAGAGTTTTCGAATCCCACCATAACTCTGCATTTGTACACTTGCTTTGTGAGACCACTGCTTGAATACGCTAGCCAGGTCTGGTCTCCATTTTACGGTACACACATTGACCGTATCGCGTCTGTTCAGCGGAACTTCCTACGATTTGCTCTCAGGCGCCTACCTTGAAATAACTCATTGATTCTTCCACCCTATGAGGATCGGTTGAAGCTTCTAAATATGCACTCGCTTGTGAACGTCGCATGGTTGCCGATGTAACTTTTGTGCACCAACTCTTAAACGCGAATATTGACTCTCCTCTGTTATTTAATAAAATCTCTTTTCGCGATAGCAGGCACAATTTGAGAAGGCTACCTCTGTTGCATGTTAACTCCTCAAGGTCTAACTATAGCATGTACGAACCTATCAATCGCATGTGCATTACTGTCAATAATATAGCTGAGAATTTTGTTATAGATGTTTGTAAGCATGTTTTAAAAAAACGTCTATATAATATTTAATCTATTTTGTTTAATGTTTTTTGCATGTAATTTCATCTGGTGTTTGGTTTATGTTTAGTATAACATACTAATACTAACACCGACTAAGTGATGAATCGCATGTATTGTTGAGACGTTTATTTATTAAACGTGTCCATGCTGCGAGCTTATGTTAAGCTGGTTCTGATAGTCAAAAACATATGCGGCTCGTAAAGCGGAAATAAATCACTGTTGTATATGATGTAAGGTCTTGGGGTTGCGACACCAGGACCCACCCAAAAGGAAAGAAAAATTACGCATGACATATTTTGTGCTTTAGATTCTGATTCTTCTTATTAGAGTTTCTATACTGTAGGGAACTGAACAGAAACAAAAAAAAAACGCGTAAACATTTTTCATATCGAATAGAGTGGGAGAAGGTCTGTAGGAGACAGTGTATTGAAAAACTCCTTCCTTTGTATTAAAAGCAATTATAAGAGCCACCAATTACTCAAACGATCGAAGAAAATACTTAATTCATCCTTATACTCTCGAATAGCCTACTTTGCAAGAAGCACCTACATATTTAGAGGTAAATATTCCCTCATCAGAACACAACTCAATTGTTCTCAAAAGCACTATACACTTTGTAAAATATCTCAGTTGGTGTATAGTCGCAGTTCCCGTGATATGAAATTTCAAAATAATGACACTTCCGTTGTTGTATACATATATACAAAACATTTCATTCCATTATCATTATCTCAGGCCATTTCCCAACGCTTACCTTATATTTTGTTTCCTTTTATGCCCGATTGTGAGACTCCTATAGCTCTTTGTCTACTACCTCAGCAAGTTGCACATTTACGTGCAATTTCCCTGTTATCATTGTCGTCACCTGAGGTTCAGCAGATATTGTTTGTCCTCTTATACCTTAGTTCATTTTGCGACACTTTGAATCTTTTGACGGATATTAAAATTCTAAATGAACGCTATTCCATTTCCTGTTGCAACTATATTGTTGCGCAGCGCCTTCCACTTGTTTCCAATATTTCGCTCATTTCATTTGCATTTCTCAGGTAGCAATTTTGATTCTTTGCTTTTTTGCAATCTAAGGTCGTTTTTGGGCTCCAGAGTAGCAATTTCATGGGGTTAATATAGGCAAAAATGGCAATATCTTTTTCTCTGTGTGTTGTGCACAATATAGAATGAATTCTAGATACATGGGGAAGCCTTATAGACTCATCAAGTGAACCTGATTGCGTTTCTGAATATTTTTATTGTGATTATGATGACAAAAATTTGAGTAAGCAAAATTAAGCTAGAGAAAAAAAAACGAGTGATTTCAATGGGAAAATCAAAATAGTTAATTGTAATTTTCTATTAAATTTTTCCATATACTATAAAAAATAAAATATTTCTAAAAATCATGAGTTTGTTTGTTGATGGAAATCATTGGTATTACGTAGATGATGATGATGATTCCATTGAAGAAGAAAACCATAGAAAAATCAAAAGAAAATCTCAACAAATAAATTGACAGAAACAAAGTTAGTTGAAAATTAAATAGAAGTCATTGAAGAAATTAGCGATGTTTGCTTGATTTAACAAATATATAAAGATAAAAAAGATAAAACAAAAGTCAAGCACCGCCAACCAACAAGTCCTTCTATGGATGTGCTCAGAATTTAAATGAGACGTGGGATTTATTTTTTTTTTCTCTGTTCGTTTTTATTTGAAAGACGATTCTGATTTCTGCTGACTGCTATAAGCTAAAGGCAAAAGACGTATAAATGAATCTTGTGAAAATAAAACAAAAGACAATGAAATGAAACTCTTTCGCAGATTTAATTTCCTTTTTCTACAGAAAAGTGATGTGACGAATACAAAATATATTTTTTTCTTATTTTTTTTTTTTTTTTTACTTTTCAGTAAATTGTTTGAAATGCTTTTAATGAGACGAGAAAATAATACTTTCAATGAGGAGTGGAGGGGGGGGGGGGGGGGGGAAATAAAAAGTCTTAAGAGAAAAACGTTAAATACGTGTTTCATTCAACATAATACTTCACGGGATTTCTGGTTCACATATAAGAGAAAGTGCTATTAGGAAAACCATTCCGGATATTTTTTCGTGTGTAATTTTTGCCATTTTTGAGGTTATGAGATGTGTCAAAAGTGACAGTTCTTGAAATTTTTTTTTTATTTTTCTATAATGAGAAATTATTTGATAATACTAGTTACATATAACAATTTACATTTGTCATAGATGACCAATATTTCTTTATCAAAAACATTTGAATTTCAACTGTTCCTCGATTATCCCAAGTATGAGTTGTTTCAAAACATATCAGTTATGCTTCTTTTATGGTATTATAAGCTCGTGATCACTTCTTGTTTGCTTCGGTCACTAAATACACACATTGTTCCAGAATAGACACAATGTTTGAGAATATGAAACATTGTGATAAAATTCTTATATATTTTTTTTAATTAAAAGTAAGAGGACGAGAAATCCCAAGAACGAAAGACAGAGCGGCCCATTGTATTGTTCTGCTAGAATTCCGATCACCAAAACCTTTCTGTCTTCTTAATGAAGCGCATCAGGTCTTGGTGAGTAAGGTTTTTCAACTCCTTTACAGTAGGAGGGCTGAGCCTAGAGGATCCAGTCTGCTCCGGGCAAAAGCCAGACAAGCACACAAACAATGTTCGCTTGTCTCAGGCTCTCCTTCCAGACAGGACAGACGTTGCTCAGGGATAGCAACAACTTCCATCCTTGTTAGGTGAGCGTAAAGCGAGCTGTGGCCGATGATGATGCCAACCACAGTTCTACATTCTTTCCTTCCGAGTCCCAAGAGAAAATTCAGAGATATTCCTGTTGGGCCCACCAAGGAAAAGTTTTGTCCACCTATTAGTACTCGGTTTCGCCTATCTCTGCTGATGCTTCCTATGAACATCCGCTTTGATGAGAAACCCGATACTCGAGGTGGCAACGAATACGGCGGGTTCAGGTCCGAAGAACGGAGAATCAGAGCCATCCATAGCTTAAAGGTCAGCCCTTTTATTCCCCATGATCTCCATGTTACCAGGAACTCACTGAAGGGTCACCTTTTTGTGCACACAGACGACCTGCAATCCCGCAGTAACTTATTTGTTATCCGAGGGCCACTCAGAGTCATCAAGGCTGCCTGACTATCCGAAAGGATAGCAATATCCTTTCCTCTAATCTCTATATCAAGGGCTATCTTCGTTGCCATTGCGATGGCGAAGACTTCAGCCTAAAAGATAGTTGTGTGTCTTCCAAATGAGTACTCCATCCCAATGTCAGGTTAAGATAGGTATAAGAGCCGACCGGGGAATGCTCGATACGGCCCTTCCCTCAGTCCACGATTCCTTTTCAAGAAAACTCAGAGAGAAGCAACGTCCAAAACGAGGCTCTTGTACCATCACATCAAGTGGCATGCTGGCCGGTGGGTTTTCCAGATCCACCCCACACGCCAAAGAGCAATGGGAAGAGCTAGTCCAGCCGTCCTCCCAACATCCCCAAGAGCGCAATTGGCACACAGCCCTTTTGGCATCTGCCTGAATGAGAAGATCCAAGGGTGGCAGATTAAGTAGAACCTCAAGGGCTGCAGTAGCCATAAATCGTATGGAGCCCGTAATTCCCAGGCAGGCAAGCCTTTAAAGGCCCGACAGCTTCCGGAACGCAGTCCCCACAAGCATCCTTGGCCACCATACTGTAGTGAAAACATGAACCAGCTGATGCACTTTTTATAGAGAAGGTGAAATACTTCTCACCAAGAATGTGCCACTGACAGCGACGCAAGTTGGTACTAAGAGACTGAAAACAAGATAGACATCTTCACTCTTACATAATCAGCATTTCTTTTAAGTACAAATATTTATCTTTCTCAGGAGGGTTACTAAGTATGTCGATAATATTATTTTTTACCTCGACTGGAAGGGAGGCAAGGATATGTGCATATTTTGTTCTATTCTTCTTAATAGGGCAAACACTGGTTTCACATATGTTATATTTTGACAACAATAGACAGATTTACGCGTTGGCGGGAAGCATACACCTTAAAAAGACTCTTATATAATATATTTCCCGGTTTGGTGTACCATTAAAAATAACGATAGATCAAGGCTCACAGCAGTTCGAGTCCAAGCTGTTCATGGAACTTACAAATTTACTTGGATCACATAGAATTCATACCACGACCTATCATTCGCAGGCCAATGGTTTGGTGGAACGTTTCCACCTGCATTTAAAAGAGGCACTAAAAATCGAGAAGATTGTTCAAACTGGAGCGAAGAACTACCGGCATAGGTATTCGAGCCGCATATAAAGCAGAACTATCCTGCTCGCCAGCAGAAGCGTTAAAACTTCCAGCGGAATATTTCATACCCGGATGCAGGACTCTTTCGGTCGATCCAAGTAAGATTGTGTATCGAAGCTCTACGATTATATGAATAATTTGCGACCAATCGAAACGCGTCAATCCACAACGCCATTTTACATACCAAAGAACCTGAACACTTGTCAACAGGTTTTCGTAAGACAGGAAGAGAAAAGGAGTCTAACCGCTGGAACAAAATGTAACGTAGAGTTTACGCAGTACCCCGCATTAAACTGTCAAAAATAGCCGATAATAAAGTGCTGCCCAGAACGAAATTACCCTGACTGCGTTTAATGACAATGCAATGCAATTTTCATATTTATAAATATGTTGCGCTTGTGGATTTATTTATATTGTTAAAACTTGCGCAAATAATAAAAGTAACATTTGGAATATCCCGCACCTCAATAATTAATTTTACATTAAACATTTCTTTAAAAAAAAAAAAACGTTTCCTTCAGCTATCAAAAATCTTCTCTGCTGAACTTGCGTAAAAGTTAGAAATTGACTAACTTTCTTGCTACAAATGCGGAAACTGCGTTCACTTTGTGCAAACTAATAAATTTCAAATGCATTCAGCTTTTACGTGACATTTCCTTAAAGTTTACTCCTGAATTGATCCGTTCATTCTGTTCTAGGGGGTAGGCAGACTTACGCTGGACTATTTCCAGTAGTTCGAAGGCGGCTACACAAATATTTCGTAGTGAACATAAAAAGTAAAAATTCTAAAATTTCAATAGATCTTCTAAAGCCCGCTTTCACACTACTAGATGTGATTAATTATCGTAATAAAAATGAACAAGACCGTTTCGGAAAAAAACAAATTCTTTTATTTTAAATTATACCAGGATTATACCTATATTTTTCAGTTAAATTTCTCCTATTGTATAGCAAGTAACATACTAAATCTTGGCATGCGTGAATACATTCCGTATTCTTACAGCAGGTCTCAACAACAGCATGATCGCTCCTGGTTTAACGATAAGTGCAACCAAGCTATAAAAGCGAAAGAGTCTGCTTTTCGCGCCTATCAATTGCATCCATGTCCGGAAATGAAACAAGTCTACAAGACTGCACGGAACACCTGCAAGTCCATTATCCAGAGAGAAAAATTTATTTTTGACCAGAATATTAGACAAAGAATCTTGACAAGCCGCAAAGGTAGCAAAGGTTTCTGGTCCCTGGTCAAAACCATCAGGAACAATTTCACCAGTTCCTCTATACCTTCACTACTTAATAATGGTGAAGTGATTGTTGACTCCCTGGATAAAGCTAATATTTTAGCTGCTAGATTCGCTTCAAATTCTCGTCTTCCACCAACTTCACAAACACCTGTTTTGCATCGCCCGTGTGAATGTGTACAAGATCCAATACACGTTCGTACGAGGGATGTGTTCAGGGTCCTTAAGGGGATCAACGTCTCCAAAGCCGCAGGTCCTGATGGTTTTTCGCCCCTGTTAATTAAAAGCTGCGCCTCATCCTTGGCTAAACCTCTGCGCAAACTCTTCTACTTGTCTTATTCGACAGGAAAATTTCCAACTGCTTGGAAGCTAGCTCACGTTCAGCCTATTCCTAAGAAAGGAGAGGGTAGCGATCCCTCAAATTATTGACCAATTGCCATCACTTCGATTCTTTCAAAGGTTTTTGAATCTATCATTAACTCAAATTTAATGAAGTATCTAGAAACTAAACATCTCATCAACTATCGCCAATATGGCTTCCGAGCTGGACGCTCATCTGGAGACTTGCTGACCTTTCTTACGGAACGTTGGAACCGTAGTCTTCACAATTTTGGTGAGTCTAAAATCGTTGCTCTAGATATTTCAAAGGCCTTTGATAGAGTCTGGCATCCAGCCCTTTTAGCCAAACTCAAAGCACTTGGTCTTTCCCCTCCTCTTGTATTATGGATTGAAAGTTTCCCATCTAGTCGCCAAATACGTGTTGTATTAGATGGCGTTACGTCTGAACCGCATCCCATAAATGCCGGTGTACCTCAAGGCTCTGTTATCTCTCCAACTCTCTTTTTAATTTTCATTAATGATCTGCTTTCCCTTACTTTCAATCCCATCCATAGTTTCGCAGATGACAGTACTCTTGATTTCGCTTACTCCTTTGACACTCTTGCGGACTCTAGGGGGAACGCCGCATGTGTTAAAAGAGATTGCATGACTAGATCATTGAATAACGATCTTAACAATATCCTCACTTGGGGCAAAGCGAATCGCGTCGAATTCAATGCATCTAAGACCCAAAGCTGCCTCATCTCATTAAAACAAGATCATAACTTAACCACACCCGTTTCTTTTGGTGGAGCATTAATTTCTGATTCACCGTCACTAAGCATTCTTGGCATTAATATTTCTAGTAAGTTAAACTGGACAGATCACATCTTCTCTGTTGCCAAAGAAGCATCGAAATGTCTTGGATTTCTGAAAAGGTGTAAGAAATATTTCAGCCCGTCAAATCTAGCGCTCCTCTACAAGTCCTACATTACACCTAGAATGGAATACAACTCCCATATATGGGCCGGGGCTGGTCGCACAGCCTTAGCTTCATTGGATATTGTCCAAAAGAGAGCCTTCAAGCTCATTGGCGATTTGGCAATAACTTGTCATATTGACTCACTCGAGCACCGCCGCAATGTTGGATGCCTTTCGCTTCTTTATCGCTATATGCATGGTCAATGTTCTGATGAAATATCTAGTCTAATCCCTTGTAGAATGATTCCTGCACGCAATACTCGCGCTGCAAACCGCGCACATCCTTTAACCCTTCAAATTACTTTCGGCCGTACAGTAAAATTCCGAGATGCTTTTTTATCCCGAACAGTGCGAATGTGGAACAGCTTACCATCTTCTGTTTTTCCTCCGGCATACAATCTGCGGAAGTTTAAGGGCGACACACATCGGCACCTCCGCCACTCTCCTCACATCCCCTAATCCTTTCCCTATCTCCTTCCTGCCATGCTGTGCTTTGCATCATAGGATATCCCCTGAGCTTGGCTTAATAATATAAAATAAAAAAAAAGCCTTCCCTAAATTTGAACAAATGTCAATTTTTTGTAAATAAACGCCATCTATTGTCGGCTCTTATTAAATTCTTTTTAATTCCTCAAAAAAAAAAAAAAAACTCATGAATATGAATATATATGAATATAAACCATAAATCGATATCTACAAATAAATCTTGTTTGTAATTCTATCCATTCCTTAACCATATACCAAAAGGAAATATATTCAACTGATTAGAGACCCCAGACTTCCTCCCTTCCGATTGAAATCAATACTTAGAAGGGAGTTTTTCCATTTCTTCTGTTGAAGAATTATGAGCACCATCTCATAAAATGCTTAGCCATCCTACCCAGAACGGCTATTATACACGCAAATATCCCCTTTATGTGTGACATCTATATATGCGACATCATATCCTTTCTTTATGACTATTCAAGGAGTGACCAGTATAGAAATGATCCACAACCTAGACCCAAAACTCCCAGCTATTTAACATGTTTTTCTTGACGATATATAAATATTATTTAGGTACGTCCATATATATATGTATATGTGTGTATATATGTAATGCATGTACGTGTGTTGTGCGGAAGTATGAAGAGACGTGAAAAAAAAAATGACGACGACATACAATTTCCGGAAGTTTATTGCCCTTTGGTCTGTGCAATTTGTCGTCGGTGTTACTGCTCGTTACGATTTTTGACATATTACTTTAGGACTTTTTGCACACGTAAACAAATGTTCACATAATATGTATGTATGTATGTATGTATGTAGATATATATGTCTAGTATTGCCCCTCAAATATATAGTACAAAGCAGCGGAAGCAAAATTTATCATCTGTGCCACAAGCAATCCTCCATCATTTGCGACACTTTCCTTCAGTCCTTTTATAACTTAGGCGGCCATTAATTTTAGAGCAGATATGAGCTTAACAGCAGTGTAGTAAAGTTTCCGTGAAATTTACTCATTATCACTTACCCGGTTTCCTTTTGTGTTACCCTCTCTATAGGATAGGGTGAATTGAAAGTCTTCACTTACCTGTAATAAACCAAAGAAAATTAATTAACACTCAAATCACATACTTATACTTGGAAAGTTCTACATATGTATGTATGTAAGTATATTTATAGATGACACGAATATATACATGAAAAGATTGGGAGAGGTAAAACGTTATGCAAAATTATTCAAAAGTAATATGTAACCCCCATGAAAGTTTCCAGTATAAGGATTCTATGTTCACATGGTGATCATATATGTGTATGTATAGGAGACTGAATGAGAATAATTATTGTTAGAAGACTTACATAAATGTGTCCTTTTATGCACTCTGAATAGAACTTTAGATTTTTTGAGCACTGAAAACGCCCATTTCCTTAAGAAAGTTTCACAATAAAGATGACACACACATTGTGACACAGAAACTTTCTATAGTTAATCTAACGGGTTAGATTATTTCTTGAAAGAAATGATAAAATTACTGCGCTAAGTAATGACTTTTTAATCGAAGATATTAAGTAGAAAATTCAAGGACAATGAAAAAATTATTAAAAAAAAACTATTTAAAAAATTATTTCTTCAAATGATTATAAAACATTGCGGTAACAGTTACAACACTGTGACAAATAATGTGTTAAATATATATCACAAATGTAATAATATTGGTTTTTTGTTATATTAGCATTTCTGTATATGTATATTAATAACCGCTTTATTTTTAAAATTACGAAACAAAACGGAAACATAGTGTCAACATTATCACAATATAATCATCCAGTAACTGTCTGTAGTTAGTAAAACCTTTTCTCGGTAGATATAATATTTTGGGTTTTGTGAAAAACGGATGAGGTTACCAATTTGGTAACTTTGTTATTCTTTTAAAAATAAATGGCGTAGATTTTACTCAATTTGACAGATAATGTGACCATAATGGTAACAAATGGTAACATATACATTATTTTAACCGAGTTAACACTTCAATAAACAATTTTTTTTCATGCTTTAGTACAACCAGACAGATTTTAACAGGGAATTAGTTTGTAAAAATATTAATGAAGTTGTAAGCTTTGATAGGGAAATAATTGAAATATGTAAAAGCCTCAACCAGAAGAAAGACTATAACAAAGTTAGCCCCAGAATTATAACTGAAAATAGGGAATTAATATCGGTTATAACTACCATAGTTAATAAATCTTTATCTAGTGGAGTATTTCCAAAATGCTGGAAGGAATCTCTTGTGATTCCAATTGGAAAAGTTAAAAACACCGTTAAATGCGAAGAATACAGACCAGTCAACATGTTACCATTAATAGAGAAAATATTAGAAAAAGCAGTGCAAGTACAACTAGAAGAATATATGGAGACTAACAACTTATTTTTAAAGACACAGTCGGGTTTTCATAAAATTCATTCTTACGAAACGGCGTGTTAAATTTGGTCATTACACAGTGGAAAGAAGAACTGGATAAAAAAAAGGTTGTCTTGACCGTGTTTCTGGACTTAAAGCGAGCTTTTGAGACGGTTGAACCATGTATATTATTAAATAAGCTAAACAAATATGGAATTAACAATAAAGAGTTAAAATGGTTTGTTGATTATTTAAGTGATCGCTGTCAAAGAACAAGAGTGGATAATATCTTGTGGGAATTAATGTATAACAGACTAGGTGTGCCGCAGGGTTCGGTATTGGGAACTCTGCTTTTCTTGATATATATAAATGATATTAAAGATGCAATGGTATATGGTGAGATTAAGCAGATGACGCGCTTATATGTATATATTGTTGGGACAAATCTGCAAGACTGTAAGGAAAAATTAGAGCATGATTTAAAAAACCTCAACAAGTGGTTTGAAATTAACAAACTTAATTTGAATGTGAGTAAAACAAAATTTATGACTATTAATTACAGGCAAGATTTAGATATAAAAATTAACAATGAGACGATTAAAAATGTGACTGATGTGAAATATTTAGAAGTGATAGTGGATAGAGACTTGAACTTTAAAAACCGTTATATGTAGATAAAAAGATTACTCTTTTGGACTTTTTACCGGGTTAAACTTAATTTTGTTCAAGAAAGAATTTTTTGGGATTTTTCGGTATATAGCAAAAGCTAAAAAAATGTTCTAATTTGTTATTTCGTCACACAAAATGTACAGAATTTATTATGAATATTAATTAAGTGAATACTGATCAATTATCAAGCCTTGAATATTTAAATAATGTAATAGATGTGTAAAGAGAGTATATATCATACTAATAAAGAATTAATAATAATAATTATAATAAAAGAGTTGCGGATCTTTTAACAATGTGACAACTATATATATAGTATGCACATTTTGGGTTACCTATTGTACACATTTGGTTATAAAATGAGCACAATGTTTCAAAATAGTTAGGAATGTTGTCGGGGTTGGCCTGTCATCTAGGTCGGCCATCTTCGTTTTTTTTAGCTTTGACCACTAGTGCCACCAATGTTCGAGCGCGGAAAAACTTCTCTCAATAGCAGCGAACTTTTCGTGACATTGAAGATTTGGAGCGTGTACGCAAAGTATGTGCTGTGCACTCAGTGGTTTGAAATTCCAAAAAAAGTTTTTTTTAGCAGCAATGAATGTGTTTTGTGAGTCATACTTGAAAATAAACTAAGAGGAAAATTCAATCCTGTAACATGTTTGATTGTGGTGTCAGGTGATGCGGCAATGGTATTTGTCGGCAAGGTTATACACTTTGTGTAGTGAGGGTTGGCCCACTGTGATTATGTGCTTGGAAGACGCCCTAGAAACGTCCAGCACCAATCCCAACAAAGTCCGCCAACAAATTATCAGCTAAAGGAAGATGCCCGCCAAAAAAACGCAGGAAAAGCCCTCTTAGGATAATGCAAGAGAGGTGCATTTGAAGTGCGTCAATTTAACGATATTTGCCAGAAATGCGATTTCGAATAATATGCCATTCAAATTTTGCTAAAACTAAAATGCAACAGAAAATGCAAACAAATTCAGCATTTTGTTTCTTTCTATTAATTTTTCCAGGTAATTTGCAATCATTTCAGCACATATTTCGTCGACTTGTCAACCTTGACAGTATTTCAGTTTTTTTTTTTTTTTAATGCCTATTTTTTTCACTTTTCACCCAATCAATCTGTAATGTTCAGCAAAAGTGTTTCTTTTTTCCAGACATTTCCAAAGATGTCCTTGGATTGACCAAATTCTTCCTTAAACGAAAGTTTTGGGCAAAAGTCAAAAGGGTGTCCAACCCTGACGACAGGTATAAAAATAGTAAATTAAATAGTTTTACTAATCAAAATTGCTTAGTATAAAATTTGACAGTGTACTTGACTTGTACTTGTATATATATTTAGTCAATTGTAGTTATTTCAAATCAAGAATATTCTATAAAAAATTCTAGAACTAATATGATTAAAAAATTCTTTAAATGAAATTAAATAAGAGCACTTTACACTAGTTAATAGTTCTACTCTTAATAATTGCGATAATATTGTTACTAAAATTTTTATTTTAAGTTGTTGACACAATGTTACGTAATATGACTCTTTTATGACTAGTAATTTGAACTCAGACATTTGTATTTATAGATTATTCTATCCCAGAATTATAGTGTCTCCCTGTCATATTTTACTTTTTTCGATGCTCTCAACTTGTAACCCTAATAATTGCCTTTCAATGGTATAATTCCTAGATTAGACTACTACATTTTACTTTATAAACAAACGATTAAGGACGACCAAACGATTTAGGACGACCAAAAAAAATTATTTAACATTACGTGAGAAGTATAGATTTTGGCTGAACTCTTATAGGAGTGCAAATTGATGAGTTTTTGGGGTAAAGGTCACAACATCGATGACCACTTTTTAAAGGTCTCTATAACCAAGAAAAATTTGTTGTTCAATTAATTCATAGCAATTCCATAGAAATATGATAAATAACATTTCACTAACCGTTCAATTAATAACTTTTCAACTCAAAGCATAAAAAATTTTTGCAGAACTGAATTATTTCCACAATCCCTTGCTTGTCAAAAAGTTAATCCGAAAATGTTAATTTTTCAATAAAAAGAGAAGTAATAATTTCTACACAAAAAAAAACATCCATTTATCTTTATAATCATAATTCGTTTTTATTTTATTTATTTTTCTTTCTATTTTTTTTTTTTGCAAAATCATGTTTTTCCAACAAAAGCCATGAATCCTTCTCTCATTTAATTTATCTCGTCCAAATCGTTGCTATGGTCTCACGGTTTTAATGCTTAAAAAATTCTACAAAAGAAAACCTATTGCATGCCAAAGGAAATGAGGTAGAAAAAAAACTCACAATTAATTGGAAAATCGATTTTTATCCTTTTTTATTAAAATATCCGAGCTTCTTATTCCTATTATACTCAGATCATTGTATCCTTGAAAGGGGTAAACTCTGAATGGTATCTTAGAAATTTATCGGAAGGGTTCAATTTCACAGAGATCTTTGTCTCCTTGAATTTTTTTTTTCTGTTTTTTTTTCGAATATACTGGGAAAACTGAAGTTGTCCAGACAATAAATTTGAAGAAAAGATTTTACCAAAAAGGCAATCAGTCCAACACAAAGCAATAAAAAGAAGAAGAAAAAAAAAGACAAATAAATACTGAGATAATTTGATAATGAGTTTTATGGAAAAATTGTAATTAAAAGGGTCATTATGGGTATAATTTGGTGGGGTGGGGGGTATGGTATTATGTAACTCGTTTCTAAAATAATATTAAAATGCAGCATAAAATTGAATAAAAAATGAATTTTGACAGCAACAAAATCCTTAGAATACTCGTTAAGAGGTGATGACCATATAAATTTTTTTCCAAATTAAAAATATTTTTCATATTGGTCAGTAAGTTTGTGCTAAATTCTAGTTCAATTGAAATATGGGAATAGTAAAAAATTAAAAATTCAGAACTACGTAAAAAAAAACTACGCTAGTCTCTTACTAGCAGCATTTTATGTGGGGATAGTTTGATTTTGACAGACTGTTGTACAAAAGAATTTCATAGTAACCTACATACATCGCATTGCCATGTTTCATTGGGCTTTTGGATATATTTTTGTTGGCGCTAAGACATTACAATTTGTTTAGAATATTCGATTCCGCATGCTATAGAGCCTATATGAAATCATGCGATATACTAAGTTTGTTATTCCGTTTGTAACGCTCAACAATAATGCTATAGTAGAGCAAAATGGGTTGGACGGACACCCACTGTTATTTTGAATTTTACATGTCTGTCTGTCTGTCTGTTCATCTGTCTGTTTGTCTGTCCGTCTGTCTGTTGTCCGTCTGTCTGTCTGTTTGTCTGTCTGTCCATTTGCCCGGGGATAGTAATTTAGGCTCTATAGCAAATATAAAGTCAATGTTTGACACTTTTCCATAAGTATCAATCAATATAGAACATTGTAGAGAACGGACTTCCAACGCACACATATAGATTTCTGAAAAGCGTATACTTCGAGAGCTGAAATTTTGTACACAGACTTTAAATCGGGCAACTCCTTCGTGGGGTTGCCATAAAAAAACTTCGTTTTCCACTATATATTTGGACACTGCCTGAGAACGCATCGACAATAGAGAGCTGAAATTTGGTACATGGTGTTTTCATAATAATAGCAAATAAAAATTTCAAAAACAGACTGAATCGGGCAACCCCTTCTTGGTGTTACCATATAAAAATTTAGTTTTTTTACATATACTGTAAGAACGATCAGTCCTAGACATTTTTATTGTATTAAAAACTTATTCAGAATATGAAATCCTATAAAATTGCTAATAATTATTTTTTTTGTCCAACGAACTATTTTAGAAATATATGCGAAAAACCACTTCAAAAATCAAGCTTGCATAGATCGGTGATCATACGAAATTTTATACGGGCATTCATCCAGGGCATTGGTTCCCAAACTTTTGTGGGCCATCTCCCCTTTCTGGAGGTTGACTAACACCTATCGCTCCCTTTTCATTTTCATTGTATGCCCAATTTTAATTTGAAGTAAAGTGTAAATAATAAAGCAGTTTTATTATTTTAAACAATTCTATTACCCCCGTATATAGAAACAATCAAACCAGTTTTATCCGGTTACTCTTAAATAAAATATAAAAAAAAAAAATTAAATGTACATTTTTCATAGATTTTTTTTAACAGCAAAGACGTGAAATAATCCAATCCGGAATTTGTAACTTGGACAAATATTCAAATCTTGTTCCATGTTAATTTTTAACTGCTCAAGGTGATCTGTAAAAATTAATCTTTTGTTTTCTGGGAGTTCAGGAGTCTCATTATCTGACAATGAACACTTTTTAAGGATCGAAACTGAATCAGCTCTTTACGGCCAATATTTATCTTGTGAATATCAAACTTGGCGACGAATGATGAAATAATTCCTTTAGCTTTGATAAGGTTCATCTTGTTGTTTCCTTGAAGCCTTATATTGACTTCGTTCAGTTTTTTGTAAAATATCTGTAAATATCCGTTGATTAAAATTCTCACTTAAAACAGGATCAGACGTGTCGAGAAACTCTGTAACAGTGTCAAATATATCGAAGAAACGGCGCAAACAGTTTCCTTTGGAAAGCTACCTGATGGCCGTATGTAGAAGCAAGCGTTCAAATTTCTCATAATTTTCATGGCAAAGTTATCGGAACAGAAGGTCATTGAGGGAATTAGCTTTGATCTTGTTGACACCGCAGTAATAACCAGTTGTAGGGTTTCATGCAGGACACCACTAATTTTTTTTCGTAGCTACGTGTTGACAATGAATGACACAGTGAATAGTGATGACCTGTGGCACTTCTTTCTTAAGGTGGGCTAGATACCCAGTATGACGACCTGACATGTCAGCAGGAGCACCGTCTGTTACGCAAGCGCTCACGTTTGTTAGGGGAATCTCTTTTTCCTCTCAAAATAATCTTGCACCACTTTAAAAATCGACGATCCCTTCGTATCAGTGATCAAAGTTCTAGCAAAGAACATTTCCTCGGTAATTTCCTTTTGTTCATTGATAAACCTCAAATAAGCTAATAAAATTGCTTTGTTATCAATCACAGTTGAATCATCAATCTGCAATGCAAATTTACCTTCTTTTTTTTTTCAACAAATTGGTAAGTTTGGATTCAACGTCCGCCTTGGCCATTTCGTCAATTTTGCTGGCAACAGTATTGTTGCTCAAAGGAACCAATTAACTTAGCTTATTACTAGGGAACTCGCATAGCATGATTTCAAGAATATTTTTGGTAGCCGGTAAAACAAGAGTTTCGTCAATTGTATGAGAGGTTTACCACATTTAACGATCAATAAAGACACCTCGTAAGATGCGAGAGCTTTTAGATGTTAAGAATTTAACTAAGTTCTTTGCTCATTTATCACTGTGTACTCTTTTGATAAATGATCTTTCATTCGCGAGGGCTTCATGGCTTCATTACTAGTAAATGTTTTATCGCATATTTTGCGGTCACGTGATAACACCTAGTTGTGGGGGGGGGGGGGGGGGGGTTAAGTCATCAGTCAGCCGTGCTGAGAAAAACTAGTGAGGCTTTGGAGAGGGGTGTGTGCAGTGAACTCGCCGACTGAGAATAGCCAGTGACTCGTGCCACCCGGCAATTTCTACGGTACAGTGCTATTTGAATTTCCCCCCTTTGAATACTCATCGCCCCCAAATCTCCCCTCACTTATTTATTGCCCTTCTGATAACCCTAATCGCCCACTTGGGGGGCGATCGCCCCCAGGTTGGGAACCAATGGTCTAGGGTATCATAAGAATTGGTCGTACACTAATTCTAGCCTTTTTTACTTGTTATACCCTAGATGAAATCTATAAGGTGTATACTAAGTTTGTCATTCCGTTTGTAACACCTCGAAATAATGATAGTAGAGCAATATGGATTGGACACCCACCCATAATAGGTATTAAAAGTTATTTAAATTTTTGCATGTCCGTCTGTCTGTCCGTCCGTCCGTCCGTGCGCACCATACTCGACAACACGTGTACTTAGAGAGCTGAAATTTTGTACACGGACTATAAAAATAAAAAGTAAAATTAAGTTCGAAAATGAGACAAATCGGGCAACTCCTTCGTGGGGTTGCCATACAAAAATTTCGTTTTCCACTATATATTTGGACACTGCCTAAGAACGCATCGATATATAGAGCTGAAATTTGGTACATGGTGTTCGCCTTGTACTAGCAAAAAAAAATCAAAAATAGACTAAATCGGGCAACTCCTTCTTGGTGTTGCCATATAAAAATTTAGGATTTTAACGTATACTGTGAAGACGATCAGTCCAAGACATTTTTATTGTACTAACAACTTCTTCAGAATACGAAATCCTATAAAATTGGTTTTAATCATTTTTTCTGTCCGACAAACCGTTCTAGAAATATATGCGAAAAACCACTTCAAAAATCAAACTTGCTTAGATCGGTGATCATACGAAATTTTATACGAGCATTCATCTAGGGTATCATAAGAATTGTTCTTAGACCAATTCTAGCTTTTTTACTTGCTACTTGTTTAATTTAGTTGAAGTGAAACAGTAGAGAGCACAGTTATATCAAAGAACGTTATCGCCACCAACAAAACACCAGACAACCCAATCTTCATGTAAGTCTGATGACTAACATATGCGATAAAATAAGAATCAAGTAAAGTCCAAACAACATGTTTTCATTCACATAAACAAATATGTAAACTAAAGAAGAATACGAATAGATAATAAGAATTCACATGAAGCCCTAAGCAAATATTAAAAATTAATAAGAATACGAATATGTAATTAGTCAGCCTCACATAAGATAACAAATAATATAAAAATGGCATGTAATCAGTCAGAAGGGCGAAGTTAAAATTTAAAAGTGAATGAATGACGTTCCGGTTAGAAGCAAGTGTCATTTCCAAAATAAAGAGTTTATTATAAAAAACGTAAAAGAAAAAGTTTTTAAGTGTAAATCTCGAACCCCCAATCCATAATTGGCGCAGTCATGCTGGATGCCTGTTAGTGTTGCGTTACTCTAGCCTGTATCGTGCCTAGAAACTTTGATACTTATACTTATGCCGTTTACTGTACTATTGTATTACAGTGAGCTCTACAAAAGATCGAAGCTGTGCAAGAGAAGCTTTTACGATTACACCCAAACTTTCAGATTGAGCTTTTACATATCTTCACAAAGCAAAGTTCATCATGTTATCGCTAAAAGTGAGACTGACACATTGAGCTTAAAGAAATTTTTACAATTCGTTAATTGTTTGGAAAATCGTAACCTGAAATAAAAGAAAGGTAAGAGAGGAAATAAAATAAAATTCTAAATTTTTACTATTTTCCTTAAACACATTTTCCAGTTATAATGGATAAAACAGAAGCATCAAAAAAATCTTTACTGGAGATCTTCAACATGGCTAAGTTAAGGCAACAGAATGAACTGCACAAGGAAAATGAATTTTGTGATTTAATTCTAAAAAGTGAAGATGGATTTGAAATCAAAGTTCACAAATTGGTTGTATCCTCGGCAAGTAACTACTTCAAAGATTTACTAACACTTCCAATGAAAGAGAAGTCCGAAGAGTCCATTTTACTGCCAGATATAACTGGAGATGTTTTAGAAAAAATAATTACGTTCATCTACACCAGTGAATTTGACGAAGAAATCGAAGATATTGAGAAAATTGTCAAATATGCAGTGATTTTTCAGCTTGAACAATTAGTTGAAATCTGTTCACTAGCACTGAGGGAATCAATGACAGATCATAGCTGCCTAAAATATTGGCGCTTTGCTAAAAGCAATCTAATTTATAGTTTGGAGGATAAGTGCTTGTCGTATATCTTTAGCAAAGCTGATCACCTTTTCGAGAACTCCTTAATGAGTAACTTGACAATCGAGGAGATGCAATTTTTACTTACCGATAACAGATTACATCAACAATGCGCCGAAAAGAAAATCTTTCAACATGTATGGAAATGGGCTGAAGATAAACATTCTGAAACCGAAAGCTTCTCTAAAATATTTTCGGAAGTTTTCGATTTACTACATTTTTGTAAATTGGAAAAAGATTTTATTTTTGAAAAAATGTTCAGCAATCAAGATATATTAGCCAACGGAGAATTGTTGAAGAAAATTTCTAAATTAACTGAGCCAACTTTTAAAGATGAAGTTCCCAGCCAGCATATCTTTCTTAAACCCACTCAGCGATTATTCGGATTGATAGCAAAAAAAATGTTTATCGGCCTTGGAGAGGAGAGCACCATAGAGAAAGAAATTAAACTTCGAGAATTTTTTGGTTATACAAAATTCGACAATAAATTATTAATATGTGGAGGGGGAGGAGAAACATTTTTTTCTAGAACTAATTCTTGTGAGTTGTTCGAGCCAAGTACAGAGGATTGGAAAAAGTTTCCATCTATGAAAACAGAGAGAAGAGGTCATCAGTGTTTATATCTTGACAGCAAAATCTATGCATGCGGTGGATTTGGTAGCAGCACCGTGGAAATTTTTGATGTCGGAAAAGGAGCATGGAACTACGTTCCAGAAATGCGTATGAATAATTACGATTTTGGATTGACTGCAGTAAATGGAGCATTATATGCAATTGGAGGCAGAACTGATAACGTTGAAATATTAGATCCTCGAACACGGAAATGGAATGTTGTTTGCAGTAATCCTCGTATTCACAAATATTTACGTTGTGTTTCCATTGGCCCCTGCATTTATTGTTTTGTTAACAGAAAGAGATTCATCTTCGACATTCGATCAAACAAATTTACGGAAGAAATTGATTTTAAAGATTTTGATTTCCATGTTAATTTATGTGAACTTGACGGTTACATTTATGGCTTGGGATATCAGCACTCTAATATTAAATGGTCCCTGAATTTCGTTCAATATCATCTCGATGGAATACAAGGATTTAAAAAATCTTACGGATTATATAATTGGATCGAGAATACAGGACCTGCTATAGTATCCTTGTATTGCTAATAAATTTCTATTATGTATATAAGAATTAATTGAGAGAAATACATTTTTTCTTTTGTTTTAATTTTAAACCATTCTTTTTCATTATTATTGATCACTTTTTAAACCTTTCCCTTTTCATTTTCAGATGTTAACTGTGCTGGTGACTTTCAGGTAAGTGACTAAAAATTATAGAAAAATCTTATAAATTTACTGTTGTGAATCGATCAATATGTGTCCAGGAGAGTGTATAAAATTTTCAGCTGAACTAAACCATAGCAAAGAAAGTCTACATATAATTGGTATACCTGAGCTGTGTTCAACTTTTGGCTATAGCCAGAATGAGGTCGTTCAGTTGTTGGCTATAGCCAATTTTGAGCCAAAAATAAGAGCTATAAATGACGAAAAATCATATCTGTATATATTAGCTCAATTGTCAGAATTTATTGTTCAACTCTTGGCTGTAGTCGGCTATAGACAAATTGGTTAGTGCTCTGGAGGTGAAGCCAAAGTAGCTTGACGTTTGATTGTTTAGTTTTTGATGTCAAGAAACCAAAAAATGTCACAATTTTATTACTGTGTGTATAGCAAAGGTGAAAAAAATTTTTACGAAAATAATGTGCCTTTATTAACAGACAAGGATGGTAATGTTGAACATATTTGTGCTGTGATGAAATTATTTATTAATATAGGTTTCACTTATTTTCTAGGAAATCAATCCATTCTTTTATTATAGTTGTTATTGAAACTAATTTACGTTTAATACCTGACATAATTCTTACAATGAAATTGAAACAATTTATGGAATGACGCAAGTTTGACATTTACTCACACAAATAAGAACCCTAGCTACAGCCATTCTGGCTATAGCCAGCTCTAGCCGGCTCTAGCCAAAAGTTGAACACAGCCATAGTATTATAGAAATTTTGGTGATCCCTAAATAAATGCGTGGTAAATAAAGCTGCCAATCTACTGGTAAAAAAAGGAGTCAAGTTGAATCGTTTCGAATGGAACGCCAATTTGTGTTGTCAAGAGTAAAACATAATTTCCAATTTCTGACACTTCTATTTTATTTCTGTTGTACAATATATTTTTTGTTGCATCAAGTAAGGATTGTTATCTATATTTTTTCTTCAATTCCTCCTGTTTTCGATGAATTCAATAGTGTTATTTCCTTCGTTATAAGTAAACAAAGTAATTATGACAGTTCTACACAAACTTTCTATTAAATTTCATTTATCTAACACAGTGGTTCTTAACCTTTTCAAGGTCGCAGAGCACATTTAATTACATGAACATTTCTCGGAGCATCAGAAGTAATAAATATTAATTAATTCCCGGCGAGTTTTACATATGAGATATTTATACCCTCATTTTCTCTTCTAGATCTGTAAGTCTTTCTCGTTTTTTTAATTTTTATATTGGTTAATGTTGAGAGCCCCAATTCACAAAGATATGAGATAGCAAATTGTCACAAAATCGTGAGTGCCTTCTTAGATAGAAGAGATGGGTATTCTTCTTGGACGAAATTCCAAAAAATTTCATTTGACTCTTTTGTGTACTCCATATTTAGAGGGCGATCTGTTGTACAATGAAATAATTTTTTCTTCTGCTTGTAAAGATAATTCCGTATTTGAAGATTCAAATGTGCCAAATCGATTTCGTATCCATTCATTCATTTGATTCTAATTAAGTGATGGAAAGTAAGACGCGTTTTTCGCATTCATTTTCCGTATGAATTGAAGGAAACATATCAAGCGTATTTTATTTTTTTCTTATTCGAGTTTTTCAAACCAACGTTTTTGCACTAAATGCCAGCATTTTGTCCGTGGATGTTAAAATATTTTCATTCTTAACTTGAATACTTGTATTTACTTAACATACGCGTTTAAAAATATCAGCTACATATGCCAATTTAGCACAAAAAATATCATTTTTAAAGTAATTTATCCATTGCAACATTTTGGAAATATCACAACAGTTCGTCTATTAGGTCCAACAGAACTGCATAGAACTTTACCTTATTTCAGACTGTAAAAGTAAACTATCATACTTAGCTTCCATAGATATACAACGCTGGTTAGAAATGCATGCCTGCATTTACTTTTTGTACAACTTCATCCAATACAGATTTTAATGTTTTTGGCAATGTTTTTGAAACTGCCGTCTCCCAATGTAAAAACGTATGTTGATTTTTTTCTCTTTACAAGTGTAACACATTCTTTAATATATCCTGCCATTGATGGACATCCATTTGTATAAATTTCTACGCAGTGATTCCATTATATTTTAGATTTTTGTAAATATCTATCAATACAATTAAAAATATCTTTGCCTGTTGTATATTTGGTAACCTCTGCAAAAAGAAATCGATTTACCATTTTGTTTTTATCAATGACAGATTCGTCAATTTCCAAAGCTAAATATCCGTTCGAATGCTTATTATTAACAGTATCATATGACATGTTTTTTATTCTTTTTTTCTTTTCTTGTATCATTAGAGAGGGAAATCTTCTTAATTTAATTTTTTGCTTCATCACAAAATATAGTTAATTACCCAAGATAATTACTCAACAACATTTTTTGTCAGTTCTTATAAAATCTAATCAATTATTAATTAAAAGCATATTTATATTAGACTAGGTGAAACTTTGTGTTTATGTAACGATGTCCACTAATACGAGAACAAAAAATTTCATTATGAATTTTTTTGAGCAGCTCATTTGATTAGAAATTTTGTGTGGAATTTAAAAAACAACAAAAATTTCTCAAACGCCGTTTCACTTTCGTTTCCCGGAGCACCTGGGACAAGGTTGCGGAGCAACCAAGAACCACTGATCTAACATTTCAATAACCACTTAGCATCCAAATCCACCTAGCGGAAAATTCTTACAAAACTACTCAGCTCATCTACTTGCGGACAAAAGCATGAATAATTGCGAGTAGGCAGAAGTACTTGAAAGTAGGTAGTTTACACAGCCCAATGGAACACAGCTATTGACAAAGATATTCCACACTTTCCTTAAATACTTAGTTTTGTTCAAGAAATAATTTTTTGGGATTCTCCGGTATATTTCAAAAGCTAAAAAATGTTCTAATTTGTTATTTCATCACACAACCCATTAATTTTTGGTGACAAGTTTCAAGTCTTGGTTTGACTCATCAACAGGTCCCAAATAGCGAAATTGGGTGATTTGAAAAACAAATGAAAAAAATGAAAAAAGTAGAAAGAAATGAAAAGTTTGAGAAAAATAGAAAAAACAATTTTTTTATTTATTAAAAAAATTTTAATTTTTTTTTTAAAGAAACAGATTCATTCTTTTTTCATTTCTTTCTTCTTTTTTCATTTTTTTCATTTGTTTTTCAAATCACCCAATTTCGCTATTTGATGAGTCAAACCAAGACTTGAAACTTGTCACCAAAAATTAATGGGTTGTGTGATGAAATAACAAATTAGAACATTTTTTAGCTTTTGAAATATACCGGAGAATCCCAAAAAATTATTTCTTGAACAACATTAAGTTTAACCCGATAAAAAGTCCAAAAGAGTAATCTTTTTATTTAAATACTTAGGTATAAGGGACAGAGTATAGATTAAAAGTGTTATATTGCCATCTATTTCTATTCTATAATAGGTTTTCCAGTGACATAATATAATATGCACTGAGTACGTTCATGGAAGTACCACAGACAACATACAACTAGATAAGAAAATCTCCATATAAGCCCGGATTACTTTTTTAAAGCTCTTTAACTTTTTATTCAACCAAAGAAAGCTATCATTGCGAAGAATTTATGTGTCATAATACAGCAAGAGAAAAAGAGAGAGAATGGTTAGAGCTTTCTATTAGAGGGCCTTTAGTTTAGCTCGTTTTAATTCGACCGCTTTTTTGTGACGTTTCACATCTAGATGTAAGTTGTCTCAGGAAATACACTGCAGAAAATGGGCTAATTTTTATAAAGTAGTCCCTTTCGGTCTAAATTTCGGTCTAAGTACCAAGTGCCAACTAAGAGAACTATAAATAGATCAAATAATAAATTCGAAATAAATGTTTTTGTATTAATCAAATTTTATTACTGATGAAAATGATATTCGTTATGCTGCGTATTATAAATTCGAAAGGTTTCATTAAAATCACTTTTCGAACAGCGCGCTCACTTTTATAACTTACAACCAAAGGTTTTTTCAATGTTGGTACCCATGGTATACGTCACTAATTGCCAAATTTCCAAGCAAATGTATGGTAAAACATGTTTTTTTTCATTTTTTGCAACCTTTTACTGCACAATTAACCATTTTAAAAGATTTCCTTTACTTCTATTAAATATACAAACTAAACTCGATTTATTCGCTTACGATTTCTTCACAGCTGTCAAAATTTTGGCAACTGATGACGAAATGAAAAAAAGAAAAAGTGTTTCTCTCATACTGAAATGGAATATACCTCCTTACTCTTTATATCAAGCCGCATGAAAAAGTAGAAAATAAACATTTCTTCACACACAGAGGTGGACTCAAATTTTTTGATTGGGGCATTACTCTTGAATATTCTTTCTCTTCATGAATCAAATCACTTGTTACCTCTGATTGATCATACTGAAATATTTCGGTGATTGTCAGCGAATAAAATCTGAGTCCACCTCTGTGTGTGAAGAAAAGTTTATTTTCTTCTTTTTCATGCGGCTTGGCTTCAGTTTTCTTTGAAAACTCGTTTTTTACTTTTTTTTATTTTCTGCCTTTTTCACGTTAACTAAATTGTTATTACGTGCTGCATGGAGATATTTTAATACAATTTTTAAGTCATGTTTGGTGCCGATCTGAAAACAAAAAATTTTCGAGTATCAAATCGTTGAAGTACTGCAACGGTTTTCTGAAATTCAAATTATGTTTTAAACAGCGCTTTTTAGCTGTATTCCAACTTGATCCCATATAACATGAATTTTCCCGATTTTAAATGTTTTCCACATACTTTTCCTATTAGTATGAAATTTTTTTAAAAATTTACATGAATTTTCCTCGATTTTTCATGCAAGTTTTCATGATTGTTGAAGAGAAAGTATTGATGCCAGTAGGACGAAAAAAAAACAAATGATTCCGGAAAATTCCGGAAATTTTCGGAAAATTTTCCAGAAAAATTGGAAAATTCTGCATTTTTCCTGAAACAGATTTATTACTAATCATTTCGATGAAAATTTGTCCGATGATTTTCCCGCTTTTCCGGGTTTTCCATGGAGTTTTCCACAAAAGCAACTTTATGCAACTCATTTCGCTCTACAACTTTGTCTTAGGTTACAAAACGCTCAAACGCTTCCTTGGTAGGAAAAACTCCGGAATTTTTCTGCAAGTTTTCACCATTGTCGGAGAGAAAGAATTGATGCCAGTTGATAGAGAACTTGATCCTGCATAATTTAGAAAACTTTTTTACCGGAAAATTCCGGAAATTTTTTTTAGGAAAAATTGGAAAACTCTGCATTTTTCCTGAAACGGATTTATCACTAATCAAATCTGTACCAAATTTTCAAATTATTTTTCCCGATTTTCCGGGTTTTCCATGGAAATTTCCGGTTCAAATTTTAATAGATTCAATTGTCACGCGACATGAACCTGTTTGCCAAATTTCAGCTCGCTGTGATGACGAAAAGTTGGTCTACGAGAGTGTCGAAAATAGTATAAAAGAAATATATAAATAGACAGACAAATTCGTGTACGAGTTACTAAAGGGACGGTCTGGCATCAAAAATAAAAGACCGGGCGCGCTTTGTATATTTTTACCGAAAAAAAAGTAGAAAGCTGTTGCGCTTGCTTTTCCAGCTTCAAAGTTATTACCGGCCAGGAATAACAAAAAAATTAAGCTTTTTTCGTAAAAAGTCATAACTGATTCGGTCCCTGAAAATAAGAAGTCAGCTTGGCTTTGTATACTTCCAGCTCGAAAAAATAAAAAGTCATTTTTGCCAGAAAAATTTTAAAAAGTCTTTCCAGCTTAGTTTTTTTAGCTTTTTTTTTTTAAAAAAAAGTTAAATTTTCAAAAGCTTTACAGGAATCGAAACGGATTTCACGAAACGTCTTTTGGTATATTCCACTAAATTCCACGATCATAATTTATCCCATTTTTTTTTGTTTAAAATTTTCAAAATACCAGTTATTTTCGGTCCTTGTTTTATAGGTGTATATGTAGTTACGAAGTTTGTTATTCCGTTTGTAACGCATTGAAATGGATTGACAACCCATGCATAATATTAAAAGTTATTTTGATTTTTGCATGTCCGTCCTCAGTCCGTTTTCTCGCTAAATCAAGAATGCTTTCACTTAGAGCTGCTACTATTCCCACCCCTTTAAAATTTTGTATCTACAAAACGAAAATGAACACCTCAGCAATTTTTGGCACTAATGGCTTCAAAATAAATATATAAGAAAAAGTGCTAACGGTCTTCAATAGTAAATAATACTATGTTGAAAAAGATATTATTATTAATAAATTAAAATTTGTGTACGGTGTTGTTGTATTTTTTTACAAAAACTATAAAGTATTTAACTTCATTTGACATTTGGATAAAAAAAATCGGTTGCTCCGTTCTGGAGATTTTTTGAAAAAAATGTTTCATTCATAGTAAAATGACGAAATTTCCAACTTGTCTAGCAGGGATGGTGGTGTGTGGTAGGGGGAAATAAAAAAAGATGGGTGTGATAATTTCGTATTCCTGTTGAAAGGCTGAATTATCCTGGTGTTGCTACTCCTGGAACTAAGAATAACCTTTAACGTTGTTTCTGTTTTTTTTTTGGGTTTTTTTTTCATTCATAAATCGCCGTTACACGTGGAATATTTTTTATATTCGGACTTGCGACCTTTTTGAACGACGTTTTACAACTGGCATAGTGGCATAGTTACGGGCCGTCCATCAAATTGAAATATACCTCGAACTTATAGACGCGGAAAAGGTGCAAGTTGACAGAACTTATTATTTGAATTTCAGCAGATAGAACTAGCAGTGATTTTGCTGTCAATTGTATAATTTAGTTCGGCCGCCCTTAAATAATTTATTTGGAAGTGTAAAATAAATTTCTTGGCAACGTACAAAGTAACTCATGCAAGTAGGTAATAACAAAGGCAGATTTAAGATAGGTAAGGTAGGTACCTGGAAACGTACCTCAAAGTGCACCATCTAAATCAGGATCACTTCTAGCATCATTATTGCCAGGCAAATATCTAGAAAAAGTGCGGAAAAAGGAAGGGATAGTGCAATACAAAACTCACAATCATATATCCATCCAGGCAGCACCTCATTGATTGTTTTAAATAATTTGCATTTCTCAAAACTGGTCCTTTCTTCCTTTGTTATATCACCGACAGTTGGTAGAAGCGTAGGAATAACAAAAAGGAGTATGACTCATGTCATAGGTACCGTATCATAAAAATAGTTTCAGATACACGGACTTCTGTACCTAGTACCTACCTCCTTAAATCTAATCTCCTCAAACTTAAAAGTGCATCGTTTTCAGTGAGTTTCTTGTGGCTGCAGTCTATTCAATTTCCATCGTTGTGAAGTATAGACGTTCCTGCATTTTACACAAGCTGTTTAGAAAGTGTTTTTTTTTTGTTTTTACACAACTAAAATTGACTAAAAGTGAGACTGACGCGAGTATTGATTTTAAAGAAACTCTGAGAATTCAATAATTGTTTGGTAAATCATAGTCTGCAATAGAAGAAAGGTAAGATGGAACATAAAATAAAATCTAGTAAGCAAGTACCTACCTACATTTTTACTATTCTCCATCAACAGATTTTTCATTTATAAAGGATACACCAGGAGCAGAAAAAAAAATCTTCAATGGATAAAGCAAGAGCATTGAAAAAATCTTTATTTGAGGCCTTTAACATGGTTAAGTTAAGGCAACAGAATGAATTGCATAAGGGAAATGAGTTTTATGATTTGATTCTAAAAAGTGAAGATGGATTCGAAATCAAAGTTCACAAATTCCTTGTCTCCTCAGCAAGTAACTACTTCAAAGATTTACTAACACTTCCAATGAAAGAGAAGTTCCAAGAGTGCATTTTAGTGCCAGATATAACTGGAGATGTTTTAGAAAAAATAATTACGTTCATCTACACCAGCGAATTCGAAGAAGATATCGAAGATATTGAAAAAATTACCAAATATGCAGTGATTTTTCAACTTGAGCAACTAGTTGAATTCTGTTCAGCAGTTCTAAGCGAATTTATCAACGATGGCACCTGTGTGAAATATTGGCGACTTGCTGGAAAAAATCTAATTTATTGTTTGGAGGATAAGTGTTTGTCGTATATCGTTAGCAAAGCTGATCATCTTTTCGAAAGCTCATTAATGAGCGAGTTGACTATTGAAGAAATGAAATCTTTACTTGCTGATAAAAGATTACATCAACAATGCGACGAAAAGAAGATCTTTGAACATGTCTGGAAATGGGCTGCAGGTAAAACTTCTGAAACCAAAAGCTTCTCTCAAGTATTCTCGGAAGTTGTCGATTTACTACACTTCTCTAAGTTGGAAAAAGAATTTGTTTTTGATAAAATGTTTGGAAATCAAGATGTTTTAGCCAACCCAGAATTGTTAAACAAAGTTGCTAAATTAACTAAGCAAAAGTATCATATAATTCATAAACCTACTCAACGTAAGTTATTCGCATTGGCATCAAATAAGATGTTTATGGGCCTCGGAGAAGAGAGTACCAGAGAAACAGTGATCAACCTTCGAGATTCTTTTGGTTATGCAACATTAGACAATAAATTACTAATATGTGGAGGAGCACCAAACTTGTCCTCTGTTACTAATTCATGTGAGTTTTTCGATCCAATTACACAGGAGTGGAAGACGTTTCCATCTATGACAACAGAGAGGCTGTGTCATAGGTGTTCATATCTTAACAACAAAATCTATGCATGCGGTGGATGTGATACCAAAACTGTGGAAATTTTTGATTTTGGCAAAGGAGAATGGAATAACGGTCCAGAAATGCTTTCGAATAATTCCAGCTTTGGATTAACTGGAGTAAATGGAGCATTATATGCCATTGGAGGTGAAACTAATAACATCGAAGTATTAGATCCTCGAGCACAAAAATGGAATATTGTTTGTAGCAATTTTCGACGCACTTACAAATCTGTACGTTGTGTTTCGATTGGTCCTTGCATCTATTGTTTTACTAAGGAAAAGAGATTTATCTTCGACACTAGATCAAACAAATTTACCGACGAAATTTGTTGTAAAGATTTTGATTATTATTCAAGTTTTTGTGAACTTGATGGTTACATTTATGGCTTGGGATATCAGGAGTCTGCTGGTAAATATTCTCTGAATCTCGTTCAATATCATCTTGATGGAAAACAAGGATTTAAGAAATCGTATGGATTTTATAATTTATCTGAACGTAAGTCAACTGCTATAGTGTCTTTGAATTACTAATAAATTTGTATTGTTACATTTTTCTCTTGTTTTAATTTTAAACAATTGTTTCCAATATTGTTGATCTCATTTCCTTTTTTTTTCAATTTTGGATGTATTTGTGTAACTGTCAGCTACTAGCCTAAATAATTGGAGAAAAATCATATAAATTTGCTGTTGTAAATGGAGATAAGCCTGAAATTGTTGAATCGGGGCGCCGCAGCGGGTTCTATACATTTTTCTACAAGGGTCACCATATACTTGGTAACTTGATTCAATCAAAATGCGGAGTGAAGGTAATCATTAGATAGGTAGCAGAAATTCGTAAGGTTTCATTAAAATCCAGCGAATATTTTTTTTTTCAATGTTGGCACCAACGTTAGCACATAGAAATAATGCAGATCGTGAGAAAAATGGATTTCTTGAACTGTACTTTCACACTTAACTATATTAATTCATAATAAACGATTAAAAAACGCAACACCCACATTTTGCATGTCCGTCTGTCTGTCCTCTCCTTCATAGGGTTGCCATACAAAAATTTCGTTTTTCGCTATATATTTTGGGACTCACCGAGAACGTATTAATGTAGAGAGCTGAAATTTGGTACATAGTATTTGCATAGTAATAGTAAATACAATTCCAAAAATGGTCTAAATCGGGCAACCTACCGCTTCTTGTCATACAAAAATTTGGTTTTTCACTATGTATTTGGTCATTGCCTGACAACGCGTCGACGACGTGGAGAGTTCAAATTTTGTACACAGCATTTTTATAAAAATTGTAAATACAACCTCAAAACTGAACTAAGTCGGGCAACCCTTTCTTGGTGTTACCATACAAAAATTTGATTTTTTGCTATATATTTGGGCACTGCCTGAGCTCGCGTCGACGTAGAGCGGTTTACAAAGCGTTTTCATAAAAATCTCAAAAATAAACCAAATCGGGCAACCCTTCTTGTTGTTGCCATACAAATATTTTAGTTCTCGCTTTATTTATAACTTTTCTTTTCATCTAGGGTAGAATATTATAAATAGGTCTTAGAAGAATTATAACTTTTTCTCTTGTTTTTTTTTTTATGTGACAACCTGACGACCCTATAGCTATCATTCACTTTTTCTGCTATCAAAACAGTGTAGAGTGTAGTCGAAAGACCCCCACCCCTCCTCCTCCCATTCTACGTCAAACTTCGTTGCTTAAATGGAATCAGTTTCCTGAAAATATTATAGCCGGCAACTTACATTTCCAACAACCAATCAACCAACTCATAGCGTTTAAGTATAATTATTACGTGAGCTGGACTTCGAATAGTCAATGAAACTTTAGTCAATCCAAATTTGATACAATAGTGATCGTGCACCCCCCCCCCCCCCGTGCCAATTATTCCAAAGATCTTAAAACCGATAGTTTTAAATTATATATATAAATTTCGCAACCCGTTTCTATAATATTTTCGTGATTTTAGTAACGAAAAGAAAAATTGTTGTACATTCTTTGACCGTACTGGGCTTACTGATGCTGCCCCATTGTTCTGGCTAGCTGGCGCAACTAAAACTAAACAAAATAATTTTTGAATTTAATTTAACGTTAATGTTTTTATAATTTTTCTCGGTTTTGTAAATTTTAAATAGATTTAAGTTTTGTCATTTATTTCGAAAACTCTCACTTGACTTTCAATAGTGCAGTTGCCTGTTAATTTTAAGGTTATTTTCTTAGATGACTTTAATTTACCATAGTTAAATTGGATCCCAGACACGATTAATGATTGTATGCGCCCCCTTATACAAATCTAATCCACACCCTGAATTTTATACAAAACTTTTTCCTACTTTAGAAGAATATCTAAATCTTTTACATCGGAATGTTATAAGAGATACGTCGAAAGTACTGAGCGTTCACTCAATGAAAACCTAAAGACTTTCTGGTCTTTCAACAAGAATTTGAAAGGATCTAATATATACCTACCCTAAAGAACTAGCATTTAATGATGAAACCTCGTCTTGTCCTTTGGGTATATGTTTTCCAATCATTTCACTTCCGTTTTTTCTACCACACAACCCGACACTTTCACTCCTCTTCGGAATTCTCACTATTCTAATATTAAATTAACAGCTATCTCATCTAAATCTGTCTTAAGTATCTTAAGCTCACTTGCCTGCAATAAAAATCCTGGACCTGATGGTATTCCTAGTATTCCTTGCCGGTCCACTTAGCAAACTTTTTGAGCTTGCTATTAATAGGAATACATATCCAGAAATGTTGAAAAAATGTTATGTCTTGCCAACATTTAAATCCGGTGACCGAAAACTAGTCATTAACTATCGTCCTATATCAATTTCCAACGCACTTGCGCTTATATTTGAAAAAGTGCTCTACAATTAGCTGCTACCACAGAATAAACCTTTCATATCAGAGCAGCAGCGTGGTTTCTTACCAGGACGTTCTACAGTAACCAACCTGGCCCTCTTTACTGACTTTATAGCCTCATCCCTTGATGATAACAAACAGATTGATTCCATTCATACTGATTTTAGCAAGGCTTTTGATAAAATTAATCACAAACTATGTCTTTTGAAAATGGCTCAGATCGGTTTTCACCCGAACACTCTTTTGCTATTTTCATCGTACTTGCAAAACAGGGATAGTATCGTTGTCTTTAACGGTCGATAATCTTCTCCTTTCAAACAAATATCAGGTGTCCCCCAGGGTACAATGCTTGGACCCCTGATATTTTTAATCTAAATAAATGACCTACCATCCTTAATTTCATCCAGCTGCTTAATATTTGCAGACGATACGAAGATCTTCAGAATTATCAATAACGTTACTGACTGTGTCTCCCTACAAAAATACTTACTCCAAATGGAGAAATGGTGTCGCGATAATTGCATTGAAATAAATGTTCGCAAATGCCAATGTATCTCTTTTCATCGTAAACACGATATTATTAGCTTTAACTACCAAATTCACAATACATCTATCCCTAGGGTGGAGGAGATCAAAGATTTGGGAGTAATATTTGATCCTTTTTTCTGCACACATAAATTATATCACCTCTAGGTCCTTTCGTCTTATGGGTTTCATATTCCCTTCGGTGTCAATCATTCAAATCACCATCTCCCTATATTACACTCTACAATTCTCTAGTTAGAAGAACCCTTGAATATGCTAGTCAAGTCTGGAATCCATTTTATCCTTCATATAGTTTGCAAATAGAAACTGTTCAGCGCAGATTTACCAGAATATTATTATTTAAATTAGAAAATTCCGTTCTTGAATATAATGACAGACTTGAGAAATTCAACTTGTTATCGCTGGAAAAACGCAGAATCTTTTTGGACATGACCTTCTTACATAAAATACTGAATAGTACTCTATAACTTGCAACTCACTACTTTCTAGTATAAAGTTTAATGTTCCTTCTCGCAATTCAAGATATCAGCCACTCTTCAGACTTCCGATATGCAGAACTAATTTGAAAGAAAAGTCGCTCTGCTTTAGAATTCAAAAGTCTTACAACCCTAAATTCAATAATATTGATATTCTTGGTACTAGTTTACTGGCATTTAGAAAGCTTGTCCGGCTTGAGATCAGTCATTAATTGCTAAAAGTTCCTATTATGTGATTGAATTTTCATCCTCCGCTATTCCCTTTACTTTGCTCGTATTCCAATCCTTTTGATGGATAATCGTTGTCTTTTTGCCTCTTTTATTTTTTATATGTTTTTTCTTTTTTTCTTTTTTGTTGCTTTTCTTTTCATGCTCTCCATTATTATAATTTATTTTTTTATTTTTTAGTATAGTTTTGATTATTATTGCTTAAGGTATTTCATTTTGTTATTTTTGTAACTTCTTTATTCTGAATTTCTTTCCTCCACATACTTATATTTCTTAATAATTTCCTTTGTTACCTTAAATTTCTCCTGCTCTACTAGTTTATTTTTATTTTTTTAGTTTTGTATACTTTTCTTTATATAGTCTTAGTTGTAACTGTTTTGTTATATAATTCTGTCTTCTCCAAACTTTCTTTTGTAGCCTAGTAGTTTAAATGTAAGGTAGTATATTATTAGAGTTAATCTATGTTTACTACTCTTGTTAATTGCTTATTAAATAAATAAATAAATAAAACAAATATGTAGATGGCAGCACATACTTTATTTTATTTTCCTTTTATATCTTTTCCATATTGCCCATTTCAGGTAAGACAACTTCAAGAAAAAACTTGTGACATAGCTATATGTAGAAAAAGGAACAGTCCATGTACATAATATATCTATATATAAGTAACGCACCCAGTATTTGGCTTTGGAGGGGACCATAGGTGTCCTATGTCGAAAAGAGTCGGAAAAATAAGGCTCTAAAGATGCGTCATGCGCTCATCTGTGTACTTAAGAACTGCTATTGTATATTTAAACGTTTTATTTTATTTTATCGTTCTTTGTATTACATGGATTACATTTTATACATAATTTATAAATTATGATCCAAAAACTGACTTTCTTGGGGGTGCGGGGGGGGGCTGCTCGTTCCCCTATGTGTGTCCCTGCTACATATATGTCCATGACTGAACTTAATTTTTAAAATCATACAGTTCCTAGAAAAGAGCTGCTAAATATTTAAAATTTATTTTTGTTCTCAAACACCTCCAGGAAACCCGTTTTCATCTTTTTTTTTAACCTAAAAAACTTCCTTCAAATTAAATTCCAAATATTTCTGGTAATTATTTTCACCGATAGTTTCCGATAACAGAGTTACAGTAGAGAGTATAGAAATTAAACGTCCTAATTACTTGGAACACATTTTTCCTTCAAACTGAATTAATTAATGCATTCAAATAATTCTCAGGTGTGATAGAAATGAAAAGGCGCATGAACTACAATGTTTATCTTTACTCCAATTCCCCAGATAAAGAGACGTAATTAGCATCATATATACACACGTGCATATTATGTGTGTGAACTCTTTAAACTTGAAAGAGAACGTTTTCCAGTACACACACCTTTGTAATCAGGTCACACTTTGTGATTTAACCTAAAAACATAAAAAAAAATCTAGTGTACCAGGACACTTTAGTGTTAGCTTTTTCTGTATAGAAGGTAAGTAGACTTTAGAAATCTTTGGGGGAGAAAATATATACTTCTTTTTTTTTTGTCATTCGTAAAAGAAAAGTGTGTATACTCCTTCTAACATAGAGTTATCGTTAAAATTGTTGGCTGAAGCGGATAGAGCATCTATGTAGGTATGTATAAAAAAATTTAAAATGGATGGATGGTTTTTTTTTCTTTTCCAAATTTTTTCTGCCAAAAAAAAAATGTTTTTCTTTAAAAATTTATCATGTTACAGTCAAAATGTTTCCTCGCCCTAAAAGAAGCCAGCAGCTATATTTTTATTATGAGAAGATTTTTTTTCATCTCCTTTACAATTAACGCCGCTGCACTGCACCTATTGTGTACTTGAAAACTATTGTACTGAAATAAAACCGCTCTGTCCTGATGCTTTTTTTTTCACTCAGTGGAAATGTTTCGATGGTAACGATGATGGTACAATAACCACCATAAGGAAACTCAACATCCAGATCCTAGTGAAATGCAGTCCAACACAGACACTAGAGACTGGTTAGAGAGTAGTACACTGTGTTCAGACAGACTGACAAATAAGAATTTCTACGAAATTTTTCACTATTTTTCTCTTCACTTTATTGTGTCGACAACAGAAGGACTACAGAGCGTAATGGACGTGTAAAGATTTCCTGTTAGAATTTGTAAATGAATAGTGATTTTCGCAAAATTAAAACCATAAGATGATTTCGAAGTGCACATTTATAATTCAGAGAAATATATTCACTTGTATTAAAAGGACGATCAATTGGTATACACAATCATGTGGGAAGCAGCCTTAAGAATCCAAAGCAAAATCATCACATGGCAATACTAAAATTAATCTGTCATTTTTGACATTGACGCAACTCCGAGCTTCCGCCTATTTTTTTGTAAGTCAGTGAACTATAAACGATTAATAGTTCTGGACCTGGGAATCCTACATGCATATGTATGTGTAGGTATATACAGGGCGTGTATCTTTTTTCCGCTCCGTAGATCGAACAGATTTTTTAGAACGCTCAGAGGACTCTGGAAAAAAGATACAAATCCGGAGTGCTCTGAGTGTTCTGGTAGTTTTTTTTTATATTGGCAACACTTATGATTTGTGAAATATCTATTGATAATACAAAATTCTTTATAAAAATAAATAAATAATAATAAAAAAGTAATAAAAATAAATAAGGAGTGAAGGAATTTAAAAGTATTTACATTTTCAATAGGATTTTTTTGCGCTCTATTGGTATTACTGACGGATTGCTCCAAATGTTCCGAGGTTTATCTGAGCAATAATAAAGATATACGTTCAGAGCACTCAGAGTACTCTGAAAGTAAATAAAGATACAAGAAATCGGTGTTCAGAGCGCTCGGAATTTAACCATTCTGAGCGCTAGAGAAATGTAAAATTAGGGCATTATAGGTATTTTTGGGCGGGGGCTCCCAAGCTTTACGGGTCGATTTTCCACCAGGGTCCATAGAAAATTTTTATCGTATAGGTACACGGCGAGTGACTGGAATGGAACCTAATTACTACATTATAAAGCAAGATAACTATGATTTTGACACTTTTGCGGATAATTCCAAAAAAGTATCTATCTTGAACAAATTACAAAGGAAAAAGACACTAAAAACCATTGAAATACATTTGTTATAAAAAAAAAGGAAAATTTACTGGCTTCAGTAAGAAAAGGTTACTTTTTGTCAATATATCCATAGTCCTTCTCAGTAAATTGAATAATCTTGGTATCGGGACAATTTTCCGTAAATTTAACGAGAACAGGAGAAAAACTTATAATTGGTTTGAGACCAGGTGCTAGATGAAAATAAAAGTTACATAAAGTGAAAACCCAAAGTTATGTATGGCAACACCAAGAAGGGGTTGCCCGATTTAGTTGATTTTTGAAATTATTTACTATTTTTATGAAAACGCTATGTACAAAATTTCAGATCTGTACGCGGTCGCGTTCTCAGGCAGTACCCAAATATGTAGTGAAAAACGAAATTGTTGTATGGCAACCCTATGAATCGGGCAGTTCCGATTTCAAACAAGTAAAAGTGCTCTCAAGTTATCGTTAGGGCGGACAAACGGACGGACGGGCAGAAAGACAAGAAAAAATCACAATAACTTTTATTATTACGCGTAGGTGTCCAACCCATTTTGCTCTACTAGCATTATTATAAAAATGTAGAAATTTTTATATTAATGACGGACATTCACCAAATTATATCCCCTTCTGCCATCTACCTACAATTTGCATAATGGATCGAATCTAATTTCACTATCTATATAAAACCATTTTCACTCACAACAAATTCATTAAATCTCACCGGAGAATCACCCTGGATATGGTGGATTAGCGGAGAGAGGGAGAGAAAGAGTGAAAAAAAGATAGAAAGAAAGAGAGAGAGAGAGAGAGAGAGAGAGACATGAGCTTCATGAGATCTTTGAGTCTCCCAACATAATAAACTTCAGTAAATCTGGCAAAAAATCTATATAAAGGGTAGGGTATCCCGGCCATACTTATAATATAATCTTTCACAGGGTGGTAGCATACATTAATTCGAGAACAAAGTTGCTCTACAGGAGGGTCTCTTCCTCTACCATACTGATACAACTTACGAATGGAAATCTCGACCGACTTAATAAGGACATCAACTCTTCTCCATGCCCTTCGGAAATCTAATTCTGGCCCGGCAGATTCTACATAAGCAAACTATTTTTAACATTTTCTACCTTACTAACCTGAGGGTTACACGAGATAGTACAGCTTGGATACAAGCCTCCCTTCCAACGCGATTTTAAACTTGACAGCAGAAAGCAGTTCGGTTGATGTCTTATCATCTTGCATGCAAGTTCATTTAAAAAATGGCATTAAGACGTAAAGTCTTGCGTATATTGGAAAATTATAGCGATAAAGGAAGTAGCAGAATGATAAGAACCCAACAAAAAATGAAGAGAAAGGTGTTGGTTTCGTAGTATAAATTTATCAAATTCTCTCAAGCATTTCTTTTCCGCCATCTTGAAAACTGTATAATGTCAAATTACTATCACTTCAGCTGCCATGATTTTTCATCATGCAAATTCGCTGAAAACTGAGCTGCCAGGATGGCAGCAGAGGTTACACGTGCAAAACGTATGGCAGTGCAGCTTGCATGCAAGCTGTACTATTATGTGTAATCCCCGGGTTACTGACGAGCTACATCTTCTCAAGCAATATCTACTGGTTCTAGGTATTAGAGATTAAAGGAAAAATAGTAATAAACATGCACTTGGAAATTTAGGATTCATACAAACTACCGTAATTAATGTAGGCGATAGCTCACATCTGCACTTCGGGTCGTTTGACTTTATTACGCGATTCTAGTTCTAGCCAATTATTTAATTCCCTTGGTCTAAGCACGTTAAGGCTTCGGAGCCGAAGCCAGCTACTGTCAAATCGTTGAAGTCGAAGCCGACTATGACACAATGGCGGCTTCGTAGATTCGTAAAGAAGTAGTTAAATACAGAGAGAATTGAAGAAAAATAAAATGAATAATAATAAAAAAATAATTCAAATAATAAATACAGCTTCATAATCACAACTTTAATTTATATTATTAAGTTTTCAAATATATAGAAAAACTTTAAAAAGTAATAATTAATTAAAAAACAATACAATACAATAAAAAACACAAAAATGAATTAAAATAAAAGCCACACACTAGGAATACCATTTCCTCGCTTATTCTTTTCCACACTTTTTCCTTTTTAGAATTATTTTTGTAATCTTTGTCGCTTTTCACGTACAACAAGGAATTTTCCTTCACCATTTCAATCAAGTTTTCTTCGTATGACATTGTGAAGCCGCTGAAAATCAAATATCAACTGATAGCGGCTGCGGCTCCCAAATCGAAGCCGGAGCCGGAGCCGCCATTGGGTTAAGTAGCACTGCCATACTCACATTTGACTTGGACAGGCTTCGGCTCCGAAGCCGGAGCGAGAACCGAAGCCACCATTGTATCATCGCCTTAAGGAGCACGTCTGCATCCTCTTTAAGGCCGAAATACAATGATGCCGACACGGCAATTACGACGACCCCGTCGTAACCCAATGACACCGACATTCTTATGTTCGTTGACATATCAAAATGGTAAAATTATTTGTTGAAATTTATTAACAAAATGAGAAAGATATAAAAAATATAAAAGTTGTAAAAGTGTAATAAAAAATGATTAACGCTTAGTTTATGTGGATTACAAAATATCATCTACCATTTATTTTCAACTTTTCTCCAATTTCTTTCCATTTTTTGTTCTTTTAAATATGCATTTCGATATTGAGGATTTCATTTGGCATAAAAATACCTCATTTCCCTCACTAAATTAATTAATTGCTCCTCTAAAGTAATTTTTTGCTCATTACTCTCAGCTGGCTGTCAAAATTTTGATTACAACGACAACGACGACAAAAGTTTAATTATTCCCAACTCTGGTTACGGTGACAAAATTGGTCGGCGCCATTGGGTACAGCAACATGGTATTGCCATTTTAGGTCAACATTTAATTTGTCGTCGTAAATCTCGTGTCGGCATCATTCCTTTATTTTCTACATACTAACTGTTACCGCCAGCAGGGATTTCGCCGACAACTTTTTCCTGTTCTTCATAATTTCTCTCACTTGTAAGTTGTTGATAACACTCTAAGATATACCTTTTTTTTTATATACATATGCATGTCTCCAAACGGATAGGCTAAGGGAATCCACAACTCTTACCGAAAACTTGGAAAACTCCAATTAAGATAATTGAATGCTTTTTCACGGATCCATTTTGTGTTGATTAAAAGGAACAATTAAGGAAGCATGATTTTCAGAAGAAAAAAAGAAAAACTCCCATACCTAAATTATTACTAGTTTCATAACAGTAACATTTCTATGTATTTATATTAGCCCCATTACATGTTCCCAGTCTATGCAATAATTAACTCTTTATTTACACTATTTCTAGTCCTTAACGTAAGTCTTTTTGAAAGGTTTTATGCTTTTCCATAGGTCTTCTCAAATACCAAACATATTTACAACAATTTCATCACGTTTTTATGCAACATACCAACATAGATACCAAAATAGTTGAAAATTTTATTCTAGTCATCAAATTTTTTAGTAATTCCAGATGACATTGCACTTCAAAGGCCTCTTAAACCAAAAAAAAAAATAGAATTGTGTTTCAAAGGACATTTTTTTACCAGCTACAATATCTAAAAAGAAATTCCTTCTAAAACATCAACACTGAATGATCTGAATTATCCTGAGTACACATAGAAAAAAAATCTCTTAAAAAGCTGAACCCATATAAAAAAATGTTTTAATTTGTAATTTAAAAAGAAAACAAAAAAACAAGAAAAAAAACAAAAATGCAAATGACAGAGTAGAAGAAGCTAAAATTAAACTTTCCCTTTGAAGTTCAAAAAATTTGCATTTCTTCTGCATTTCAAATTTTCTCGATCATCAAAAGGCACGCTTTTGACACTGTCCCAATAGAGAGTAAGCCTATAATGATGATTTAGAGATTGTGGTGGAACCATAGATAATCTTCAATGGGCTTTCAAATTGATCCATCACGCCATACTGCCTGAAGCTAATTAACACTTTGATGTGTTCAAATTTGCGGCTCGACAAGTATAAAGAGTTGGAAAGGGGTCTATCCCCCGGCCTCTTCCTCACCAATTAGTAATAAACACACAGTGAACAACTTTCACTCGTACATTCAGAATTGGTTGGATTGGAAGGCGGCAATGATGATGATGATAATGATGATGACAGCGCCGCGACAATTATGTGACATAACATGAATGAAATAGAAATGTTAATTTTAACCCAAGATGCCCCAAAAGATACACACACACACAAGTCGAAATGTGAGATTAAGTAAAGTTAAATAATAATAATAATAGCAACAAAAAAAAAAATCACAAAAATTTTGTAAATTTTAACTATAGTTACGCTACTTTTTTTTATTAGATTTTCTAACAACCTTTTTAGCAAAACGCGACTTTATATGACAGTTAACAATAGAAAATTACTGTCCGAGTGGACAGAAAGGACAGTTAAGTCGGTCTTGCGTAACTGTTATGTCGTGATTTAGTTCAAATATTTTTAATTGTTTCTGCGGCGGTAATAAATGCTTGGACATGATTTTTAAGCACGGTAAAAGCCACTCCTAATTTATTTACTTGTTTTACAGGTAAACGGTTATGGGTATACTTGTATAGTCGTCGTAAATTGAAACTAAGAAAAATCAACAGTCATTCAATCGACAGTTAATAAAGGCGCGGGTTTTCATTTGGATAGGTAGCAATTTTGTTTTGAGAAAATTTATTGAATTAAAACGTGATTTCAGAGTAAATGTCATTATTGAATTGGGTTTTGTTAAGCTGAAATTTTTTTTGTTTGTTTTTGGATAATTATTGTTTATGATTTTTTTTTTTCATTTTAAAATCATATGCATTATATATAAATTTTAATCTCAATGAAAATAAGAATTGGGCTAATTCAGTAGCTCCAATAAGTTATCAATTAGTTATCCTAAAATTATCATATTTCTAACATTGGAAAAGCATGAAGATTTTAAGCACTGGAATGCTTAATTGGAAACTTATGTACAAAATTACATATAGGTGCAGTATATACATATACTACAACAATAGCTCAATTTTTTTATCTCAGTCATCTTATCAAAATCAGATCAAGTTAAATAAAATAAGTAAAAACGAGTTTTCAAACAAAACTGAAGCCAAGCCGCATGAAAAAGTAGAAAATAAACTTTTCTTTACACACAGAGGTGGACTCAGATTTTTTGATTGGGGCATTACTCTTGAATATTCTTTCTCTTCATGAATCAAATCACTTATTACCTCTGGCTTGATAATACTGAAATATATCGGTGATTGTCAGCGAATAAAATCTGAGTCCACCTCTGTGTGAGTGAAGAAAAGTTTATTTTCTATCTTTTTCACGTTAACTAAATTGTTATTACGTGCTGCATGGAGATATTTTAAAACAATTTTTAAGTCATGTTTGGTGCCGATCTGAAAACAAAAAATTTTCGAGTATCAAATCGTTGAAGTACTGCAACGGTTTTCTGAAATTCAAATTATGTTTTAAACAGCGCTTTTTAGCTGTATTCCAACTTCATATAACATGAATTTTCCCGATTTTCCATGTTTTCCACATACTTTTCCTATTAGTATGAATTTTTTTTAAAAATTTACATGAATTTTCCTCGATTTTTTTATGATTGTTGAAGAGAAAGTATTGATGCCAGTAGGACGGAAAAAAATGATTCCGCATAGCTTATAAAACTTTTTTGTCGGAAAATTTTCCGGAAAAGTCGGAAAATTCCGGAAATTTTCTGAAAATTTTCCAGAAAAATTGGAAAATTCTGCATTTTTCCTGAAACAGATTTATCACTAATCATATCGATGAAAATTTGTCCGATGATTTTCCCGCTTTTCCGGGTTTTCCACGGAGTTTTCCACAAAAGCAACTTTATGCAACTCATTTCGCTCTACAACTTTGTCTTAGGTTGCAAAACGCTCAAACGCTTCCTTGGTCTGAAAAACTCCGGAAAAGCGTTTTACATGAATTTTCCTCGATTTTTTCTGCAAGTTTTCACCATTGTCGGAGAGAAAGTAATGATGCCAGTTGATAGGGAACTTGATGCTGCATAATTTGGAAGAGTTTTTTACCGGAAATTTTCCCGGAAAAGTCGGAAAATTCCGGAAATTTTTTTCGGAAAAATCGGAAAACTCTGCATTTTTCCTGAAACGGATTTATCACTAATCAAATTTGTACCAAATTTTCAAATTATTTTTCCCGATTTTCCGGGTTTTCCATGGAAATTTCCGGTTCAAATTTTGATAGATTCAATTGTCACGCGACATGAACCTGTGTGCCAAATTTCAGCTCACTATGATAACGAAAAGTGGGTCTACGAGAGTTTCGAAAATAGTAAAAAAGAAATATACAGACAAATTCGTGTACGAGTTAAAGGGAATGGCCTCAAAAAACGAAGTTGATCATGGTGAACTTTGAGTTTTAGATGTTTTTAAGAGAGTTTTTAAGGTAGGACATTTTGAGTAAAGAATTTGAAGATATGGTTGCATTAGATGAAGAAATTTTGTAGGAGGTAGGAAAACTTATATTTCACAAAAGAATTCTCCTACATTTGGTATACTTAATAAATTTTTCCGCAGTTAATTTTTAAATACATTAAGCTCCCAGCTCCTTTTTGGGCTACGTAAAAAAATATGTAAAAGTTAAAAATATATTGTGCTATGTTAAGCAAAATACCTGCCAACATACAGGATGTTTCATAATTGAGGGTTTGATAGCTGAGGTGTGGACAAGGCGGTAGGGGGTTTTAAGATTGTTAGTACTTTTTCCACTTTACACCCTGTAAATTTCTAGATTTACACCCTATCAAGGTGAGATTAATTAAATTTCCTGTCACCTTTCGTTGGAAGTTGTAGGACATCAGGGTAAAAAAATTGCAAAAAAAATCTCCTAATTTTTTCAAATCTTAACGATTTTCCCGCCAAAATGCATGATAATTATACAGTTTTTTTTTACAAGATTTGGAAGGCTAATTGGGCATTCGTTGGAAAGCGTGGACGGTTTGCTATCATCAGCGATGAATCTCACTTTGATAACGTGTAGATATATCAAGAAAGTTACACCTACACCATATAATTTTTTGCTTAAATCTCCACCTCAGCTATCAAACCCTTGAGTTATGCGGACTGATAGTGAAACACCCTGTACATACATATTTAAAAAAACTATTTAGCTGTGAGAAGAATAACTGGAGATTTTGGAATCACGAAAATTGAACCAGCACTTGATGTGGATCACGTATTGTTGTTTTTTACGTTCATTACATTGAACCGGATCCAGTGGCGGATCCAGCTAGGGGGCGCGGGGGGCGCGCGCCCCTCCCTAAAGACCACAAAAAAATTGCAGTAGATCTTCTGAATTCTTCTACTGCATTTTTTGCACAAGACTTAAAAATTTCTGGAAACGTTCAATTTGAAGCAAAACTTATTCGGATAAGAGCGATGGGGGATTTGTTTTAATTGAAAACACAACGGCAAACAGGTAGTGAGTTATAACATTTAAAGCAAGACATTTATTTTGGAAAAACAGTTTTATTATTTCGTAAAATGCAATAGTAGAATATTTAGCTAAAATCTTAAACAAAAAATAAATAAATGCTGATTGGGAAATTCTAAATCAGAACCTTCCATATTCGTACAGCAGATCTCAATAACAGTAAAATCGCTCTTGGTTTAGCGATAAGCTCAACCAAGTAATGTAATAAAAGCGAAAGAGTGTGATTTCGCGCGTATCATTTGCATTCATGTCTAGAATTGAAACAAGTCGACAAGACTGCCCAGAACACCTAAAAGTCCATTATCCGGAGAGAAAAATTTCCTTTTGATCAGAATAGAATAGCAAAGGCTTCAGGACCCCAGTCAAGACCATCAAGAACAACTTCAGCAATTCCTCTATACCTTCACTACTTAATATCGGTGAAGTGGTTGTTGACTCCCTTGATCAAGCTAATATCATCACTGGTAAATTCGCTTCAAATTCTCTACAAAACAGCCAATACGCATCCGTAAGAGGGATGTGTTCAAGGTCCTTAAGGGATCAACGTCTCCAAAGCTGTAGGTCCTGATGGTTTCTCACCCCTGTTAATTAAAAGCTGTGCCTCATCTTTAGCTAAACCTTTGCGCAAACTATTGTACTTGTCTTATTCGACAGGAAAATTTCCAAATGGTTGGAAAATAGCTCACGTTCAGCCTATTCCTAAGAAAAGTGAGGGTAGCGACGCCTCAAACTATAGACCAATTGCGATCACTTCGATTCTTTCAAAGATTTTTGAATCTATCATTAACTCCAAATTATTGAAGTATCTAGAAACCAAACAACTCATCAATGATCGGCATTATGGCTTCCGAACTGGACCCTCATCTGGAGACTTGCTTACGGAACATTCGAACCGTGCACAATGGTGTTTTGTAGTCATAAATTCGTTGCTCTAGATATTTAAATGGTCTTTAGTAGAGTCTGGCATCCAGCCGTTTTAGTTAAACTTAATGCACTTGGTCTCTCCCCTCATCTTCTATTACAGATTGAAAGTGTTTTACCTTATCGCCTAATACCGGTTGCGCTAGATGGGGTTTCACCAGAACCTCACCCTATAAATGCCGAGACGTCCCAGGGCTCTGTTTTCTCTCTTTCTAATTTTCATTATTGATCTACTTTCCCGTACTTTTAATCCAATCCATAGTTTTGCCTATGACAGTAACCATGATTTCGCTTACCCTTTTGAAATTCTTGGGACTCCAGACAGCATGCCACATCTGTCAAACGAGATGGCTTGATTAGATTATTCAATAACGACCTTGATAATATCAAATGTTGCTATTGACAGTACCGTTGATACTCTTATGGACTCCAGAGGGAATGTCACATCTGTCAATCGAGATTGCGTGATTGGATCAATGAATAACCACCTTGATCATGTTCTCCCTTGGAGTAAAGCGATACGCGTCGAATTCAAGCCATCTAAGTGCCAAAGGTGTCTCATCTATTTGAAACACCGTCTTTTTACATTCTTGGCATTAATATTTGCTGTAAGCTAAGCTGGACAGATAACATCTTTTGTTTTGCCAAAGAAGCAGCGAAATGTCTAGGAATTCTGAAAAGGTGTAGAAATATTTCAACCTATCAAATCTACAGCTCCTCTACAAATCCTACACCAGACCTAGAGTATAATATTATTTCCATATCTGGGCCCGAGGGTAGTCGCATAGTCTTACCTTCATTGGATATTGTCCAAAAGAGAGCCTTTAAGCTAAGTGGCGATGTGGGAATAACTTGAAATATCGACTCACTCGAACAACGCCGCAATGATGGATGCCCTTCACTCCCTTATTGCTATATGCGTCGTCAATGTTCTAATGAAATATCTCGTCTGATCCCTTGCAGAATAATTCCTGCACGCAAAACTCGCGCAGCAAATCACCCATCAAATTATTGTCGGCACATGCAGTAAAATTGCGTGATGGTTTTTATCCCGAACTGTGTGAATGTGGACAGTCTACCATTTTCTGTCTTTACTCCAACATACAATCTGCGAAAGTTTAAAGGTGACATTCAGCACCTCTGGCGCTTTCCTCACGTTCCCTAATTCATTTCCCTATCACCTTCCTGCCATGCTGTGCTTTGCATCATAAGGTATCCCCTTAACTTGCCTTAATAATATATAGAAAAAAAAAACTTTCTTGACTTTAGTAGAGGCAAAATACGTATCCCTTTTAATTCCTGTATTTTGCAATTTCGTCAATTTGTTCGAACTGTGTTTCCCTATTTTTATTAACTACAATGGGTGATTTGGAAGCTTTACACCTCCATTATTTACAAACTAAAACAAAACAAATAATTTAACGCCTGGTTTTACTTTCGCGAGTGGCAAAAGTTGAGCGTTGAGCAACTTTCTTCGTTCCGAGTGGTAGCTCACTTATATGATCGACACCTATTTTAATTATAACTTTTATGTATTTGACATTGGCGAGTATCTTTAAACTTTTGATCTGTTTCCAGCTTATACAGTTTTTAAACCAAAGTTGCGCCCCTCCCTCACAAGAATCCTGGATCCGCCCCTGACCGGATCAGATCACAAAGATGAAAAAACGTAGCTAATGATTAAATATTAAGGATCGATCATACTAGATGTGTTATAATCATAAGTTTAAAATTTTCTATTATCCAATCTGGACTCGATTTTGATAAAATTATGTTTCTTTCTAAAAATAACCAAATTAGATTTGAAATACTATAATTTAATACCTGTCCGAAAATTTCGATTTTAAAACTTTCTAGCTAAGATGTTGAAAGATTATGTTCTACACAATTATTCTTAATTTAATAATGTACCAACAAAATAACCGTAGATTTTTTTTACAGTATGTTATTACATATTAAATATGAGTGAAAAGTCATCAAGTTTCTGTAATTAATACCCAAAGAATGAAAGTTTTCTCCCGTCCCCTCATCTATCACATGATTTTTTTTTCTTTATCTCATTAAGGAACCAAAAAATCAGTGTCTGGTCTTTTATCAACCAAGTGCTATCTATACAGTAATTACTCCTTCTCAGTAATTAGTTATGTACTCCAAGTTTGGTCGAACCTGAGACAACTTACAACTAGATGTGTAAAACTCCATATAAACCCAGAACACTTTTTGAAAGCTATTTAACTTTTCATTCAACCAAAGAAAAGCTATCATTGCGAAGAATTTATGTGGCATAATACAGCAAGAGAGAGATAGAATGTGTAGAGCTTTCTATTAGAAGGCCATTAGCTCGTTTTAATTGGACCGCGTTTTTGTGAGATTTTCCACGTTTAGATGTAAGTTGTCTCAAGTCGAACTAATACCGTCGACAGATGACCAAAAATAATTTCCAATTATGTAATTGAAAATTATTTTTAATTTCCAATTAGATATATGGTGACAGACGATTTTGTCATTAAATCAAATTTTTTTTGCAATAGCCAAAGGCAGCAACCAACTGCAATGATTTACTAGGTGATCTAACAGTTCTTTTAAATAGACGTAAGAAATTAAAAAGACGTATTTATAAAAGTGTACGAAAATTTAAAGCAAATAAAAGACCTATGTTACTATTTGCAGCAGTGTGCGGCGATATTCGGTAATAAAAACAAAAGTTTTATCATCGTTTTCCTTTTCTTCAAAAAACTTGTTCTTACGCGATGCAATTTGTCATAAACGCCACGCAAAGCTGCGTCTAAAAGCTGTAACTGTTAGTTTACAGAATCACTACTGAGTGTTTTTAGTGGCGCTTTGGAGATAATCCTCAAAAACCAAACTCAATTATGTCAATGTCAAGATGTGACGATTATGTAATTAATTTGTGGGATAATTAAAAGCTCAGAGGTGACACACGACAGAGATTATCTTGTTGATGTAGGTAATCTAGAATTATGGCTATCGTCTATAAGCCTCAAATACAATTGCACTGAATATGGCGAATGACGACCGACATCTATTGCACACTCATTTAAACAATTTTCTCTAAGAACATAGGATCTACTATAGGGTGATTCAAAAATCTATAAACAAGACTATGTTTTATATGACATGATGATACCAAGGTAATTTAAATAGAAAAATTCTAGAAAGTTTTTTTAACCATCTTAGAGTTACAGGGTGTTGAAAAATTTTCGATTTCAACAAAGTTTTGACTAAAATATCCACGACAGGGTTTACGCATATACAGGGTGTTTCCCACTAGGAGGTCAGTAGAGCGGGAGGTGATAGTACTCACTTAGACGAACCAAAAATTGTATGGCAGGGGGGCCATATCAACCGTTTAGGAGTTACAGGGTGATTAAGAAAAAAAGCCAGTATTTCACAAAATACCCTGCATCTTATAAACTACAGGGTGTGCGGTCACACTTAAGAACTCATTGTATGCAGATGGCACATGGCCTTTCCAAGGACTGCTCAACCGCCTCCACACCCCTCTCCCATCAAGAATTATTGTTGTCTAAACTAAAAATTTCGGATTTTCTTACCTTTTTTTTAATTTAACCTCTATTATTTTTGCAAATAAGTCGTTAGCATAACTTTTTTTTATAAAAACTGTAAGCTGCAGACTCTCCTCTTTAATATGACCTATTACACCCAATGTGCTATCTGAAGCCCTTTAAGAGTTATAAGCTCTAAACCTATTCTCAAACCTATTTTCAAACCTATTCTCAACGATAATTTGTTCCCTTAGCACGTCATTTTAAAAAATATCGTCTAATTTCGGTGTGACCTGAATAGGTTATGAGTTAATAACTGTTTAACGGCTACAGTTAATACATAGGGTGTAATAGGTCAACTTAAAGAGGAGAGTCTACAGTTTATAGTTTTTATAAAAAAAAACCTTATGTTAACGACCTTTTTTCAAAAATAATAGAGGTTAAATTTAAAAAAAAGGTAAAAAAATCCGAAATTTTTAGTTTAGACAACCATAATTCATGATTGGAAAGGTGTGTGAAGGTGGTTGAGCAGTCGTTGGAAAGGCCATGCATACAATAAGCTCTTAAGAGTGTCCGTACACCCTGTAGTTTATAAGATACAGGGTGTTTTGTGAAAAACTGGCTTTTTTTCTTAATCACCCTGTAACTCCTAAACGGTTGATATGCCCCCCCCCCTTGCCATACAATTTTTGGTTCGTCTAAGTGAGTACTATCACCTCCCGCTCTACTGACCTCCTAGTGGGAAACACCCTGTAGAGTTGCACAGCTACTAATAAAATACTCTCTCAAATGTATTATTATTGCCCCTCCCTCGAAATGTTTCCCCTTAGTTTAAATTCAGGATCTTTCATAGTTCTTCTACAAAATATCAGGACAAAAATAAGAAAAAATTAAGAATTAGTATTTTTGTTGTTGTCCTTCTGATTTTCCTCTTTTAAACCAAATTGCATCATTTGCGTTTTTTTTTGTAAAAATTTCTGAATCACCCTATATATATATAGTTGTCCTTTAATGCTAAATAATTTCTATAATATTATCACAAATAGATTTTTGTCACCCCCGACCAACCTTCCAGTTATTAATTAGTAGCGAAGAATACCAGTGTTGACATCTCACGAGAACTATTAGTATTATCATTATCATTTATTGTCATTACCTTGTATATTAGTGACCAAATTCTCAAAAAAAAATTATAATGTCGTTTATTTAGGTTAGTCCTTTTAGTACCTAGACTTACTCATGCACCCTCTATAAAGCAGCTCATGAAATTCTAATTTAAATCTCCACTACTTATAAACTTTCTGATTAAATTACCATTTCAACCTCAAAGTTAATTCAAAAATGTCTAATTTACGTAACTAAATCACTGTTGAAATTGATGTGTCCGTACAAAATCTCTCCTTCCCCCTCCCCCACCCATCCCCTCACCCAACTAATTCACTAATTATTTTCCATAATGAAATTAGCTTCTACACTTTTTACATACTTTGTTAGTTCCATAATTCTTCTCTTCTGTCTCCTCTGTCAAAACTATTCATAGAACTTTTTCGTCTCATAACTTTTTTTGACGACAATTTTTCAACAAAAAAAAAAAAAAAAAAAACTCATAAAACTAAGAAGCCCCAAATGTGGTCCTTTCATCATCCTGATCCGTCGTAATGGAAGCTGCTAATGAATGGGAAGAGAGATAATGATTTTAATTAGTGTTACGAATTGTGCTGCGGCTGAAACCGCTTACAGAACAAAGAAACTTTTATGTTTGTGCGGTTCAATGTGGTCCTGGTCGAAGAAGTTGCCCCTTCACCTCTTTCATCCTTCCTTGGAGGAAGCTTGGTATATATATATATATGTATTATATGATGCTTAGTTGGTTTAGTTGGTTGGATATGGTTGGTTGGTTGGTTGGTTGGTAGTATTCATGCATTTTAATTTTTCATAATTCCCTTAGATTCCGATGTTTGCCTTTTTCACCCGAAACCTTACCTTGTCTAGCAAGAATAATACAGGAGACTTTGTATAGGATAGGATAGGATAGAATAGGATAGGATAGGAGAGTTCTCACTACTCAATGCAAGCTATATAGAGGTCTGCTAATGAAGGTTTTTTGGTCCGTCATCGTCATGATATAATGTTCGCATTTCAGTTGCGACGGACCACTTAGCACATAATTTTAATTAAAAATTCCTCAGCAATGAATGGCGGAAGTAAGAAAGATGTCAAGAAATTTTTAATAATAGAACATTCATTACGTGTCTCACACTTTTACCGTTATTTATTTTTTTCAATTTTTGTGCCTTTCCTTTCAGACACATAACAAGGAATAAACACTCCCGCGGTTGATTCATTATCCCTTACAGATGTGATGGATTTGTTGGTGGGTTGGTTTACTTATGCTATGTACCTATACCATAAGAGGGGTGGTGGTGTCCATTTCTGACTTAATGGTGTCATAAAGGTGTTTACAAAATAATTAAAAATGCAAATCATAATGGTATTTAACAGGACAAAAAGGATTACTTTACTTGGGTGCTACTTATTGGTTTTAATTATAGCAACAACAACAAAAAGTGAGAGTTTGGGAACAAAAAAATATCTTTAAAAATTTAATTGAAATTTAGTATAGTGAAAGCCGGCTACTTACTTATACTGTTATTACTGATGCTTTAAAGAAAGAAGAAAAAAAATTCCAATAATGCTCTCTACTGCGCAACAGAGGTCGAGATGTAATAAATTTACTCGTCTTATCACAAGAAAAATTTCTGAGATTGAATTGCATAAAATATCACTCCTGGGGCAACATGGAATCATTCATTAATAATTTCTTTTAGTTATATTTACAAATTGATTAAAACTTGAACTGTGTGTGTGTATAAATGGGAGAGAAAACTACGATCCATCAATCTCATGATTAATTTTCATATCTGCGATGATAGTGAAGGTCTGAGGTGCCCCATACAATAATGGCAGAATGTCTTATGCATATTTCAAGAACCTATGAGTATCTTTAGAATTGCAATTACCTTTGATATTTAACAGTCCAGTCACGAATGTGTATGAAATCTGTTGACTATAGCAAAACAAGGTTACAGTTGCACTATATACAAGAGCTACTGTAAGAGCTACATACATACATACAGACATACAAGTCGCATCAAGAAATTTTATTAACAATTCAAGGGTAACAGCACCAGAGTTCACTCAGTAAAGACTTTGAATCTGAAAATGATTCATGGCAATTTGATTGATGTTGTTGTAAAAAAAAAAAAAAACTAGGAATATTAAAGGGAGAGAATTCTTAAGGGATTTTTTTTTGCACTAGTTCCGGGTGTCGTAAATGTATATAGTAATATTGCATTTTTGTTTTTGATACACTCCATAGGATTAAAGATTACGGAATAACACGTGAGGATTTTTGAGCTTGAAAGTAGTTCACTTGAAGTATAGACGTGAACATGATTAAGATTAATTTGATAACAACAATGAAGTGTATATGATGCTACGAATATAATATTTGAGTAAAAGTTAAATTCTTGATGCTTTAGGATTAACGAGGACGCTTCTAACTGCCCTTGGCATGAAATTGTCAATATTCCGTCGATTGACGATCAGGTTTTGGCCTTTAATAAGTTAGTTCTAAATCTTTATGAGCAACATGTACCTTTAAAGCGTAAATATAAACATCGACTATCTTGTCCATGGTTCACAGGCTATATTAGAGGGTTAATTGCAGAGAGAAATATGCCATACTGCAGATGGAAAAAGGTACGTACAAGCCTTAATTGGGATGTATATCGCAGAGCACGTAACTTTGTTAAAGTGGAAATTAAGAATGCCAAGAGTGCTTACTTCCGCTCCAAACTAAATGCCGATCTCCCTCCCAAGATCCTGTGGAGTAATCTGCGTAACATGGGAATCAATGGTGTAGCCCGTGAGAACTGTTGTGTTGATCCTAATGACATGAATTCCCACCTTATAAGTGGCGTTGGTAATAACTCTCGTTCCTCAAATTTGCATGCTGATACTTATTTGCAAGGGGCATCAGTTGATTCTGGTTTTTCATTCCATCCTGTAACTTGGGATGAAGTAGTTTTGGCAGTGTCTTCAATCTCGTCCAACGCTATCAGCATGAATGAAATTACGCTGAGGTTTATCAAGCTCATATTGCCATTTGTCATTGAGGCTCTTACTGCCATTTACAATAAGTGTCTAAACCAGTCTGTGTTTCCCAAGAGCTGGAAGATCGTAAAGTTTATTCCTATCCCTAAAACTTCTCGACCTTCCTCGGTTAATGACTACAGACGAATTCATATACTCTCTCCATTATCGAAAAGTCTGGAACGCATAATGTGTTTGCAAATTAATGATTATCTCACTTCCAAAAACCTGCTTTCCACATTTCAATCTGGGTTCAGGACAGGACATAGCTGCACCACAGCTTTTGGCATATTAATAACGAAACTGATTCGTAGGTTTGATTTTTCTCGCTCTGCGGCTAAACTTATTTATAGTTATCTATACGGACGAACGCAAAGAGTGTTTGTTAATAATACATTATCGGACTCTCTCTTGATATTATCAGGGGTTCCTGAGGGCTCTATCCTAGGCCCAATTCTTTTCAGTTGCTTCATAAACGATTTGCCCTCTGTAGTAATTCACTCTCAGGTCCACCTCTATGCCGATGACGTCCAGGTATATCTCCGATCTCCCCTTGGTTTAATTGAAGATGCTGCAAGCAAAATTAACGAAGACTTTCTGCAATATCAGTGATTGGGCAGTAAGTAATTTGATTCTCTTAAACCCCCGGAAGTCGAACTGTATTATAATATACAGGCATGAGCTTAATACGTCCTATTTTCCTTCCATGCTTTTTGATTCCGTAGTGATACCTTACTGTAGCAAAGTTAGGAACTTAGGTCTGACTTTTAATAAAACACTTACCTGGGATGATCATATTAGTAATGTTGTGGGTAGGATATATGGTGTTCTGCGCAGATTATGATTATCAGCTAAGCTTGTTCCACTTGAAACTCGACTGCGGCTCGTCAAAACACTTGTATTACCCTTATTCTTTTTTTCCGATATTATATATTGCCAAGCAAACTCACAGTCCAAGCGCAAACTCAAAGTGGCATTTAATTCATGCGTACGTTTCGTCTATTTGTTGCGTAGATACGATCATGTCTCCCCCTACTTGAGTTACTTAATTGGGTGTCCTCTTTTCATCTATTATAAGCTTAGAACACTTATCTTTAAAGTCATTCGTTATAAAGTTCCTGAGTACTTCTATCTGATAATTGAATTTAGTTCATCAACTCGTACCAATAACCTCAATATACCAGTTCATATTATTTCCACTGCTAGTTCACGGAGCTCAAGCTTGGAATTCTCTACCTAATCATATAAAAAGTATCACATCGCTCGGTCGTTTCAAGCGGACAGTTGTCAGTTTCCTCAATCCCACAATTTAATTGTTTCAGCATTTTACTATACTTTACTCTCTTAAGTAGCTTTTTCTTTGGCTTTCTTTACTTAATTTGTATTGTACATTAATATTAGGGGTACCTTAAGTACATTATTAAGTTTTTTACTTCATTAGTTCTTTACTTTGTTGCATTCTATACACTCTATATATTGTTATAAGTTTATTTGATACTGTTGGATTGTGCAAACTTAAAGGGACTTTGTCCTAATTGCACAGTATAAAAATAAATAAAATTGAAAATTGAAAATTGAAATTGAAAATTGAAGGCGAACAATGACCCACCATAATAATGGAGGTCATATATAGGGAATATATTGAATGTATTTTTTCTTTGCAATACTCAAAGGAAGCTATAGACTTGTTCTCTTATTAGTTGGACCACAAAATGTTCTGATAAGGAATAGTTTTCAGTTGTTCAGTTTTATGGAGCTGTGAGATCAAAATGGATAGTGCAAATTCAAGTGGGTGTTGAAAAATGAATTAAAATCATATGAAGGAATACCCAATTTTATATGACCTGAATTTAAAACATTAGAAAAATAATAAAAAAAAATGGACAGAGTTGTGGTTGATATTGAATACAGGTTGGGGTTAGCTTAAGAGTATTGGCGACTTGGCCACTGGGAACCTGCGGACACCACTACTAGAGTTGATTTATTGTGTCCTTTCCTAGAGGGTAAATCTAGCCTAAAATACAAGTGGGAAGTCTTAAACGAAGTAAGGTTATAGTACAAAAATCTTGTTTGGATTTGGAATATTTTTTCCGTTGGTCTTCTTCCATTAACTTAAAAATTTATCATACTGGGAAAGAACGCATCAAGTAAAATTTCAAAGGGAATCCTTAATAGACAATCGAGGTATATGAGGTGTTCTTTGAACTTGGTCAGGTAATCATTTGGTGGTATTCTTCTATTAAACCGTATTCAAATTTCATCTCTAATGCTGAAACATTTAAAACATCTGCGTTTTTACATTTTCCATATCTTTCAAAGTCGATGTATAAAAATTTATATTCGGTATCAACGATGATCAGTATAACACAAACTTTTTCAAACTTAAAAAATAAGTCGAGCTAGTACACATTGAGTTGACATATAATAGTAGCATGTCCACCATCAATAATAGCCAATACATTTGGGAAACTGTAATTTGTCCCATATTCAGATTTTTACCAATTTATTTTATTTAGTTCAGGCATATGCATGTAACTATCGCTGTGATCTAACGCGTTGGTGTGAAAGGAATTGTGTTGCTAGTTTATCGCTATGATTATCGCGATCGTTATCGTAATCGCAATCGCAGCGGTGTGAATCGACCTTAAGTGTTTTCGCGATTTGTCAAATCGCGTGTAGCGCGACTTATTAAATATGACTTAGCAAACCAAATAAAACTAGACTTTCTGCATTCAATCGAGCTTTCTTAATACAGCATTAGTCCCATTAATTGTGAGGGTGTTATCCATGCAAATCCAACTTTAGATCTGAAGAAATCCGAACGAGTACTGTCAACTGTCCACATGTTTCCACCTGCAGAATTTTACAGAAAATCGGCAACAAAAATGCAGCTCTGGTATCATAGAATGAAATGCTAAACTGGTCTGAGAATAATTTTATGTTACTACTATTTTCGAACTTCTTTATAACATGGGAGTTTTAACTTAAATAGTTGAGATAAATTGTTGATTTTTTTTTTCAATTTAGCTAAATGTTAGGCCCATCCAATGCAAAAATATTTGATTCCGTAGCTCATACCATTGCGCCAATTAAAATTTTTAAATTCCATTATGTTCAAAATAATAAAATATACCAAAATGGTTGAAGGCGATTTAAAAAAAAAAACAATCACATACCTTTTTTCACCCAAACCTATTTTAAAAACTTCCTAATTTCATTGACTATTTACCGTGTAAATTTTATTGTGATATCTCTATGATATTTATTATACATAAAATTCGGTTCAAAACGTCCCAAGTCTTCAATCTATTCGAACTGGGGAACTAGATTTTTCGCACCTTTGATCGGCTCTAACTCGGTAGGGTTATGTCCGATCGGAAAACGAGTTTTACTGTTCACCTCAGCTCATTACCAGCTATAATTCGTAGAAAACTTTTTTCTTCTGAATACTTTTAGGGTGATAACTGGGGCGTATGTGACCGACCCAAGTGAATGAAAATGGGTTTCCCGAGCGACAAAAACGTCCCGAGAAAGTTTCCTGAATCATAAAAAAAAGTACACCATGCGATAGTACTCGACGTGACCTTTAATTTGATATACAACATGCCGTATTGGAACCACCGCCACCCCCAGATGGTCCTACCCCCCCCCCCCATAAAATCAGCAATTTATCTCACTTATTCAAGTCACTATGACCAAAAATGTGTTCGAATTAGTATAGTTTGGTGAAAAATCATTAAAAAAAATCATAACTCGAAAACTACAAAAAATCGTAGAACATACATGAGTTTGGATTCCCCGAAAGACACTCTACCTTCACGCTTCTGATTATCACTATTTTTTGAGACACCCTGTATATCACCCACAGTCCTCCTCTAGGTCAATTTTTCTTATCGATTAATAAATGCTCTTTTGAAAATGTTTTTTGACAAGACAAAATAATTTTATTGGTAAGGAAATTTGTGATCCAATCGTCAAAAGCGCTTAGACAACCATATAATGAAAAACACAAATCTATAGTGGTCCATTCTTTTGATGATTCGAAATCAGATTATAGTAAAAATATTTGATGGATTGACAAATTTCACTGTGGGTATCAAAAAAACTCTAATCTACTACATGTAAGTCTACCTTTAAATAAAATATTTTTAACATATAAAAAGTTGGACAATGGCTTTAGAGAGAAAGTCATAAATACTTGACTATAAATATTTTAAATTTGACCCTATTCCGACCGCCTCTATCAATCGAGACGATTTAATATGTATATATTTATGTAAAAAACAATTTATTTAGAAAAAATATTTCTAGGATTTGAAAATTTTCTGCAAAAAAATATTTGAAGATATTAAAACTGACCCCCTCTCTTAGAAATTTATTCTACGGCACTGGATTTTCAAGCATATCTTAACACGTTGACGTAAATGACGTCTATAGTCGTCCAACGCTAGTGCTTACAGATGCAAATGACTGCTATAGCCGTCCTATATTCTTAGCATTCTAAATAAATGATTAAACTGTATAACAGTGTTAAATCCATTTGTTTCAAATTTCTTCAATCTTGTTCTAAGAATGAATCATGAAATATTTCTTAATAATTAATATAGTCGTCTTTTTCAGTTATTCTCAGAATTAGAAAGAGATTGCAAAAAGGGTATATAAGATAATCAAACAAACATTTGGCAGCAACTTACATGAATTTTGTTGATGAGGATCCCTCCCCGAGGCGCCTCTGAGAGGTTCCACTGAGGCACTGGATTCTAGCTAGCCGATCTTAAAATATAGGTCTCATCGCTGCAGGCGACAAATGTGTGACTCGACCCACGACCAATGAAAGCATTTCCTATCAATAACGCCAGGCGCATGAGACGGATTGTCCAGGCCGATTTGATCTACTTGAAGTGTGCCGAATCGCAGACACATCCCTGAAGTCCCATCAATCTTTGATCTGACCTTCACATGATTTTCCGTGCCGGAAGTCAGAGGTGTACCGACAAGCTGGTAACCTAAAAAAATCCAGTCGGCCAGTACCCCTCTGCCTTCTTTCACCGAGATTAGCCGAGGGAACCTAACCAACTGATCGCAAAGGTTTCCCAGCCCTCACATCTCACTCTGATCTCCGACCGAAGCTTGTTCAAGGGTGTGTCTCCAAGGCGTCGTTTAGGTAGCGACGTGCCAGATTTTCTTCCTTAAATTTGCAAAGGCTTTATGGAAGTGGAATTCCTACGACAAACTATCTGCCGTAGGGTACCATGTAGGAGGGGTTCTGGCGCATTGTCAGGCGAGGGAGGTATGTCGACCGCTAGGCTGCGAGGGTCCTAAGCGGCACATTGGCATCCTGTAGTTTACCAGTTAAGCTGGCTGGATGCTTTATAAGGGCTACCAGGGTTGAAATTTGCACTAGACCTACAACGTCCCAGAAATATGGATATCACGGCCTCATGTCCTTGGCGTGATAGACTTCTACGTTCTTCCCTGATGATCTTCAAGCTCATATAAGGTTTCCTTTCTTTGACTTAACCCGACACTTCACAAATTTACGTCCTAATTTAGTACTGGTCGGCTGCTAGAAATTGCTTCGGGCAAAATTCCGTCTGTAAACTTCTTGACCCACTTTGAAATTAACAGGCTTCGCTCTAAGACTATAAGCTTTTGAACCGTGTTCAAACGCATAGTTCATATTTTCCTGCACTCTCGCATGGATCAATCTTAGTTTGTCTTCAGCATCTACTCTTAGAGGTTCATTAGGAGTTCCAAGGTTCCTAAGCATGTGATAGGAACTCGCATGATCAATCTACTGACCAAAAAGTATCCGGTACGGTGAGAAGCCGGTTTCTTATTGTGACCCCTCTGGATGTATGGCCTAATCCCTGCCAATAGAGACCTGTTCACTCGCTTTGAGGCGTTTGCTTGCGGCGAGTAGACTACCGTTCGCAAGTGTTTGACCCCATACTTATCCAGTAATTTGGCGAACTGAGCCGAGCAAAACTGGACTCCATTGTCAGAGACTATCGTCTCTGGAACCCCGAGCACATGAATATTTCCGTCTCGATGAATTGACATACATTAAGAATAGATGCCTTTGTCATTGGTTTGAGAATTGGGAATTTAGAAAAGTGGTTCAGAATTAGTAGTATGCAGACATTTCTTTTCGCTGACCTGGAATATGGACTTAGAAAGTCGACGTACAGCTTTTGCCATGGTCTTTCTGTCACAGACTGAACTCCCATAGGTGGTCTAAAGGTGGGCTTCTTCCTCCTGAATCGGATCGCCTGTTCTCGGAACAGTCCGAATATAGACGAAGCCATCCCTGACACAGAAGTTGATTTAACTTTCTGCCTCAACTCCTCGTATTCCAACGAGTTGAAATATGGGGAGCTAAGTTCAACTTCCGGACTAGGATCTTCAGATGGTGAGAAGGTGTCACAGTGGATTCGTGACAGAGCATCCGGGACGACGCTCAAGCTTCCTCTTCTGTATTCGATGGTGAAGTCGAAACCTTGAAGCTTCAAACTCCACGGAACAAGTCTATCGCTGAGGTCCGTTTGAGATATCAGCCATTTCAAGCTCGCATGATCAGTCACTATATTAAATGGCATAAGTTCTATGAAGGGCCGAAACTTCTGTACACTTAAGATCGCTGCTAAGCATTCCTGCTCTGTGACTGTGTAATTTCGCTATGCTGAATTCAGCTTTTTGGAGGGGAGCAGACGTAAGTTTCTGTTTTAATAATTCCAGAGACGTCTGGGCTTCAGGTGTCCATTGGAACTGACTGGGATTTTTCAGAGTGTCTGTAATGGAGGCAGTTAGATCAGCATAGTTCGGAGTGAAGCCTTGATACCATCCCGCCATAGCTAGTAGGCGTCGGGCCTGCCCAACAGTTTTAAGTGACGGATAGTTTTGTGTTTATAAAAATATATTTATTTCATTTTTACTAAATTATTCTCAACAAATATCGTTATGGTCTTTACAGCTACCAAGACGTCTATAGACGTCTTTTGTGTATCAGTGAAATCGAAGCTATTAAAAACAAATGACGGCTATAGACGTCCAAAATTTTTTAACAATATTTGGTGGAAAATACATAAATTTTATTCCGTAAGTATGATATCTTGATCGAACTCCCCAAGAACCAACTAATTAACAAAAAAAAACAAAAAGTCGTTTTTGTCGTCCATCACCGATTTCAAAGTGAGCGTCAACGTGTTAACATTTTATTTTATTTTCTGAACATAAAAGAAATACGTTTTAACTTGCATATATTTTTAATTTTTCGGATACATTTATACCAGCCAACCACTCTCTCACGACAAGTTCATATTATGAGGACTAGAGTGCGGCTGAACTTTCTGTAATCTGTTCTCAAGATTTGTTTTCAGCTGAAAAATATTCTAAACATTATAAGCAAGTAGACTCTTATGAATGAACTTAACAAGACATGTTAACAATATTTTTTTATAACTTCCGTAAAATAAAATACGGATTCATTGTCATTAAAAGAAAAGCAGAATTTTGAACATTTTATAGGTACTCGTTTCTTTTATACTACCTTTATCTAAGTTTCAATGGTACTTAGAATAACAACTAACAAAAATCTATTCGTTTTCAAATTGTCTCATTTTATACAAATACCAATGATTTCAGGACCCCTCCAGAAAGAAGATACATATAACTTCCAATGATTTTATTTTTCAAAATGAAAGTGAATTAAGAAGTTAAACTTGAAGTTTTCAATTGATATCAGAACATGTAGGTAGCTTTCACTACTGTCTATTGAAGTTCTTCAAAAGCAAAATGATTTCGAAGGACCTCTTTAAAAATGTTCAACATGCCGTAGAATTTAACTGTTCCTCCTCAAAACCCCCAACAGAAGTATATAGGATTCTCACAAAAAGAATAAAAAAAAAAAAAAAACAAATCCTAGCAGCGAAGCATATCAAAATTACTCACAGTTGGATGGACTCAAAAAATTCTCTTTCCCAAAATCGTGCAATATTTTTCTCTCTGACATTCATTCCTATGGAAAATAAAGAAAAGTCGTAAACATCATTCATGTATTCTTGTTTTTTTTTTTCCTTCGTCATAATGTTCAGAAACTTATGTATGATAAAGCCCACAGCATTGACAAAATGCTGTATAGAGAAAGAAACATGTTTATACAGAAACAGAAATGGCACAGGTGAATAAGTCCATTATATTTACATGCACTGTCGAGTATTGAAAATTCATTCTTGAGAAATACAGTTCTCTTGGGTATCACAAAAATAAAATGAATTTACCATCTTTGTAAATAATGGCACAACAAAATATTTATATTCCTCTTAAGGTTAAAGTGGGAGAGAGGAGGGTTTTTTTTTGAAGGCCAACAAACAACCAATATTTTTTTTTAGATGGATGCGACAGATTATTAATTATGCCTTCTTCTTGCAAGTATTATGGCAAAACAATGGGTTAGTGAAATAATATTATTTCTTGTATACCAATAATTACACATTTTCGGTTAAAACCACAAGAATACCGCAACAATAAATTTAAATGCATATTTGATCGAATTCAAAGTTAAATTATTTCGGGAGGGGGTGGGGGGAGGGGGTCGATGGTTTGGTTCTTTTGAGAAATCTAAAAAATGGCGTCTCATACATATTTTTCTTATGTTTTTGCAAAAAACAGGAAAGTGCTTTGCATTTCTTTCTTCTTTCTTCAAATTTTTATAACAAAAATAAAATGTAGTAGGAAAATTTCAGAATAACACAAAATCACATTTTTTTGTCATCATTTTTGTTGGTTTCCTTTCAAATTTGAAATCCAGAAGCGACCCTTAGAGCGGGCTCCCAAAATTTATAGAACATGTAACCATTCCACGCACAAATTTTGTAAATCTGACCTATAATAAACAATGTATGCTAGAGCTGATACCTCAAGATATCAAATAAAGCATAAACAAATATTGAAAATAATAAGGGACCAAGAATTGAACTTTGCGGAACACCAGAGGTAGGCCATTTAATATTATAAGACCATGAAAAATATTTATGAATTCTCTTTAAAACTGAGTTTATTAACAAGATCCTCTAGAAGTTTTTAGAATTTAAAAGAATTATGTAAAATTTGTACATACAATGATAAAAGTCATTTATTGTGGGCAATTAGTAGACATTAATCGAAAATTTAAATATGCCCTCAGGTGATAACATAATTTATTAATATGGGAAAATCTATGATAGAAATTGGCATGAGAATTGATTTAAAGATAAAAACTAGCTAAAATTATAAAAAAAAAAACGTATAACAAAGGAAAAACAAATATCTAATTTACAGTCGAAGTTAAGTAACGTAATTTATTTATTCTGAATGCATCTACTATACTTATTTAGCTATACTATATAAACTTGAGGAATTTTATGGAAGTTTGATCTGAAAGTTGACCTTAACCAACTCTCATGTTAAATAATCTGCAATTCAAGCAGATTTGTTACGCAATCGCATAATAAGGAAACCCTTCTCGGGATTTCTCTGAAACCCCATAATTTATTCATTACCAGAAGAAATGTTTTAAGAAATTAAAAAAAAAAAAACGAAACAAAAGGGAAAAGCAGTAAACTTCCTTCAAATTGACGAAATCATTACACAAAACATTATCCGAATTGAGATGACTCTATCTCCAAGTAATTAACTATTAAAGTGCAAGAGGTTATCTGGGTGCTCTTTAGTATGTATGGAGTACATCCACAAGAAGGAGATTCTCAAGAAGTTGATGAAGACGTTGAGCGACCGTCCCAATGATCGTCCAGTAATGATAGTGTGTTTTTCACTGTTATATACTCTGTATAGAGCTATCTGTAAAAATGGCGAGGAAACGAACGAGCTCGTTCTGGTAACTTTCATCAATTTTATTCACCCCCCGAGTGCATTCCAGTTAGAAAGAAGAAAACGTTGTGAGAGATGAATAGAAAGAAAGAAAGACAGACACTATAAAATGCATCTTTAATCTGATATCTGTGCAGCAACGATAAATGATATAGCTGTGACGCGCAATGAGTTTATTAGTTTTTCGAGATTGTTGGAAAAATTAAATTTTCACCCATCAACTTGATTAGTGGATTAATCTTCTTTAGCGCTGCATCTTGAAAGTGGGTCAAGCAGATAGTAGCAGCAGTAGCAGTAGTAGCAGGAGATTCTTCTCTGGTTAAGCCACGAAAATACTTTATTCGACTATTGTGAAAATGGTGCGATGGAAATAAAACAGCACAAGATTTACTTGAAACAAGATTCTTTGCTTGCATTTAAGAGAAAAAAACAAGACAACAACAAAAAAAATCTTAAGATAAATGAGTTAATGCAAATGGAAAGTATGTAAATCATTTTTTTTTTTTTATTTAATTTTATTTCTGTGAATTATAATGGAAAGTTGCACGTTAATTAGATTTTTTTTTCTTTCTTTTTACATTTGAAGTGCAATGGAATTGCTCGAATGGAGGTTAATTAAGAAACTTTTTTTTTTTTAATATCATCAAACAAGACTTATCCATCTGTTGATATTTATAAAAAAATTTCCCTTTAAAAGATTCTTTTCACTTTTTAATAAATTACCTTTGGTCCTTCGAGCCGGAGTGTTAATAATCTTAATTGACAATATTACTATAATTTATTACCGGGAAAATATTATACTTGATCAAGAAGGCACTTTTTTTTGATACTCTGCGACAATAGCAAAAGCGAAAAAAAAAATTATTTTTTATTCTATCACACAACCCATTTGATTTTGGGTGGGATGTTTCGAGTTTTGGTTTTAACTCATCAGCAGGTTCCAAATCAGCGAAATTGACTGACTCGAAAAAAACAAATGAAAAATAGAACAAAGATAAGAAATGAAAAAATGAAAAAAATTGAGTAAAATAGAAAAAAGAATTATTTATTGAAAAAAAATTTTAAAATTCAGATTTATTCGGAACGAATGGAAACGTTGTAAGCTGGCAGCGGGCTGAAAAAAGAAAAGAAAAACGTTTCGTATCGGCAGAAACTTTATACTCTTCAGTACGGCTTGGTTATTGAATGCGGTAGACGCTTGGATCTGATCAAATTGATCTCATCTCATATAAGCTCTGAATAAATTCTAGATGTGAATTATATGGGGCAAATCTCTTATATTCCATCAAGGAGGAAGGAAGAAACAAGATTACTATGATTAAATCAAGAAATCGTCTAAATAGGACTTATTTATATTTAGATTATGAATAAATGGGCAATGACCCTTTTTCATACATTTCATATCAAAATCTTTAAAGATTATTAATTAAAATTGGTCCTTCGAGCCGGAAATTTAAGTGATTTTCTGTGAGAATCTTAATATGAATTCAGACCTAATATTGATTAAGGAAACTAATATACCATCAAATACGCAGCAAATATCTACCTAATACAAATACTATAAAAACTGAGTCAAATTTAATCAAACCATAAAGAAAAACCATAAAAAGTAAAATCCCTTAAAAACAGTTTTTTTTTTCATTATTTCTACAGTTTTTCTCTCAAACTTTTAGCACCGTTAAGCATGAAGTTAACCGATGAACACCTTCTGCATTTGAAATAAATTTCATTCAGAGTTCGATGGAGTTCTAAACGACGACGACTGTTCACGGTTCCGGGAGTATATAATTTCCGGTAGAACGAGTCAATTTCAACTCAAAGAAATGATGAAAAGTGAAATAATAATATTCCTTTCCGTATATATATATACATACAGAAAGTACTTTATATACATATAACTGTACCATACCTGCCCCTTCGAACAAAAAAAAAAAAAACTACGATTCTTGGGGCCTTCTTGGATAAGAAGAGGAATCAACTCAACCAAAAGTTTGAGTCCATTACCATGGGGAAAAACCTTCGATAGCTGTGAAGATTTGTTTTTTTTTTTTTGCTTTTTTTTTATCGACTATCCCACCTGAAGTTTCTTCGTTTCTTACTGTTTCGCATGAATAGCCACAAAATGCCCCCGAGAATTTTTTTTTAGCTTTCTTTTTTTTTTTCTTCTTCAAATTCTTTCAGAAAAGTTGAAAGTACCACAGGGATTCGGGTATACCTATATTGGAGGAAAAATAGTCTAGAAAGTTCGACGGTTTACGGGTATCATCATCATCATCATGGTCGTCGTCGGTTGTTTTCTAGTCCTTTACTTTGCGGGCATCCTATCAACCTACCAACCAACCAACCAACCAACCATCGAAGACATCCATGGTGTAGTCAAAATATTTTCATTTCGAAGAGGACTAGATACTACTTCTAGGTATTCCATCCAACTATATACCGGATTTAGATAAAAAAAAAAAAAAAAATCTGAATTAAATGGAGTTTAAATATGGTTTTATCTCTGTTAAATAAAATAATTCCAATACGGTCGAAGAGATTTGATTTTATTATGGCCTTGGTACACCAAATATATATGGAGGGAGCCTCCGGTGAATTTTACTTAACCGCTGAATTTTTATTTTGCGGTCAGCCATAAAAAGTTGGTTGATTTGGTTTTAGTTGGACGAATGAATAGAAAATTGTATCTGAGGTGGATATTTTCTGAATTTATTGATATTAAAATATAAATTGGGTTGTTCAAATGTTCAGTCAACTATATATTAAGCTGGAATTTCTGTGTGGTAGTTAGTTGATGGTTGGTGTGGTGGTGGTGGTTATGGGGAACACAAATATTTTTATTTAGCTGTTTATTTCGAAATGAAATTCTGAATTTAAATTTTCTTTTTTATACATTTCATATATTATTTTTAATAACTACATATACATATGCAAACACGATTTATTTGTTTGTTTTTTTGTTTTTAGTTAGACTGGCTGTATTATATGGAAACTATACCAACATAGATAATATTTTGAAATCGGTTCAGTGGACTTTGAATTTATGACGGAAAAACAAAAATTATATTAAAAAAAAAATTAACATCGATATTAATTTCGGTTTTAAAATGGTAAACACAATGATTTAGGGTACAATATTCATGATCACAAAGCAAAACTAACATAGCTCCTGGAATTCCAATCGTTTCGTCGAGTTTAAAATGCTACTGTAGAATCTCTATGTATTCACAATATTTTTTCCACCTTTTTTTCACTATTGTTCTGATTACAAATATGTGCAATGCTAATCCTAGAGCTAAAGACATAAAGTTGACCATACCAAAAATATCCATTTCTCAGGTCAACCACTTAAAATAAAAGCAATGTAAGTTGTGCATTGGTAACTTGTACACTGGCTTTTGCGAATTGTTGATGTCACAAAATTTATTTTATTTTTGTTACTTACCGGCTCCAACTTAATGGAAAAAGGTAAAAGAGAAAGTTCCAGGTCACGTCCAGGAGTTTCTACATACTACAAAATTAAACAAGTTGGATTAGTTGTTTTTTTCGCCAACTCATAACAGACTGGCAGACATATCCCTCACCCCTTCCGATTTTATGGCGTTTTAAATTCAAAATTTTTACCATAATTTTTTTTAAAAAAATTTCACTAATGATGGCTGTTTCAAGGCATTTTTATACCTTAGGCTTATGATACACATAAGGTAAATTTAACTGTATATTTGATACAGGGTAATTGAATGGCCTAAATAATTGGAGACACCTGATGCACGTCTAACTTTTGTATAATTGCATTAATTCAAATGAAGCGTCAGGAGGTTCGGAGGCGATTCAGTATGCAGATGATAATTTTCGAATTATCACTTTTCATTTCCATTTTTGTTTTGATTTGTGACTGTCTATCGTTGAATATGTACTTAGATTAGATTAGATTTCTGAAGGGGTGTGTAGGCGTTAGCCTCGCTGTCACTACGACCTGAAATATCTATTTTGAGTCCCCGTTGCATTTACTCCTTTTCTAGGTTCAGACTGTTAATAAAATCTAGAACCATTCTGGGATTGAGGTGACACACGTAGGTTGGTTTAAGAAAAGCATGTTCGATGTGGAGTAGTCTCCGTCTGGCCAATGCTTCGCAGTTACAGAGCAAGTGCTCTGAGGTTTCGTGAACATCCTGACAGAAACGACAGGATGAAGTCTCAGCCAAGCCCAGCTTATTTAGGTGATACCTTAAGGGGCAATGCCCTGAGAAGAGCTCAGTAATCATTTTGAGCTCTGTTCTTCTAAGAAGTAGGAGGTCTTTTGTTTTTCCGTCAGAGGTGTCGATAAACTTTTTTGCCTGACGAAGTCCTTGTAGCCTTTTTCAATACAGGGATTTTTGTTTATTCTCCCAGTCGTTTAGGGCCGCTCTGACGTAACGCTTCCAAGTGCCACAAAATGGCTCTGGTTCGACAAACTGATTTTCCCCTCCTCTTTTTAGCTAGGCCATCAGCAATTTCATTGCCTTTGTGGCTCTCCTGTCCAGGTACCCACATGAGGATAACTTTGTTTCTCCTTAATAAGTTTTTGAGGGTATGTGTAGACATTTCCAGACTATCTCCGAGTTGACAGTGTAGGACTGTCCGAGAGGATATTAATGGTTGAGCCATTTATGGCTCTTTTAAGGCAGGTATTGGCACATTCTATTATGGCCAATACCTCGGCTTGGAATACGGTAGGAGTAGAGCCCAGAGCCTTTGATATATAGCATTTGGAGCCGTATATGCCCAGTTCGATTCCATTGTTTGTTTTTGAACCGTCTGTATACCACACCATCGATCCCTGTCGGAAGGACGGTTTAGTGGAACGCCATTGCTGTCGGTCTCCCAGAACTACTTGGAATGGTCTTACAAAATCAGATATTGTCGTCGTTTGCTCGCAACATACCGTTTTAAGATACTTAAGTGGCTAACCAGATCCCCTGGCTTTAACTGTTTCTTCTTTTGTACTCTAATAGCACTGGAGATCGTTTCCCTTTTCACCTGCAAATGTAGGGTTGGAAGGTTTAGTAAGGCTTCCATGTCTGCTGTGGGACATGTTCTCATGGCATGAATATGTATTTACACAAATTTAATATTTCTAACGACTACTAATATGAGAACATAGAGAACTGAAATTTTGTACACGCGCTTTTAAAAAAACAGTAAATTTAAATTTGAAAATTGGACAAATCGAGTAACTCCTTCGCGGGGTTGCCATACAAAAATTTCGTTTTTCCCTACATATTTGGACATTGCCTGAAAACGTGTCGACGTGGAAAGCTCAATTTTTGTATACGGGGTGTTTTCATAAAAATTGCAAATACAAATTCAGAAATCCTTTCTTCGTGTTGCTATACAAAACTTTGGTTTTTTACTATATATTTAAAAATTACCTTAGAACGAGTCGACATAGAGAGCTGAAGCCCCTTCTTGGTGTTGCCATACAAAACTTTTGGTTTTCACTTTAGTTAACTTTAATTTTCATCTAAGTTATAATGTCATTGGTTTTAGATCAATTATAACGTTTTCTTTATAGACGTCTATAATACTATAGGCAGTGATTTCTCCATAATCCAATCGGAGTAGATTTTCTAGATTTTTCCTGCCATGCATCATGTACTCCGGTGTATATGAAATCTACTACTACATATATGCTTCTGTCGTGTTGTTATGGTAGCATAGTTGAGTGAGTCTGACTGGACATGAAGTCTTGACTATCAGCTGAAGCTGATAGCTCACTCCGTGGTAGCGTTGAATATGACGGAGGGCTCGCTAACACACCGCGGCGCAGATTGGCACCGCAAAACCTCGAAAATTAGAATTTTTATATACAGATAAGGATCGATACCCACTGGATGCTGGAGCGCTTCATCATAAAGTCTTGACCGTGAGTACTTTTGATTATAATGATTTCTTTTCCGTCATTATATATATTTGCATATAATTATTCATATATTTTTCATATATATTTGCCCACTCTGTGTTTCGTTCGCCCCATAAGGGTAGACTGATATGTCAGCTGCCTTCCCAAAAGTTATTGTATTCAAATTCGATTTGTGAACGTACCAATAGAGTTAAAAGTTATTTAAGATGATGTGGCACCTGAATTACTTGTGTGTTTAATAAATAGAAACATGTCATAGAATAGTGAGCTTTTCCTTGTTTCTTCTCTCACTCTCCCGGAGCCCTCTTCCACTTGACAATGGTCGTATAGGTCAACTGCTCCGACTTCCTTTTACAGGTGCATTAGGAGCATTGCGACCTGAAGTGCCTTCAATTTTATTGGGAGGCTGGGGAATTGGTACATGAGGACTTTACACCAGGTCCTTATACAATCTACATGGTAAATGATGTGAAGCAGTCGCTTCAGGACTTCAGACTTCGTTTTAGTAAGACACGATTATTTTTTTGTACATGGCACGCAAAAGTGTGCTACCGTACCGCCCTGCATATTCAACGCTACCACAGAGTGAGCTATCAGCTTCGGCTGATAGTCAGGACTTCACGTCCAGTCAGACTCACTCAACTATGCTACTACATACATATATGACCATAAAAATGTCAGAGAACCTAAATGGTGTGAAAACTAAACTAAACAATAATTTATTTTACCAAGGATGTGTTTGCCATAGTTTGACGCCTTGTCTTTTAGCACCTGCCAATGATCTGCTTTCAGAAATTAAGAAATCTGTAAAAAATATGGTTTTTTCGCTCTTAGTGCCAAAAAAAGGCTTTCGAAAAAAAATATTAAGCAAAAATGCACATAACATTTTTTACATTACGCTGGCTGTCTTTTTAGAATATAATTAACCGCATTTTTTAACAATGTCAGCTGCTGTTTTACTATTTCACATTAATTTTCTTTGATAATTAAGAAGCAGCAAATACAAGAAATTCAGAATCAATTCTTACATTTGTAAGTAAATAATCAATATAATAAATTATTTTTCTATTTTCTACCATACATACTGGATTAACATTAACAAAATATTCCAGTCTGAAAAAACAACAATTCATTTATTTCAAAAATCAATTCAAAAACTTTACAAAAATTTTACAAAAAATTATTAATTACAGACTTGATAAATATTGATGATGATTTCGAAAGCACGGAGTATCATTTGCCAATTGATTTAATGTCTTTTGGAATTAAATTTGAAGCATACATAAATGATTCAAGTAATTTGAAACGTAATTTATATCAGCTTAATTTAATAAAGCAAAATATTTTGAATTTTCAAATAAGACACACAGTGAAAAAAATTTCCCTAAAATGAGTGGCAACAATTTGTTCCACAAAACTTAGGTATTTTTCTATAGTGATCGCCACCTTGGAAAATGTAGATTAGGTTTTTATCTTTAAAATGCGGGTTGATTTTTTTCCTAAAGTGTAGGGAATATTCCCTAAAAAGTAGGGAATTTTCCAATTTCTTTTGTTTTCACACCCCCCCCCCCCCCTAAATTGTAGGAAATATTCTCAAAATGTAGGGAATTTTCAGATTTTTTTAAATGTGTGGAATATTCCCTGAAATGTAGTGAATTTTCAATTTTTTTTTGTTTAATGTGGGGAATATTCCCTAGAACGTAGTGAATTTTCAATTTTTTTGTTTAATGTGGGGAATATTCCCTAAAATGTAGTGAATTTTCAATTTTTTTTTGTTTAATGTGGGGAATATTCCCTAAAATGTAGTGAATTTTCAATTTTTTTTTGTTTAATGTGGGGAATATTCCCTAAAACGTAGTGAATTTTCAATTTTTTTTCTTTAATGTGCGGAATATTCCCTAAAACGTAGTGAATTTTCAATTTTTTTTGTTTAATATGGGGAATATTCCCTAAAACGCAGTGAATTTTCAATTTTTTTTTTAATGTAGGGAATAGTAAACTAGACCTTTAAAAACATAAGAATGAGCTAAATAGCTGCCATATACTACCATATAATATATGTTTTTTTTTTTCATTAAAATAGGTAGTATGGAAGTTAATGTTGGGGCGCTGGGCTCGCTCAAACAAAATAGTGAAAAACAATATATGATTTGTTTTCAAAAACAATGTATGAATTATATTAACGAAAATATATTTATAGGTGTTCCCCATAAAAAATGTAGAAAAATACCTAATCTATTTAATGTTCTCTTCCTTATATCCGAAAGAGCTTAACATTTCGGCAATTTTACATACTATAGGTTTTCTGGTGCCAAATACCTCAATTCATTAAATGTTCCATTGATTTGGAGAAATTAAACTGATTTTCCCTTTCTATCAGAAAAAATGAGATTTATTTTTAGGAAAAAACGTGTCTTAAATTTAGAAAATTGTCCAACTTTTTTTACAGTGCGGATTTGTATAGATTTGTACCATCAATATAAAAATCTTGTATAGCACATGTGCTATTAAAATCTTTAATGCCTTATGGCATTCAATTATCAGGTAAAAGGTTATTTTTTTCGAAATACTTACTATGATGAAGATATTATTCCATTTTGGGTTAATTTACAAAAACCAAAAAACTTGTTAGAAGAAAATGATTTTATTTATCTCATTGATTTTTTGTTAAAATTATTTACATTGCCACATAGTAGTGCTTGCGCAGAAAGTCTTTTTCTGTGTTGAATTTAATAAAAACTAAGAAAAAAAATCTCGTTTCAACATTAATACTATTAAGTATAACGCTAGCTAAGAAGCTTAATATAGAAAATAATAACAATTGGGAACCTCGCTAATGGTTTTAGGCACTTTTTATGCAGATTCCTTAAATAAATATGAATTTAAATATGTAGGGTTGGGTAGGGTAAAAAGTGCCACGGGTAAGAAGTACCACTTTTAATAACTCGTAGTATAAAAGGGCAAAAAAAAAAGAACATACATGCAAGGAATACACTTGGCGTGAGGTAATTTTTGCACCTAGCCAGTCGCTGCCAGGAATTAGGTAAGAGCGCACATATAATAGTGCTATTAATTTGGTAAAAAGTAAAAAACATTGTGGCGGACATTTTAGTTTCTTGCTAAATTTGCTCATCGTGGTTAAGTAAAGTAAGGATCTTTATATTGAAATTTTCTTTGTGAGCACTTTGATACTACTTAAAAGTACAAATGTTTTGATGTCATTATTTTCTATCTATAAAAACATGTTCTTGTACCGTTCGGGGTAATAAGTGCCGCCGGGGTAAATTTTAGGTATAAGGCAGATAACAAAGACTAAAAGTTATAGCTACTTATTTAAATATTAATAACAACCTAAAGTGCAATGCGGCTACAAAGATTTTTCCAAAAAGTAAATATAAAAACTACATTTTAAAGTGATGCAACTAAAATAAGGTTAGACTACCATATTAAATTAGAATGCTCGTTTTATGATTATTTTTTAAATTAATTATATACACCCTTATTTTCAAATTTATTACTGTTTTTTATCGATTCTACTACTCCTTTTACCTCACTTGGTGATATCAGTAACTACAGGCTACTGTCGCGGGACTCTATAGTGGTTCGACAAAATTTTCGTTCGTTCGGTCTTTCTATTTAGTATTTCGTGTCGGTTTCGGTATTGGTGCTAAGTTTCAAAATTTTATGTAAAAAATGTGTACGTTTTTGAAATCAGATTATTTGGAATTACATATTTGGAAATTTGAAGCAGTTCCAAAAGAACTGCCACTTACCCTATTAGACTCATTTTCAAAATTATTGTGTCTGCTATTTAATGCTTTTAAGAATTTTTATGTCGTTTTCTGTTATTTGTAATGTCTAGTTTATTTTTTTTTGTCCCTATTGACTATGTTTTATGTTTACGATTTTTTTTAGATTAGTCAGTATCTTTTCCTATACACATTTTAGTGCATTTTGTCATTTACTTTTAAAAAATGTTTATACGAGTCAACAAATTAAAGAGTCTATTTACAAAACAAACAAAAAATATGCAGACAAAATTCCATCTCAGATCTAGTCAGTTGTGAGAACTTTTATGACATTACTCCTAAGTACCATAGGGCGCCCGCCCGTTCGAGGTCATTTACAAAACATTATGACATTTTTGATGTCCATCTTTGTAATATCCTCTGGTAAAACCCCATAACTTTGAAACACCATTTAAGGTGATCTTGGAGGACCATCAACAGTGGCACTCTGGGACCTACCATTTGAAAAAGGATCTCTTAAATGGTACACGGATGGGTCCAAAATGGAAGGTAAAGCAGGCGTGGGCATATATGGGCCAAGGTGCCATCTCGGAAAGGTACTGGGGGCCTCACCAACCATTTTTCAAGCAGAAATACACGCCATATAACTCTGCGCTCGCGAAATAATCCACAAGAATACGCGTGGAGCAAAAATATACATTATATCAGACAGCCAAGCAGCACTTAAAGCGTTAAACTCGTTTACCTTTGAGTCTAAGCTGGTTTGGGACTGTCTTACTGTCTTAAAGCAACTGGCCGAGACAAATAGGGTGACACTGATCTGGGTACCAGGACATGAAGGCATTAAGGGAGATTGCGGACCGCCTTGCAAAGGAAGGAGCCAAATCTCCGTTTATTGGCCCTGAACCTGTCTTTGGACACCCAAAACGTCACCTTTCAGCTCAGATGAGGCCTTGGGAGGACAGAACTAAGAAAGAATACTGGAAAAATACCCTGGGGCTGAGACAAGCGAAGAAGTTTATAAAGTATTCGCAACAGAGGACAAAAGAATTCCTCACACTAAGCAGAAAGGAGCTAAGGCTCATACCGGGCCTACTTACTGGGCATTGGTCACTTAGATACCATCTCAAGAAGATGGGTAAGGTCGATGTTGAGACCTGCCGATTCTGTATGGAAAACGATGAATCCGCTGAACATGTCCTATGTGACTGTGAAGCTCTGTGCCGCATACGGCTAAGACATCTAGGAAAGGCATTTCCACTGCCAGAGGATGTCGGAAAAATGGCCCTCAAGAATATTATAAGCTTCATAAAAGACCTTAAGTTCGAATGGGCGCCCTATGGCATTTAGGGGTAATGTCACAAAAGATCTTATAGGTTACGGTGACAAGATGAGAGGCAGGAATCCTGTCTGCATCCCCCGTAATTAATAATAATAATAACATCTTCTGGCAACCAAGAGTTATATATTTTCAATATTCTCTCTATCAAGTAAATTATCTCATATCTTCCTCCCCAATAAAAATATCCGGCCTGACAATAAGTAGTAGTTATTTTATAAAAATTCTACTCAAATAATGGTCACCTTATAGAAATATCATTTCAAAAATCAGTGATATTGAATTTCGAAATTTATACACCAAAATAGTGAATTTTCTGTGAAATGGCCTTTAGTATTTCCCCGGGGAAAAAAAATTACGATAGCACATAATTTTTTTCACGCCACAATACTTCAGTATTCAGAAATATACCTATATAAAATACTCCTATGAAATTAGAAAGTAACTATTATATTTACCTACTACCTATTAGAAAGGTACAAAAATTTAAAATCAAAAACCATTTTTTTTTTATTCTTTTAAACCCGAATTCAAATTTGTTAGCTCTTGGTAACAAAAGCATAAGAGGTAAAAACCAATTACAATAATTGCAAATATGACACAAAATGTTGTAGATATGTACATATATTCCAGAATGAATTTTGCCAACTAAAGCTAGACGGTCTCCGACAATCAGCCACAATATACCCACATAAATAAAAAAACATAAAACTTTTCTTAAAGCATTTTAGTAGTCTGGCTCTGGTCCACTATATATGGATTTATGGTTTCCTCTACATAGATTAATACTCGAAGTACTCACTTTACTTACTAAATTTATTTAAAAAAAAAAAAAAAAAAAACAAACTTACAAAATTACCACGCGCATAGCAACATTAAAAACTTTTATATCAAAACTCTCAGAAAAACATTATGCAACAACGACAAAAACAAAAACAAAAACAACAACTACAACCACAACAACAACAAAATAATAATTAAAACTCACCAACAATAATGGAAAACACAGCCAGAACCAGTATTTGTTCCTTCATCATGCAAGAAAGTTGCACAGAGTAGGTACCTACTCTTCCGATCCTGATTCTTTGTTGGTACGTTACGTACGTAGGTAGGTATATACTTGCAGTTCCGTAGTGCACGAAGTGGAACAACTGTATGGATGGAAGGGCTCAAAGGAGAATAAAGTCACTATAGCTCTGTTCTGTGTACTTTGTGTGGAAGGCAAGAGCACTCAGATGTGAAGCACACTCGTGTATCCTTTTAAATCCTTCAATCAAATATTTGACAAATACCACAAAAACTAAAGAGAGCACTTTGCGCCAGCGAATTTAATTGAGTGGAAATTAATAAACTTTTACAAAAAAAAAAAAAAAAAAAAAAAAAAAACTCAGCAGCGAGAAAATAATATCGAGAAAAATACGAGCAGCAAAAAAAAAACAAGGCGAATTAAATGCGATTAACCACGTCAGTGCACTCGATTTGATATTTCCTTTGCTAATGAAGAGATGATATTTTATAGGCAGGCAGGCTTCCTTCACCACAGACTCTTCAACTCTTAAACAACACTTTTGATGGAGACTTGTTGGTTAGATCTAAATGAAAATGGATTGCAGCGCAATATGTAGTTTCGCTTCGCTTTCTTCGATCGATCCCAGCGCCGCGTTTGTGATGGAATAATAAGAAAAAAGTCAATGTTGGTACGCGTCGCGATCGTGGATTTAATCCAACTGAAGGTAAAAGTGTGGCTGGTAAGTACGTGAAGCACCTTCTTGTCTTGTCTTGGATTTTACTCTGTACTCTAGAGACCAGATCATACCATAGCCCCACTTCACTTTCGCTTTCCCCGCTTAAATTGGAGTCATAAGTGTCAGACCTCAGCAGCTGCATCGAAAGCCGGTCAATCCAGCAGCGTGTATACATAGTGCAGCATTTTGCTCTCAGTGTTTTATTATTATTATTGTTTGTTGGTATTTAAGTAAGCAATCATGTGTGCAGACAGGTTGATACCATAGTTGCAGGTACATATGTAGATAGGTCCAGTCTTGTATATAGTTAACAATTCACCGGATTTTGAAAAGACGTTTTCCATCAGGTGTATTACATATACCTATAGGTACATGTTTGTTCAAGGTATGCATATAGTTATACCGATTAACAGTACTAAAACTGAATAATCAAAATGCTGCAAGCTATAGGTAAATAAAATACAGTATTGCCACAAGTTGTAAATTCTTATCGTTTTTAAGGTCTGATTCTGGAATTACTAACAAGCATGATAAGATTAAATTCTAACTTGATATCTGATTAAGAGCAGAGATGGGCATTTTTTATTTGAATAAAAATAAAAGATAAAAAACCGAATAAAATGAAAAATCGAATAAAAATTTATTCGATTACAAATATTATTCGATATTTGGTGAATTATTCGCAAATAATTATTTGTTATTTGGTGCAAATTATTTGAGTTTCAAATAATTATTCGTTATTCGATCGTGTGTTATTTGAAAATCAAATAATTTTTCGTTATTTGGTGAATTATTCGCAAATTATTATTTATTATTTGGTGCAAATTATTTGAGTTTCGAATAATTATTCGTTACTCGATCGTGTGTTATATGAAAATCAAATAATTATTCGTTATTTGGTGAATTTTTCGCAAATAATTATTTGTTATTTGGTGCAAATTATTTGCGTTTCGAATAATTATTCGTTACTCGATCGTGTGTTATATGAAAATCAAATAATTATTCGTTATTTGGTGAATTATTTGTTATTTGGTGCAAATTATTTGAGTTTCAAATAATTATTCGTTATTCGATCGTGTGTTATTTGAAAATCAAATAATTATTCGTTATTTGGTGAATTATTTGTTATTTGGTGCAAATTATTTGAGTTTCAAATAATTATTCGTTATTCGATCGTGTGTTATTTGAAAATCAAATAATTATTCGTTATTTGGTGAATTATTTGTTATTTGGTGCAAATTATTTGAGTTTCGAATAATTATTCGTTACTCGATCGTGTGTTATTTGAAAATCAAATAATTATTCGTTATTTGGTGAATTATTCGCAAATAATAATTTGTTATTTGGTGCATATTATTTGAGTTTCGAATAATTATATTACGCTTATATCCTAATGACCCTTGAGTAGACATAGATTTCAGTTCATATTTAGGAATTTTGAAAAAGAAACCTCTTCAGACGATGATAAGTTTTTTTTTATTTTTGATTATAATACATTTTAACTAAATTTTGATATGCGCTAATAATATGCGTTTGCTTTTAATAAAATCCGCTCTTCAAAATGCTCATCAGTTAAAGAGCCACATTTAGACCCGCTTAATATTGTGGCTTGCGAAAAGAGCCTTTCTACAGGTGCTGAACAAGGAAGTGGGGTATTATATTTTAAAAATATTGCCTTCAGAACTGGGTAGTCCTCTAACATATTTAAAACCCTTCGTGAGTCACTAAGGTATCTGGAAAAAACGAAAATTGAAAAAATTAAAGTACAGGGTGGGCCAAAAGTCACCATGGGGGCCAATAGTCACCATGGGGTTTAAAAATTTAATAACTTTTTCGTTTATATTTTTTTTTTATTTTTTTTTTTAGATTATATAAATAACATCTGGAGAATAAATAATGGAGAGATTCACAACTGAACAAAGAACCAGAATAATAGAATTTTATTACTTAAATCAGCGATTTTTAAACCCCATGGTGACTTTTGCCCCACCCTGTATTATTCTGGTTCTTTGTTCAGTTGTGAATCTCTCCATTATTTATTCTCCAGATGTTATTTATATAATCTAAAAAAAAAAAAATAAAAAAAATATATAAACGAAAAAGTTATTAAATTTTTAAACCCCATGGTGACTTTTGGCCCCCATGGTGACTTTTGGCCCACCCTGTACTTACTCGTACAATCAATGGCCTTTAAGATGAAATTTTTTTTTTTTAATTTTTTGTCACTTACTTTAAAACCTGAATCTCTATGTTTAATGAAGGCGTAGCTGGATCCAATATCTTCATCTCCAAAGAAGAAGTCATCTTCTTTTCCTTCACAATTAGTGAGAAGTTCAAAGCAAGTTTCGTATGCATTTCCAACCATCGATATAAAATACGTCCTTAGCCTTTCTCGGTGATCGACATCAACTGCAGCTAACCATCGGCCTTTAAAAACACGATGGGAAAATGCGGCCATTATTTCCTTTTTTGCTCCTGCCTCAAGTTTCAACTGCTTCTTAAATGTTGTATCCAAACTCAGAAGAATTGTTTGTGCAATTATTTTGCAATGCAAAAGGTTTTCATCATTCGACAAAAGCTTTTTCACCTTTTTTCTCAGTTCCAAAAGAGATGGGAGGATATATCCGTAGTGCATACCTTTTTCGTATTGCAATCGATCCAAAAAATTTGCTAAAGGTTGCATACACCATTGAAACTCTTCTAAATAACTCACTTCTGCCATATTTAAACACATCGATTCTCAATTTTTGCCCAAGGATTGTGAATTTTAATTTTGCCTTCAAAACTGCTGCAATTGAGTCAAATAACGAGTTCCAACGAGTTGGAGTTGGTTTCTTCAAATTATATATATGTATATATACAGGGTGTTTCCCCTTAGGAGGTCCATAGAGCGGGAGGTGATAGTACTCACCTAGACGAACCAAAAATTGTATGGCAGGGGGGGGGGGGCAATATCAACCGTTTAGGAGTTACAGGGTGATTCATAAAAAAAGCTAGGTTTTCACAAAACACCCTGTATTTTAAAAACTATAAGGCGTATGGTCACAGTTAAGGGCTCACTGTATGCAGAACTTCAAGGCCTTTCCAACGACAGCTCAACCAGCCCCGTACCCCTCTCTTCTCAGAAGTTATAAAGGTCTAAACTAAAAATTTCGGATTTTCTTTCCTTTTTTTTTTACTTTGACCTCTATTATTTTTGCAAAAAGGTCGTTAACATAACTTTTTTTTATAAAAACTGTAAACTGCAGACTCTCCTCTTTAATATGACCTATTACACCCAATGTGCTATCTGAAGCCCTTTAAGAGTTATTAGCTCTAAACCTATTCTCAAACCTATTTTCAAACCTATTCTCAACGATAATTTGTTCCCTTAGCACGTCATTTTAAAAAATATCGTGTTTTTTCGGTGTGACTTGAATAGGTTATGAGTTAATAACTGTTTAACGGCTACAGTTAACACATAGGTTGTAATAGGTCAACTTAAAGAGGAGAGTCTGCAGCTTACAGTTTTTATAAAAAAAAGTTATGTTAACGACCTTTTTGCAAAAATAATAGAGGTCAAAGTAAAAAAAAAAGGAAAGAAAATCCGAAATTTTTAGTTTAGACCTTTATAACTTCTGAGAAGAGAGGGGTATGGGGCTGGTTGAGCTGTCGTTGGAAAGGCCTTGAAGTTCTGCATACAGTGAGCCCTTAACTGTGACCATACGCCCTGTAGTTTTTAAAATACAGGGTGTTTTGTGAAAACCTAGCTTTTTTTATGAATCACATACACATGAGCCATACAATTTTTGGTTCGTCTAGGTGAGTACTATCACCTCCCGCTCTATGGACCTCCTAAGGGGAAACACCCTGTATATTGAAGTATGCACACAAGAGTCGTAGCCTTCACACGGGTATTCTTGCTGCAGTCTTCTGATTCATATACAAATAAGAGGCTATGAATGTGTTGTGTGAGTGCATTTCACGACAAATCTCTCCCAAGCAAAGATAACCTAATAACAAAATGAGAAGGGGCGGAGTTTTCAGATTTTACTCTCATAAAATGTACCCGCGCTCTTGTGAAAACCGGTTTTCCTGAAATATGGATAGAGTTTGGTCGCATGTTGTTGCTGTAATCCTATGATATTTGAACAGCACGTGCTTCTGTTTACATTTGTTTTGCTCTGAAGAGATTAAGTGGGAGAACTCATGCTTGATTCAAGCCTAAATAACAAATAGTCCACTCTAGTTGTATTCTCCTCGTATTCTATGTACCATGGCTTGAAGTCAGGGTATATACATAGACTCAAGGTAATACTAGTATCAAATCAACCACGGTCGGTCATCTTGGGCGTCAAGGCATCAGACGAAGATATTTTATATTAATTTTCAGCGATCATGAACAAAATATTAACACTTCAAAATAAATTAGTTTCTATATTTGCTTACCTGATTGCTTGCAGAAAGTATTGCATTTCTGACATTTAAAATTTTCAAAAATATTGATATTTTTTACTATAATGTTATCTATTGTAATTTGCCAACACTGTTACCAAATAATTTTACTGAATTCTTCATATGGGTTGTGATGTCGTGACGTCACAACTCAAGTATTAAATAATTAGTAGACATACTTTCTTACTCTGGCTTGAAGTAAAGTTTTCACTTCAATCGTATTGTCTTAAGCACAAACTCACTTGTTTTTTATTTAATTGACTCTGATTATTCTGAGTAATGAAACCCAATTAATTTACTTCAAACGCTTCACAAATACTTAATTGAACAAAATTATTAAATTCCTCTTAAACCTTAAATTAAATTAAGTAACGAAACACCTTGCGAAAACAAATGCGTGTACCAAGACTTAATTATTTGAAATTGGAACTAATGGACACCAGAAAACATATATCCATAATCGAATGACAAATAATTGTTTGAAATTCAAATAATGACCATCACAATAATAAGAAATCACAAATAATTCATCAAATAATGAAATTATTTGATTATCAAATAACGCACGATCGAATAAAAAATAATTATTCGAAACTCAAATAATTTGCACCAAATAACAAATAATTATTTGCAAATAACTTAAAATAAATTGATACTCAAATAAAAATTTATCCGAATAATTTTTTATTTGATTTTTTACAAATATCGTTATTTGATTGAAAATTTATTCGATTAATGCCCAGCACTGATTAAGAGTTTTGATTAGATCCGGAAAATTTTAAACTACTCTCATACAAGATTAGTAGTAATTCCAAACAGCGAAATTTGATTAATTTTATATAGGTCGATATTTTCGATGTATGTTTGGAAATCACAGTCTAAAACAGAATTCATATACGGCGAAATCTTATCATACCTAATTCAAAGCCCACGAAGTCTATGTATATAAGGATAGTGTTAAAAATAATACTAAGATCTCGCACAGACTCAAGAACCTACGATAAAATATTAATAAATGTAGGTAATCGGTGAGAGAGAAATTTGAAGTATATCTAGTAAAATACCGATACGATTGTACATTGATAAATACCACCCTCCAAATCAACATTAATACAACAAACTTCATCCTCAATAACTAAGATTATAACAGAACGGTCGCTAAATAATATATAAAGTTGTAATTTGCTATATTATTCCGCACAGCCAAACCAATCATTAATAAACATACAACCAAAAAAAAGTAGCGTACGCAGAATTGAACCCTATGGCACACCATACTGAATATTATGAAAAGAAGAATATTTGCAATTCGAAAACACTACTTCTATGCTCGAGATATAATCAACAAGAATATGTATATAACCTATTACGCTATCTGTCCAAGGCATTTGAGAAAATATTATTTACACAAATTTAAGTTCAAATATAAGACTGGCACACAGTCTATTTACACTGTAAAAATGTGCACAATTGTTGCCACAAAGCTTAGGCATTTTTCCCTAGATTGTTGGGAATATTCCCTAACTAAAATGTAGTGAATATTCTCTACATTTTTGAAAATATTCCCTACATCTTAGGGAATAATCTCTAAGCCTAAGCTTTGTGGCAACAATTGTGCACATTTTTTACAGTATGCCGGAAACGTAAAAGATCAGAAATTGTTCCATTAATGATATTCTCCGACTTAAAGTCGAACAAAAAAATGTATATTCTTACATTATTATTCTTTTCTAAGGCAACATTGAAAGCGTCCAAGTATGCTTTCTTAAGGTCAAGTTACATAGCGAGAGACTTTGGTCTCCAGAAACCACTTTTTTGGTCTCCTTTAGATACCCACAAGCCCATTTATACCTACACTTTTGAGACGTAAAATAGCTCCAAAGAGACCACATCCATAGAGACTTTTCTAGCATGCAATCTCCTCCGGTCTACTCGAAAACGAAAAGGAATAAAGTGGAGTGAGTTTGACAAATTATTACAAAGAAATTTTTTTGTTAATTTTTATTTAATTTATTGTAGTAAATGGAGTCGACAACAGATAAAAACTAAGATTATGCTTGAACTAGTTAAAGAGCGTCCAATATTGTGGCAGCGCGAGGGCTATGAGTTCAAAAACCGAAATTGGAGGGCGGTAGCTTTCTCACAGTTTACTGCCGAATTTTATAAATGGATGCAAAAGAAGTCAAGAAGAAGTTGTATAATATGCGATGCAGGCGCGTATATAGGAGGGTCACGGGGTCATGACCCACCCCCAATGCGCCACATAACCTTCGCAATGAATTGAATGTGGCCGCTGGACTATAGAGCGAGCTGTAAAAGTTTAACAGGATGATTTTAGTATGGTACGGATTAGTATGTAGGGTTTGTTTGTCTTCTTATGAGTAGTAATAGTGGATTGCGTATAATAGTCATTCGCTCTTAGCTCTTCGTCTTTTAAACGTGTACAAATTTTCTTGCGTTTTTATATATTGTCAAGTTATCTATTATACCTATCTCAGGATAGTAAGTAATTTTGGAATGCATATTTATTTTAGTAGGTATTTGATTGTTCAGAAAATAGCACGTAATGCTTAGCAACCCAGTTATGAAGATGCTTTTGTATTTTTATTGCGCCGATTACTTATATATATGAAACAGCATACAATTTTGAGTTTGAAAAGTGTTATTGTTTCTAAGAAATTGGTCAGCGATCATAAACTTTTTTTTACCTTCATATCTGATTTTCCGACGGTAGACGGCAGCGGGAAATTCGCTGTCAAAACAGGTAGCCGAAAAATTAGGAGCACAATTGCAATGACAGGCGGTGAGCGGCGGTTGTGAAAGAAGAAGAAGTTTTGAGCGGTTTGAATTAGATTTTCATCCAGAATATTTTATATTATTTTGAAAGAATTGCAATGGATCAAAGGAAAAATTTAAAATACAGAAATTAACTAAATTAAAATCAAACTAAATTTCAAAAATATCGCGACTTTACCCTTTGTATTTAAGCCCCTCGAAATATCCATCCAAAGCATGTCTTTTTTGTCAACTCGTCTATACTGGTTGTGTTGTATGTCATAAATTATTTTATGATTTTGCACTTCCTCAATCAATTTTTAATCAAAATTCATTGTTTTGAAATTGACGCGACGTCTACAACAACAATTTTATTCGTTTGATTTTGTTGGTAGTACTGCAGCGAAGACGGCAAAATTAGAAATTGATCAATCTCGACGGCAACTTCGTCGACCGCTGAGTGCTGACCGTAACCCGTCGTAATTTGGGCATTCGCATAAGACGCTCTGCTTTTAGAATTTGGACAGCGGCATTTTTTCGTCATTTGCCGTTGCCCGTTGCAATTGTATTTAAGCCTTGACTTAACAAATTTTGTTTTACGGTTCTTCCAGTTAGAACCCTGGTTCCATGCAATCAACGTCTAGTAACCCGTCGATTTTTCATAGCGACACTGATTCAAGCCTGAGTTGTTCAAAAATTTTACGTTCGTAGGAAGGCATTAAAATTTTCTTAGAAAGATCTGAAAAATTTTCTTTAGATTTTTCACGCACTATTGGCGGCGTAGACAATGGTTCCAACGAGTTATATTGCTTCAATTGCCTTGGCTGATTGTTTCTACAATTTTTCTTCACAATTTTTAAGGCAAGACTGTAAAAATAAAAACCATTCGCTTTCCTCTGTGGTAGTTGGCGTTATTTTGCTTGTACTTTCGTATTAATTCAATTAGTGTTGTTTGATTTAATTTCGCGTTTACTTTTGATTTGTATGAGAAGGATAAACTTGCTACACTAATTAGTGATGGAGGGAGAAATAGTTGCGAAAGTGGAAAGCAGAAGACTGATAAGCACTTTGACAACTTTTTTCAGAAGAAAGCAAGAGCACTTAAGCTCCGATAAAAAGAATTAGTCAGTGATATATCATGCATTTCTACTCCTATTCCTTTGAATGTGACTCAAGGTGCAAGCTAGCTCTCACTCCCAGTCATTTACTTCGCCCGTGACAGTATCGGTTGCGTTACATCTATTTCTACAATCTTTACATGAGAAGGATTATCTAGATATGAGTCCCTAATGTCTGCCTACTCTGAGATCGGCATTGATGTAGATAATATTATCGACAGGTTTTCCAAATCAAACAGAAAATTAGGTTTTGTGATATCTAACTTAAAAATATGATAAAAAAAAAGTAAGTTTAAGAGCGACTACTTCCGACTTTTTCCTCCCCCTTCGAACATTTTAGTTGTGCCCCCCCCCCCCCCCCTCCCCGCATCCTAAGGCTGCAGCTCTGGATACGCGCTGATTCGATGTAGGTACTTATCTACGCGTTAAAAATACATTGGAAAATAAAATAAGTGTAATGGTTCAGCAGATTGCAGCCAAAGTGGCAACAATTTGTGCCACTAAGCTTAGGTATTTTTTCATAAGATTAGGGAAAGCTCCACCTTGGAAAAAGTGGAATCGGTTTTTATCCCTAAAACGTGGGAACCTAATTTATTGAATGTTTTCTTCCTTTTATCCGAGAAAGCTTAACATTTCGGTATTTTACGTATTACATATATAGGTTTTCTGGTGTCAAATACCTACATTCATTGAATGTTCAATTGATTTGGCGAAATTAAACTGTTTTTCGTTTATATGACAGAAAATGGCATTTATGTTTAGAAAAGACGTCCATTTCTTTACCCAAATTCAACGTCTTCGCTTTTGACGTCTTTTCAACAACATATAAGTAGCCAATGCTGCTGACATTTCTGTTTTATGGAAAATGGTCACCATTTTATTAGCAAAAATAAAACACTTTTAACGCTGTACTAAGATATCAGCACTGAAAGAAGAACTTACACAGATCTCTGGAGATCTAATTTAAAGACCAAACGTAAATATATATATGTATGTATATATGTACACTTCGGAGGAGACGTGTCTCTAGTGTTGTTTTCTTATGGTCTCGGGAGACCTCTAATTTTTTGATCTTCAGAGACAAAATTCTGTTACCGTGTAAACAGTTCGGAGATTTTAGTCTCTGCAAACCGAAAACTAAAAACCAAAAGTCTCTCACTGTTTACCTTTACTTTATAAACTCAACTCTGACAAATTGGGTTCATCTCCTATAATTGTAGACAATATATGAAAAATGTTGATCCAATTACAAGCACATTCAGAGTACCGCAAGGATCTAGTTTTGGTCCACTTTTATTTAGTTTAGTCATAAATGAATGTTGCCTGTTAAAAATATCTCCATACATATCCAGATGATGTCAAATTATATGTGGGGGACGCATTGGCATATTTTGAAGAGTGTGTAGGTCATTTTAATTCTGATTTGTCTAGCATTTATGGATGGTTTTAGTCACGGAGACTCAAGCTTTTAAGCTTAATTCAAATACCAATTATTTAGTTATATCTCAGTAAGAATTCCATTTTACTGCTTTATTAGCTTTAAATTTACCTTTTAACAAGCTTTTTTTTTATTAATAGGGAAAGAAACTGAAATCCGGTAAATTTATAAAAAAATATTCGGTGATTGATTCTATAGAAGGTTTTACTGAAGTCACCAAGCACTGTAAATACAGTTAACTTTGAACTTCTGTGGTAGGCGATCAGAGATGACCATACCGATGAGACCTCTCTGATCGTTGGGTCGAAAAGTTCAATAATTTTTTTTTTTTTTTGCATTTAAAATGCATTTTGCAAATTTATTGAAATTATTTTCAGTAAATTTCAGTGGTCTGTTAGACGAGAAATCTTCTTCATACAGTTAACCTGCCTACCAGTTTCAATTGTTGGAAAATTCAAATATAATTATATAAGAAATCGAGGGATACCCTATGATGCCATAGCACAGCTTTGGCATGAAAGGAAAAAGGGATAATGAATTGAGGATTGTTGGGTTGTGCCCAGGAGGTGACGGTGTGCATTACGCCTGAATGCTTGCGGCTCTTAACTGAGGACGAAAACAGAGATGGCAAACTATTCCACATTCGTACTGTTCTGCTTACGAAGGATTCGCAGAATCTCACAGTACCGCTAAATTTGACTTCAAGGGTATGAGCGGGAGCTCGGGTTCATCTGGACTTCTTATTTATCTTTTAATTCATTTCCACGGATATATTTCAATTAAGGGGGTATTCTAGTCTAGAAATTCGAAAAAATCGATTTCTTTTTGTTTTCATATTTTCAAAGTTTAACTATTCAAGAATATGCCTACAAGAGGATTTTTCAAATTTGTATCTTTATATTTAGTGTTCACTTGCATCCAGCTGCTAACAGTTGAATTCTAACTTCCAAACCACGTGGACGTATGGACTTTAAGGGGTAACGCCTCTGTAACGGCTAAAAAAAAAAGGTTTTTTCACGAATTTTTTTCTCGCAAATTTAAAGGTGTTTGAAAAAAACCTTTTAAGGATATTATCGGGCATACATTAAACTTTATTGATAAATTTTTGACAGCAAAAAAAAAACAAAATGGCGGCTCCACAGCCATCTTCCCGGGACATGTTTCGGAGCAAGTTTGACGCGCTTGGTGGCGACTTCCATTTTCAAAGGAAAAAAAAAATTCTCGCACGGGACCTTTTTTTTCTTATTCTAGATGGTTTAAACTATTTTTTAAGCCAATAAAAAAAAACGATTTTTCAAAAAACGCGTTTTTCTCGAAACTACCTTTTTCAAGACGATGCTCACGATTTCTCAAGTTCTACTGGACCGATTTACTTGAAATCTTTTTGAGAGTCTTCTTTATAGACTTGTTTATGTCCGGAACTAGCCGCATCCCAAAATTTCAATTTTTACTATTTTTAAAAAATTCGAAAATGTCCAAAAAGTGGTACAAAAATTGCTTTTTTTTAGGCAGCGGCCATTTTGTGAAAAAAAAAATTCAACTTTTCCCTAGTTCCGGACATATCGACATTACTCTAGACTAATAATCTTTTTTATTTTTTTTTCGGATTGCTAGGCTGGTTGGAATCGTGGGCATGATCACACGCCAATTTTTTGAGGCCTCCCACTACATCAGCTGCTAATTTTTTGAATTTTTAACTTTTTTAATTTTTTAATTTTTTTCTGTATTCTTGCAATGTTAATAAATAACTCATAAAAAAATGGTTAGCAAAAAATATTGATTGCCTTTTTTTGACGGCACTTCAAAAATCACCTAAAATTCGGGCCTCTAGACTAGAAAACCCCCGTTAAGCACAATATTGATGATCCATTAAAAACATTTCATCTGGCAACATATTACAAAGTAAAAGAAATTGTTGTATTGTTCAGTTCCATATCCAATAAAATGTTAGTATTCAATAAATTTTAATCAATCGAGTAAATAATCATGTTTTATGCTGGAAAACCTATTAATCGATCGATTAGTCGATGTCAATTTAAACTTCGTTTCTCTTAGTTTGGTCAAATACCCAAAAACAATTTTCCAACAAATAGATTCCATCCACGTTTTCAGTCCAAAATTTATATTGCCCCGAAGCATTAGTAGGAATCTATCTATACCTTCTACAAAATATCTTCAGGCGAATAGACTTCAATATAGGTATATTACCTGCTTAACGAAGGTATGTACTCGCGTATAACCCACTACTACAAATAACTACACATTTAAATTGAATCGGATTTTTCGTGAATTCATCTCACGATCGATTTTCATGCACTATATGCATGTAAATAGTTTATATATGTATGCAATATGTATACGATCAAGACAAGTTGGTTTTCAGAATCGTAATTTTCCTAGCATTCTTCGGATTTCTGAATGTAATGAGTATACTAAACTTTACATCCTATACCGAATGAATTCATATGTATGAATCAAGCCGGGGTGTAATTGACTTTACTGAATCCATTAACATTTCAGTAGCTCTCTTGACTTTTTAAAATGGAAAAAATTTTAGCCAACAATAACGTAACGCGACAAGAAGTAAAACATCCGCATGCGATCGCGAGGAGGTTTTTTATTTTGTTTTTATTTTACTTTAACCCGATTATCGTTATACCGACATATAAAAGTTGATTTTGTATCTATATACAGAGTATAAAGTATAGACATGGCGCGCATGAGCAAAAATACCTTCACCGGTCTTACCTTAAGGCATAGTCTTCAAAAATTTTTGAAGAGTTATGTAAATCAAATCCGGTATTTATCACTATACCGAGAGATATGTATGTATGAGCATATTTTATATAATTGGAAAGTTGGATTAAATGCGATGCTACCAATGCGACGCACGGAAGGAGATTTTGTGCAGACGACTTTAGTTTTTCTCTTGTGATACTTATTTCCTACAAAACAAATTTTTTTGAAATGGATAACCTATATTTTTTGTGCCAGGTAACCTCAGAATTCTCGGTGTATGCCTTATGTACATGAAATGGTTTTTTTAGTAAGATTGTTCTATGAACTTTTTATGTATGTAGGTACATTTTACCGGCAAACCTAAAGTGTGAGTAGACAATGGTCAAAACTATCATAACGGTGGTACACCACGTGGTATGCAAGTCGACGAACTCAATTTTTAATTAACAAAATTATGACAATTAAGTATATAATATGTAGTAATCAATATAAATTGTTTTAAGTAGCTAGTTACGTCCTCTTTAGTCTTTGTATAGCACTTTCATAATTGCCAGATGGTGGTGACCCAATTGGAAAATTGAAACAATTTTTAAAGCTTTCACTCAAATATAGCAAAGAAAAGACTCACTTGCAGATCGTATTCGATCCTGGATGGTAATCCTAGTAACTGTGTTTCACTATTTTATACCCTAAATCATAGGTAAAATATCTAGGTATCGTATTAGATAGAAAATTGAACTGGAAACCACACCTTGAGGACACAGCGAATGAAGCTCGTAGAGCCCTGATATATAGAGAGAAAATGGGGACTTTAACTGCGGATGATCCTATAGATCCACACTAGCCTCATCCGACCCATATTAACCTACAGTTATATGATATGGTGGAAAGCAATGGAGTTCACCAACCATCGCAAGATATTAGAGAAAATTCAAAGATTATGTCTACTTAGTGTAAGCAGCGCTCTCAAATAAACCAGCTCTAGGGCTTTTAAGGTCATCCTCAACGCGTACAACCCATGCATATACATGTCAAGAATGGAGCGTCAATCGCTGCATCTCAGTCAAAGTTGCATTCACATCGATATCAGAACTTCACATGGATCCAACTTTGAATGTGTGCAATCCATCGTACCTGAAATTGACAGGAACAGTGCGATCACCTCGTCGAGACTATGCTGAAAAGCAATTTTAAAACGAAAATTCCAGATAGGGCAGAATGGGAATCACATTCCGTGTTTCAGTCAATAAAAAATCCTATCACATATGCAGACGGCTTCAAATTGGAAGTAAACACCGGAGCAGACATTTTTTGCGAGAAGCCTCACGTGGAAATTGCCATACACCTTGAAAGTCATGTCACAGTTTTCCAGGCACGGAAGTCAAGGACATCCTTGAAGCGTGAAGGAATCTCCTTAACTCAGACACTGAAGACAAGGAGATTGCAATCTGCTTGGACAGTCAGGCAGCTTTCAAGGCCTTGTCAAAATCCTTTACGAACTCCAAATTTGTATTGGAATGTAAATCACCCTGAGCTCGCTTTCTCGGAACAAGAAGGTACTGGTACTGTAGGTGCCGGGTAACAGCGATATTAGCGGAAATGAAAAGGTGAACGAAATTGCTCTACTCGTAGATATCCTCCCCCATAATTGCGATCACACCAAAACACCTTGTCTCTAATATCTTGGCTTCGGCCGATTGCCAACACAGTCGACTTTGGTTAGATAACCTTTCAAGTAGAACTACAAAGGAGCTGTTGGGCAGACCTAACCCAAAAGAAATGAAAAAGCTACTAGGGCTAAACCAGCCAATCCTGAGAACGCTGATATCAGCTCTCACTGGTACTGGGGTCTCAGATGTCATCTACACATATACCTAAATATCTTAAAGTTCCGTTATCTCGGAAGCCGATAGGATTCTCCCCCCCCCCTCCACCCTTACCCATACAATGTTTGACTTGTCTAAGCATGACTTATCCACATAGGCTTCGGGTGCAAGGCCACATACAGACACCCGGTATATGGACAAAATTTGAAATTTCAACACTTTTCTCAATTTCACTCTCATCATTTCAACTAAAACTTGAAAAGTCTAGAGGGTTATAAGGTTAAAACATTTTCAATTTTGGAATTTTCCTTTTACCAAATAATCCTTTTTTTATCGCAAAACACGTTACCAACATTCATTTTTTGGACTACTGAAATTGAAGAACCACAACCTCACAATTGCTTACAAATTTCTTTTTTGGAATTCTTCTTTTTTTTTTTAACAAATTTCGAAAATTTTTAATCAGCAAAATTGCAAATTAATTGTAAACGATTCCAATTTCGCAAAACTCCGAATAGGCAATTAAAAAAAGAAGAATCTTCTCTGGGCTTCTCAAATTTAGTCCATAAAAACAAAAAAAGATTGTCGAGGTAAGGGTTTTCCAACGTTGTCCAGATCAATACCATCCAATTTTTAAAAAAATCATTAATCATCTGTCGATAGCGCAATCCATTCACCGTAACTGTTGCTCCAGCCTCATTTTCGAAAAAGTAAGGTCCAATGACCTCGCGGGACCATAAACCGCACCAAACAGCCACACGTTGAGGATAAAGAGGCTTTTCAACAATAACTCTTGGGTTTTCCGAGCCCCAGATGCGACAATTTTGCTTGTTGACGAAACCATCGAGGTGGAAATGGGCCTCATCACTCAAGATGAGTTTTCGATGGAATTCCGGATCATTTTCATGCATTTCAAGGACCCAATCAGCAAAGACTCGACGTTGTTGATGATCGGCCGGCTTGAGTTCTTGTGTTAACTGAACTTTATAAGCCTTAAGACCCAAATCTTTATGCAAAATACGGTGTAATGACGTTTGTGGAATACCTAATTCCAAAGAACGACGAGGAATGGACAAACCTGGGTTTTCTTCAACACTTTCGGCTACAGCAGCAATATTCTCAGCTGTTCTTGAGCGACGTGCACGGGTTTTATTCTTCACATCACTAACTTGTCCCGACAGCTCGAATTTTTCTACCAATTTCTGTATTGCGGGCCGACAAGGTGCTTCACGACGACCCAAAAATGTTCGAGTTTTACGAACCGTCTCTGCCACATTTTCACCATTTTTATAGTGAATTTTAATAATTTCAATGCGTTGTTGAATCGTGTATCGTTCCATTTTTATTAATGGCGTAGTTTCTTCTTGTCAAATGTCAAAAAATGACAGCTCCGAAAGTGACATCTACCGAAATAGCGGGCTAATTAAAATAACACCTCTTATTGGAAAACCCTTTATTTCCCAATAAAAATTAAATTTTTTTTTATTTTGTAAAAATAAAATGTAAATTGGGCAATTTCCAAATTAACATAGCGGTAGTTGTAAGTTCTCCAGAAATGGGGAAAAGGTTGCCTATTTATTTATCGCGAGGTATCAAGAGAAGTTTTTTGCATTATTCTACATTGTGTTCAATTTAAGACGATTGAAAATCAATGCATGTTTGAATCCGTTGAATATGACCCACTCCAATCTAATAATGTTTTTGTTTATTTGAATGAGTGTCTTCACACCATCTCTTTTAATTCCCATTAAAGGTCTTACCTGGACTTTCGTACATATACACTGCATAATTTATATAACTTCTGTGTCAAGGAACATTTTAAATAATAGTAAAATAGAGAAATATAACAACATCACCATTCACAATCGTGGAATTTGAATGCTAATTTTACTCACATTTGCTAACTTTGTCTAAATCAACCACAAAGATTAGCGAGTAAGTAAACTCAACTCATTCATTACATTATGCTGCTAAATAATTCTACTATTAGGCAAACAGTGTGTATATGTAAAAATGTAAATTAACATTGTTCAAAATTTGTTGCATTCAATGTCGAATGAAAGACGTACCTACATGATACAAAGAAGGCGCATACTAATAAAATATTTTGACTACATATCATTCCCCTCAAAATTGGAAATTTAAAAGGCATGCATAAAGGCTAAAAATGTAATCATGGTTATTCTCATCATTATTTTTCGGCAACAAATTAAATATAAGGTAAACATCAAAACAACCGTACAAAAAAAATAATAATTATATTTCATGGGACCTCCAGCAGCACACCAAAAGGTAATAAAATGAATTTCAGCATTTATTTTCACTGGTATTTTTCAAATGTTAGTCCATTCTTTCTGAACTTTATTGCCCCTCTGTAAGGTACATACATACATGCATACATATACCTACTGCAAGGGGGTGGGCATCTAATTACCCTAATTGGTAGCAGGGCGAAGGTCAGTTCAAGACCCACTATGTAACTACACTTAGCCTTAAATACAAAACAAAAACTGCATAAAGTTTATTGTTCCAAAGCTTTCCTCTCATTTTTCAACCATGATTTCCTTTCCATCTGTTTATACGGTCGACTACAGTCGACGAAATAACGAATCGTTTATACTTGTCAGACCCCCACCCCAATTACACACCACCTCCTTTCCGCCTGTTTTCTGCTGTTTTGTGTCCCTTAATTAGCTGTGACTCTGCAGGTATAACCTTTGCGCGACATAGTTGAGAAAATTACTTCAATTGTGTCAGTTCAAAGCTTGAACAGTGCTCAACTTACAATGGCCAATTTGTCATTTGTTTTGCAGAAATTATATGGTCGTGGTAAGGTAAAATTCATAGGCAATCTTTGTTGTCCGCCACATCATAGGTAGATATATGTATGTAGGTAGAGTTACTTTTGGACTACACCACCTTGAGAAATTCTCATACACAAATTTATATACTTAGACGCAGTACGTTTGGAAAATAACAAACGCTAGATTAGATTGCGTGAGATTTGCTTGTTAGGTCTATTGTTTTCCCCCTGAATAAATGGTATCTACATAATCTACCTACATATTTACATAAATACTAATATTGCATGCTTCGAAAGTCCGCAATTTACCTTTTGCTTTATGTAATTAGGCACATGAAATTTCACGCCATCATCATTTAATTAGTCCAACACTTTGCTAGTAAGTACTTGTGTACACAGATGTATTTATAGCATTTACTATAGATTGGCCCTGGGTATAGAATTTCTGGATTTGTACGGAACTGAATGCTCATATTGGCCAAAGGGTTCACACCTACCTCTTATTTCGTTTGAATCATAAAAAAATTAAATTTTTGGTAAAACTTGTAAATGGAACTAAATTAATATGGGAGCCTATATATTCGGTACACCTACCTAGGTACTACCAACAGTTCCAGTAGTTTTCGGGACCTATTAGGTAAAGTTGTTTGGATCTGTTCAAAAGCTGTAGGTATTTATAGGGACCGAAAATAACTGGTATTTTGAAAACTTTAAACAAAAAAGCTGGGATAAATCATGATCGTAGAATTTTCTGGAATATACCAAAAGATGTCTCGTGAAACCCGTTTCGATTCCTGCAAAGCTTTTGAAAACTTAACTTTTTATTAAAAAAAGCTAAAAAAAAACAAGCTGGAAGACCGCGCACATAGTTCTAATACTCAAAAAAGGTAACTCGAAAAACCTTAACGAATTCTGGCCAATCTCTCTTTTGTCCAACCAGGGCAAACTTTTCGAAAAAAATAGTCCGCCAACACATTGAAAATACCTGCCTCGACCTAAATATCAGGCAGGACAACCAAATCGGCTTCAAGCCCCAGCACTCCACTTTTCACGCTTTGCTCATATTCCTCTCTGATTCTACAAACGGCCTCAACAAAAGGGAGCAGACAGTTGGCTGCTTCCTTGATGTAGAGAAAGCGTTTGACTCAGTCCGGACAAACGGTCTAATATTCAAAATTATAAACCTCGAGTTCCCGCCTTATCTCACCCGGGTTATACATAGCTTTCTGTCATCCCGGAATTTCTACATAGAAATCGAGAATGTCAAATCTCAGGCGACATCAGTCAGTGCTGGTGTCCCCCAAGGTTCAGTCCTCGGACCAACTCTCTTCAATCTTTTCACCTATGATCAGCCTGCCAACGACTCAAATTCCACCACACTACTTTATGCAGATAGCTCCCTCCCTTACGTACGCCCACTCCATGTCATCCAATTTCGCTGCTACCAAAGTGGAGTGGCATGCCCCCAAACTCGACGAGTTCTACAGAAAGTTGGGCATCAAAATAAACATTAACAAATCTGAAATGATTTGCATCCGAAACCCCTCCACAAGGGGAAGACACAACCTCGCCACATGAGCCAACAACATCGAAATTGAAGTCAATAACGAAAAGCTTCATATAGAAAAATCATATAAAATTACTGTTGTGAATCGAGATAAGCCTGAAATTGTGGAATCGGCGTGTTTCAATAGTACCTTAATTTTTTTTTTTTATAAATATTTCTTTTAGATCAAATAATGTTATTCTTCCATTTAACCTGAAGTGAAAGTTTTATTGATAATTAATTATTAATTATTAGTATAATATAAGGCGAATTAAAATTTGCAGGATAAAAAACGTAATTCTGGATTCAACCTGTGATCGGATGTTAAATTTCGCTTTTAACGATTGCGATTTATGGCATAATTATGTATCTTCCTTATTTCTCTAACCATACCGTTCCCTTTAAATTTTTCATAGGATACTTATCTGACTAAATGGTCTTTAAGTATACCAAGCGCCCGGATTTATCTATTCACTAACTAAAGTTTTGTATCATAAAAATATAAGCACTGATATCGGTACCACTATAGAAAAAGACGACTTCTACCATTACGAGCAGTCACATAATCTGTTGTTTTACTGCCCATAACGAATGCATGTATAGAAAACGACCCCTCAGGGATTAAAGAAATAATAAACTATATCCGCTCATTACCGTCTGTTCACATGAACCTAGTCACATCTCAACTTTACTCCAGAATAAAGGACTATAATAGTCTTGAGCCAGATGGATGGATGGATGGATTGAAGTTGAGTCCCCGGGAGAGGAGATGGACTCTATGGAAGTTAGGCCACACCAGATACTATATACTCATAATTCTACCGCAGTAAGTACTCATCTACTATTTGCCTTGATAGAGAATAGTTTCGACTTTAAAATCGTATCAATTCCTATATAAACACACAACAGTTAATGGCACATCGTTAAAAATTAGAGGTATGTGCACTTTGGCGAAACCAAGTATCCATATGAAGAAATTGCTGCCGAAAGTAATCTTCTTATAGTACCTACTCCTCCAAATCATATGAAGTGTACCGTGACGAATCACGCTCTACATACATTGGAGTGCAGTCGGCTGCAGAAAGTTTATTTGCGCTAAAGGAGATCTCCTCTCCTCTGTCCATAATCTGAAGCAGCTACCACCACTAAAAGAATAATTTTTTGCTGCTGTTGTTGTTGTTGTAGTTGTTGTAGTTGTTTTTGTTTTTCCCTTTTCTTTTTTTTTATCCAAATGGCAGACATTATGTTTCACCTCTACGGGAAGCGCCACTGTATATACAAAGTCTTCTTATTTTATCCTCGGAGAGCATCATTAGAGTCTGTAAGCGTTTTTTGATGTTTCGCCCGAAGGTCGGTGCCGTCATTTTGATATTGTCTCAAGGTGTTATGAAGCGCAGGTAACTGACGGTTGGGAGCTTTTAATTTGTTCTGTGTTCATTACATTTAATTGAATCGCTCTGGGATTATGGTCCAGCTGAAATGAGCTTCAGCTTATGCTAAACATTCTTCATTTCGAGCTCTGTTGACTTTATATATACCAATGGGACTGGAGGTTATTCCCTTTTTGCTTCGCTTAAACATACTACATCTATATGTACGTACATACCTAGGTACTATATAGGACTTTAATGAAACATATCCAAATAGCAATGCGGCAAAATAGAAGACTCTTTGATATGGTTAGACATAGATTGTATAGTAAGTATATAGTAAGCGCTGGTGGAAGGTGAATTTCATGACTCGTAAATGGCAGTAAATCGCAATGGGTATTGTGAATGAAGGATTTAATATTATGTTGATCGGGCCACCAATATATCTCTAATTAAGAATTATCGTACAAAGGATGACTTATAGATATTGTACATGAATGTATAACAGCGGATGTTTATTCTTATTACTGTTCAGTATTAGGAAACGATTTAGTTTTTATGCCCAATTTTTATTATTTTTTATTGGATTCATTTCACTGATAACTCTTAATTCATACCGAAATCGTGAACGCAATCCGCTCATTAGCTACGGCTATTTTTGAAATTTTACTTAATCTGCCGCCTGTCAATCTAGTTATACCTACAGATAATAATGCAGAAAGACATTAAATAGACTCTATAATTACAGTAACTGTAAAGAATAATGCAGCTGACTGATTTCTTGGACCAGAACCTATTCTAGGTCTTGTCAACTCATTAGTGATTGGTAAAAAGAAGATATTCGTAAAAATGTGTACCACATTTGCAAATGTTTAGATCTAGAGAATAATCACCAACCTCCCTTCATTCATTCCTCTTGTAAGTAGACTGAACAAAAGCAAAACACCAACAAGCTATGTCAGGTGGGATCGCCCTGATATTCACTTCCGTTCTTCATTATAGTTGTTGGTCCACAAATTTCACGACTTCAATGATAATTCCATTTGAGGACATGTCTGGTATAGAAAGAGGATATAAAAGAAAGAATAGTTTACAATTAGATGGAAATAAAAGTTAAATAAGTGTGAAAACCAAAAATTCTGTATGGCAACACCAAGAAGGGGTTGCCCGATTTAGTTCATTTTTGAAATTTTATTTACTAGTTTTATGAAAACGCTGTATACAAAATTTCAGCCCTCTACGTCGTGTTCTTATACAGTGTCCAATAATATAGTGAAAAACCAAAGTTTTGTATGGCAACACCAATAAAGGGTTACCCAATTTATTTTAATTTTGAACATGCATTCTAAATTATTATGAAAACGCCGCGTACAAGATATTTTATACCTAATTTCAGCTCTCTACATCAACGCGCTCTCGGGCAGTGCCCAAATATATAGCGAACAACGAAATGTTTGTATGGCAATCATACAAATGAGTTGCCCGATTTGTCCCATTTTTATACCCTAGATGAAATCTATAGGGGTATATTAAGCTTGTCATTCCGTTTGTAACACCTGGAAATAATGATGTTAGAGCAAAATGAATTGGACACCCACGCATAATATTAAAAGTTATTTTGATTTTTGCATGTCCGTACGTCCGTCCTTCCGTCTGTCTGTCTGTCTGTCTGTCTGTGCGCACGATAACTCGAGAACGCGTTCACCTAGAAAGCTGAAATTTTGTACACGGACATTAAAAAAAAAGTGAAATTAAGTTCGAAAATGAGACAAATCGGGCAACTCCTTCGTGGGGTTGCCATACAAAAATTTCGTTTTCCACGATATATTTGGACACTACCTGAGAACACGTCGACATAGAAAGCTGAAATTTGGTAAGCTGTGTTTTCATACTAATAGCAAATAAAATTTCAAAAATGGGCTAAATCGGGCAACCCCTTCTTGGTTATGGCAACACAATAATGTTGGTTTTTTACATATACTTTGAAAACGATCAATCCTAGACATTTTTATTGTACTAAAAACTTCTTCAGAATACGAAATCCTATAAAATTGGTTATAATCATTTTTTCTGTTCGACGAGCCGTTATGGAAATATATGTGAGAAACCAATGCAAAAAATCAAAATTGCTCAAATTGGTGACCATACGAAATTTCATACGTGCATTCATCTAGTCTAGGGTATCATAAGAATTGGTCTTAGACCAATTCTAGCTTTTCACTTGTTAATCTTCAATTTACTTTTTTTTTTAAAAAAGGCCCAGGTACAAAATTTCAGCACTGTAAGTGAACGTGTTCCCGAGTTATCGTGCGGACGGACAAACAGACAGACAGAGAGACGGACATGAAAAAATCAAAATAACTTTTAATACGTAGGTGTTAAATCCATTCTGCTCTACCATTATTATTTCTATGCGTTACAAACGGAATGACAAACTTAGTATATCCTTTAGATTTCATCTAGGGCATAAAAATAGGTCCATGTGCTTTTGTTTTGGTATATATTCAACTTAAAACGGCAACTGCGAATTCTTCGTCTTTCGTCTTAATTAAATTTCAAAAAGATAATCGGCAGACATATGTATGTATGTACCTCCCAAGCTCCAGAATTCATCATAAATTGTTAATGGTGAACGTCTCATGTTAAACAAAATACTTTCTTTGCATGTTGTACATTCAAATAAATTTTACGATAAACTCTAATTTCTCCTAGAGCTCTTCAAATATCGCAATATTTTATAAAAAAAATCAAAATTGTTTTGAGGGTCTACAAAAACCAAATATGTATATACATAGTTAAAACCGACTGAATATCTATTTAGATTGCTCCACGAATATTTTGAATTTCAATAAATTTCTCCCAAAATTTAGTATTCATCGCATTCTTCTCAATAAAATTTTCTCATTAATGACCACTTCTCTGTTACCATTATTATTGTTGACTGACAACATGGTTTTGTTCAAGCTATCATTCCACTCCACACATACACTCCATTGAAATTTCAATATCTCTAAACAATCCCCCAAAATAGGAGCACGTCTCAGTTTCAGGAAATTAAGAAACATAGGACACTACTATGTATGTACCATGTAAGAACGATCCTATTTCCTTAATAAACAAACTGAATTGCATATAAGTAGTAAGGATTTCGAGTGGTATTAGTTTGAGGAACGTCCTATAATATATTTGAATCTGATAAATAAATCTCATTTGAAAGCTTAACGTGCATGATGGTATGCAGACATAGCCCTTAAGCCCAAAATTTCTATAGGCAAGCGAATTAGACTGCGACTAAATGTTTGCATAGTCAAAGTTGGTCTTCAATGAGGTCCTTAATTAATGCACACAAATAAGGTTAAGTATAGTGAAGGTGTATGCAAATAAAAATTACTTGATTATATTTGGTCTCCGAGATATAGTTATGTATAAATGTACTCTACATTAATATGTGCATTAGAATGTTTGTACTTAATTTAATGTCTAATTGAAAGATACAGCATAGATTGAAAAATAAGAAAGACGCTAGTTTGAATAAATTAATTAGAGAGAAGCGCATTTAAAGTTAATTGTTAACACTATTCCTTAAATTGACTTTCGTCGAATGTACAAAATATTATACTACACCCGTAAGTAAACTACGATAAGAATAATATTGAAACCAAACTCAGATGAAGTTTAATAGAAAGAACCTTGGAATATAGCAAAAGTCTTCTTAACAGGTCCTTCTACATATTATCATGAATAGTTTTTTTACATAGTTGCATTGTAGCATTTCAATTGACCACAATAATTTGACATATCTAGTATTGGTTTATTAATGCAAAATTTATAATAAAAAATTGCTCACTTTCATTTTCAAGACATATCTGTTCGAATATCTTGGAATTGAGGGTGGGGGTGTAAATTTTATTGCAGTCATTATGCAGTTACGGGTGTCTAGTTTCTATAAAAATCAAGCGAATTTTTTGATTATTGCATTTTGTTTTGATACGTCTTGTTGAAGTGAATTTGGGGTGAAATTTATAAAAAAATGGGAAAAGTTAAAGCAGAGTTAAAAAGCAATATGTTGGTATTGGCAGAGGAGAGTTTGTCTACACGTGAAATAGCAGCTAGGTTGGGTTGTAAACAACGAACTGTTGCATGGAATCCAAAAAAAATTTCGAGAAACGGGCAGTACGAAACGAAACAGTGGGTTTGATAGGCCGCGGAAGACAACACCTGTTTAGGATAGATTCTTGGCAATCCAGAGCTTACGTAATAGATTTAGAACTTCTACAGACCTACATGAACTTTTAAGAACACGTGGGACAAAAATTTCTACAAGCGCTGTAAGGCGGTGATTAAAACAGGCCAACATTCCAGCCCGCCATTCTATGAGGAAGCCACTTTTGACCCAACAGATAAGGCAAACGCGTCAAATTTGAGCTAAAGAGCATATTTTGTGTACCCAAGAGATGTGGGACAAAGTAATCTTCTCCGGATATTCAATGTTCAAGCTGCATGTTGACGATGACAAATTGTTTATTCGGAGAAGTGGGGAGAAAGACTGCTTGAAAATGCATGGCGACTTTGCCTAGGAAAACGGAAGGTGTAATGATGTGGGTTGCTTTTCTGGAGATCAAAAGAGTCGACTGTGCTTTATTGACCAAAAAGTCACAAATAATGGTGTATTTGGATGTTCTACGGAATCAGCTTAAGCCCACAGTTATCGAGTTACTTTTGGAGATGCATGTGACTTTGTCTTCCAGCATGACAATGCTCCATGCCACACTGCTAGAATTGTAAGTGGCATTGTAAGAATATAGTTAAATTAAATATTTTTAGTTAACCTATCAGCAAGGAGCAACAAGTTTTAAAATGCATAATAGTTTTTGCTGATTTTTCAATTTAAAGGTGAAGTCCTACCTGCAAGAGAATAACATCGAGTTGTTAAGATGGCCTCCATATATGTAGCCCAGATCTCAATCCAATCGAAAATATCTGGGCTTTATTGAAACATAAGGTGCCAAGGAATCGACCAGAGACAATTGCAGCATTGAAACGTCTGATCAGGGATACTTGGGAGTATATACATTGCGAAATTTAGCAGAATCCCTGCTTAATAGACGTAACGCTGCGATAAAAGCCAAGGGAGGGCCGACAAAAAATTGAATTATTTCATTCGTTAATTTATTGATTTCTTAAAGAAGAAGAAAAAAAATTAAAAAGTCCATAACGCTAATGAAAGTATTTAATTTCTTCAACCTTCTAAACCCTATTGAAATGAAACTCAAAGCTTCGCCGTAATTCCGAAACATCAGCCTGTTTATTCACGGAATTTTTCTTTTATTTAAGAACGGTTTTAAATTGTCCAGAAATGTTGGAAGTAACCCCATTATAATTAGCATCGAGGAATACAACTGACAAAGTTCGGCTTAGTCATGAAAATTCCGACAAAATGTGAGTGAGCAATTTTTTTTGCACAGTACTGTATATATAAAGGGTTTTCCAATAAGAGGTGTTATTTTAATTAGCCCGCTATTTCGGTAGATGTCACTTTTGGAGCTGTCATTTTTTGACATTTGACAAGTAGAAACTACGCCATTAATAAAAATAGAACGATACACGATTCAACAACGCATTGAAATTATTAAAATTCACTATAAAAATGGTGAAAATGTGGCAGAGACGGTTCGTAAAACTCGAACATTTTTGGGTCGTCGTGAAGCACCTTGTCGGACCGCAATGCAGAAATTGGTAGAAAAATTCGAGCTGTCGGGACAAGTTAGTGATGTGAAGAATAAAACCCGTGCACGTCGCTCAAGAACAGCCAAAAATATTGTTGCTGTAGCCGAAAGTGTTGAAGAAAACCCAGGTTTGTCCATTCCTCGTCGTTCTTTGGAATTAGGCATTCCACAAACGTCATTACACCGTATTTTGCATAAATATTTGGGTCTTAAGGCTTATAAAGTTCAGTTAACACAAGAACTTAAGCCGGCCGATCATCAACAATGTCGATTCTTTGCTGATTGGGTCCTTCAAATGCATGAAAATGATCCGGAATTCCATCGAAAACTCATCTTGAGTGATGAGGCCCATTTCCACCTCGATGGCTTCGTCAACAAGCAAAATTGTAGCATCTGGGGCTCGGAAAACCCAAGAGTTATTGTTGAAAAGCCTCTCTATCCTCAACGTGTGACTGTTTGGTGCGATTTATGGTCCCGCGGGGTCATTGGACCTTACTTTTTCGAAAATGAGGCTGGAGCAACAGTTACGGTGAATGGATTGCGTTATCGACAGATGATTAATGATTTTTTATGGCCGGAATTGGATGATATTGATCTGGACAACATTTATTTTCAACAAGACGGCGCTACGTGCCATACAAGCAACGAAACCATTGATCTTTTACGGGAAAAGTTTCCGGACCGTGTTATCTCTCGATGAGGTGATCACAATTGGCCACCGAGATCTTGTGACTTAACACCTTGCGACTTCTTGCTTTGGGTCCACGTGAAAGGGAAGGTCTAAAGATGGAATTCGTGAGGCTATCGAGGACATAGGGCAGCCACTTTGCGATTTGGTTATGGAAAATTTCACGAAAAGGATATGGTCCTGTAGGCGTGGTCGTGGTGGTCATTTGGCTGATGTTATTTTCCATTATTAACGGCATACCTTCCTCTTTATAATGAAATAAAGATCCGATCATTTATCTCAAAAAATGGCATTTTTCTTTGAATATCAAAATAACACCTCTTATTGGAAAACCCTGTATATACATATATAGCTATGAAAATATTTTATAGCTACTATACTTTACCGGTATTTTGCTGAGATGACATTTTACATCATTCCTACTCTTACGAAGTTTTTAAGATTCAAAATTTATTGCAATCATATTTAGCGTTTAGGTTGAATTAAGGATGTAATGTAAATCGGCTTAAGAGTTCGATTGAATATTACAAAACAAATACATGCAACCTAGATAAATAATAGCGACTTGTAATGTATCGATGCTAAGTTGTTGAAATTACAAATCAACAAAACTTAATTAAGCACTACCATGAAAGTTAGGTGACGGCTGGTACCTCAATGGGAAGATTTCGGGTCAACCAAAGTTTTAAAAAATGTCGAGTTTAGAATAAACCTTCGGTAGGTTAAGAACGCGGAGATTTGTAAAAACAGATAAAGTAATAAAACAAAAACAAGAGATGATACACAAAATAAAGGCCGTCATAATACATATATCACACCCAATCAACTCATTTTAAAGAGTGATGAGTCGATTTTGTGAATATGGGCTTGGTATTGTTATTTTATATGTCTAAAAAAAATTAATCGTTCAATGTAAAGACTGTCCCAGATGAAAAGTGGACGCAGAAAAAATTTAATAACTCTTGACTATTAAAACATTTTAGAAATTTTATTTCACTAATACGAATATGACAATATAGTCTAACTGTAAATCATTATTATTTGCTCAATTTTTAGTAACGGTAAAATTGACGCACTTAATTTTTAGGCCTGCCATCAAATTTGTTACATAAGTTGAATTCAGCTGCTGCATAACACGGATGTACCGTTTTCTGAAATCCTCGATGTTTCTGGTCTGTTTATTTGTTGTCTTCAATTTCTGCTTCATATGCGCCCAATATTTTTCAAAATGACTGGCAATTAGGAGGGTTGACTTATTTTAGAACAACATTGATTGAATTTGCCTCATAAAATTCCATGGTCCTTTTGCTGTAGTGGCACGTTGCCAAATCAGGCCAAAATAAAACAGGAACTCCATGTGACCTTATGAAAGGGTGCAGTCTTTTTTTCAAGCATTCCTCGATGTAGACATCGCTGTTAATCAGTGTTGTCAAAATGTAATCTGATTAATGATTAACAATTACAATTAACCATGTAATCTGTAATCAAATTACTTTGTAGCAGATTACTAATGTAATCGATTTCCATAATTACATAATGTAATCGATTAACGTGTAATGTTATTACAAGTTAATCTGATAACACATTAATCGATTACAAGTTAATCCCACTACATGTTAATCTAATTAATGTGATTACATTTAAGACATTTAAGATATTTTAGATATTTGTATTCTAATTCTTCAAAAAACTCAATAAAACTAATTTTGTACGAGAACAATACTATTTTCTTTCAATTCATTTCATTATATTATTAATTACTTTTAAGTAATCTACAAAGTAATCTGTTACAATGTAATTAGATTACAAAATAATCTAATTATATTGTAACAGATTATACATTTGATAGATTACATATTCTCTCATAAGTAATCTGATTGATATGTAATCGAATACAATTTAATTAGATTACTTTGTAATTTGAATAAACTGTAATGGAATTATTAATTAAATTACACTGCAATCAGATTACGCCCAACATTGCTGTTAATATACTCTTTTGTAATGAAAGGCTTTGATTTCAAACCGCATGCGCAAATAGCCTGCCAAATTAGAAATTTTGAAGGAAACTTGGACATCCTTCGAACTTTAAACTGCTTAGGGACCCCTTTTCGATGAGTGTAAACTTAAAACGTTTGTCCAGGAAGTTGCTTGAAGTCTCCTTTGCAGTATGTTTCGTCGTCGAGAATACAGCAAGAATACTTTTTCAAAAAATCGGACTATAGTTTTCTTGCACGCATTTTACAGAATTTTTCTTTTTCTTCACTTCTGTCGGGCGCACATAAAACTTTAAATGATTTTAAATTTGTCCTTTTTTCATCCTGTGTGTTGTTGACTTCGATATTATTCCCACTTTTATGGCCACATCTCTGATGGAAAGGTTGGGGTTCCTCTTGTAGATGTTCTTTACCTTTTTCTCTTTTCCTATGTCCTTCGAGCCTTTTTTCGCACCAGTTCCATATTTCCTCTGACTAGTCATCCTTTCAGCATAATTTTTTTAAATCTTGTAAATGATACTTTTAGCAATTTTAAGATTTTTAGATAACTTCCCAATGGACAATTCGGGATTTGCACTTCGTGTGGAAATAATTAATTTTCTTTGAATTTCTTGATTAGATGCCATTGTTCATGTTACGGTGATATCAACAAGACTGTTATGTACATCAAAAGAATGAACTGTGACAAACCAGTCGTGGCATGTTCGATCATAATTCGTTAGATAATAGTGAAATAATAAAGGAAAGAGTGCGTTCACTTTTCATCTGGGACAGTCTTTACATGTTGTATGTATGTACACATCTAAAATAAAATACATTAAAAAAACTTTTAAAATAAATAACTTTCGTAAATAAATTGCACTAAAAAGTAAAAAATATTTTTTTCTTTCTCAGTGATATACACAAGAAAAGCTTCATTGTAAAATAACAAATGCTACAACTTGTTTAATTTTAAAAGTTTGAGCATCCATAACTAATCACAATTGTCTAACTGCAACTCATGCCCAAACTGTTAAGATTTAATCAGAGTTCTTCTAGCATTTCATATTTTGCAACGAAACTTTTCGTGTTCATATATCACTTAGAAAGAAAAAAATATTTTTTACTTTTTAGTGCAATTTATTTACGAAATTTATTTATTTTAAACCTTTTTTAATATATTTTATTTTCTACTTTATAGTCATAAATTCTATACTCTCTCTCTCTCTCTCTCTCCACTCTCGACTCTCCCTTTCTTTCTCTCTCATCATACAAAACCATATAAATCCGTCTATGTTTACTACCGGAAATCACGCATTTTAACGATATCCGAATGAAAAAATTCTGTTATAAAGTTTCTTAAGAAGAAAAGAAAATATGCAATTTAATAGCACTCAGCAAGAGATTTAATTTGATATCACATACGGCCCAAATTGGACAACCTCAAGGGTGGTAGTTACCACCCCCACCCCACCAAAACGTAAGAATATTTTACCGCATCGGAAAGCTCATCAATCACTCATTCTAAATCAAAAAGCCCCATGTAAATCCATCCACGTTTACTACCCTAAAATTCTTTCTTCACGAACGACACTCTCAGGCACATAGGCAAAAAGTTTTTTAGTCAGGGGTTAGTGAGTACCTAACAAAAAATTTAATCAAACTGCTCGTTCAGCGTTTTTCTTTTCCTATTATTACTTAAGTCATTCAGTTCCAGTATTCAAAATCTAGGTGCATGAAATCGACGCCAGCGATTTCTTAAAACTACTCAAACTCCAGAAATTGTTCGATTTTGTGATAGAATTGATTCCATAACTCTTGAATCCGACGAAGATCAGGTCATTGAAGCTTCAATAAATCCCATTCGAAGCGACGACTTGCCTAATCAAATTACTGAAAACCAAACTAAGATGATAAGCTTCTGATCTAGTTAAGTACCTGAAAATCGTATCAATAAATGACTTCGAGAACTTCCTCTAGTAATTCAATTAATGACATCGTAAGCAATATATGAACGTCGTTATATTCAAAGTCACAATGAAACAGTAACCTAGTTTGGTACGAAATTATATATGATTCTTAGTGAATATAAACGAGCAATAAATTCTAAATACTAATTACTGAGATAGTAAAACTCAACATGGAGTGCAAGCTGGCTAGCGTACTCATGTTACTCGACTTTAGCAAAGCATTCGATAGTTTAGATCATGCTATCCTTTGCCATAAAATTCAGAGCCTCTTCCGCTTTTCCCAGTCAGCCTGTAATCTAAATTCCTCATATTTAAGCTTGCGACGCTAGTGTGTCATTTTAGGAAACCGTGTTTCTGATCTTGTGGGCCTCCACAAAGGTGTTCCTCAGGGGTCTATTTTGGGCACGCTCTTATTTACCCTGTTCATTAATGATCTCCCAAGTGCAGTTAGGTTCTCTGTGGTTCATATCTTCGCAGATGACGTGCAATTACTTTTTTCCGCGCCGCTGGCGCAGATATTAATGCCGAACTTTCCTGTTTTTTCCAGCCTTGCTTTCATTTTAGATGAAACCCTATCCTTATCGCCTCATTTTAATACTTTAATCAGCAGGGTAGGCTTCAGTCTTCGCAAACTTTACAATATTAATATGTATCTGCCGACGTTTATCAGCAAGAAGCTGGCCCACGCCTTGTTTTCCCACTTCATTTATGGGGCGGAACTATTTACTGGAACTTCCGCAGGTAACATTGACAGACTGCGCATTTCCTTTAATTCAGTTATCAGTTATGTCTACGGTCTTACAGGGCGGTGTTTACACAGTGGATTTTCTTCATACTACCTTTGACAAGTATCTCATACTCCGCAATCTTATATTTTTGCTTAAATTAATTCAATCCCATACACCAAAATATCTATTTTCCAGATTAGAGTTTGTTGTGTCCCCACGTTTCCCACTTAATCTAGTTATTCCTCGTCACTCATTCAATGTACTGAAAAACTCTTTCTTTATTCGTGTTATTCCTATCTGAAACCGATTGAATTTTGCTCACTCCTCGCTTAGTTTGATGGCATTTAGATCGCGCCTTCTTGATTTTCTGAATGTCTCGCAACTGCAAGTCCTAACAGATCGTGCTGGTCTTGCTCTTCGGTAACCTAAAGGTAATGAAATCTAATTTTTTTATGCTCTTCGTATTATGTCCTTATTTCGTGCATTGATACACCCATTTCACACGGCTCGGCGTGACAATAGGTAGTGCACCTGCACCCTCAGTTCTCATTAGTTAATCTTAGTATATTTTCTTTTTGTTTATTATTGGATTACTCTGCCATTCTTATTTTGCTTAAGTAACAATGTTTTTATACTATGTGCCTAGCAGCCTAAGTTGCTTCTGATAAAAAAGTAATTTGAAGGTTAAAAATATCTACGTAGTTTGAAGCGCAAGTATTGCGTGCAAGAATCATTCTGCAAGGAATCAGACTACATATTTTATCAGAACATTGACCATGCATGTAGCGATAAAAAGGCGAAAGGCATCTAACATTGCGGCAGTATTCGAATGAGTCGATAAGATAAGTTATTGGCAAATCGCCAATGAGCTCGAAGACATAAAAGTTGGTGAATCACATACTAACGACCCAATATTGTTGATATTTGATATTATTTTGATCAATGTTTATTACCAGAAATGTTTGAAAAGTTACGGGAAAACTTATTTGTACAAATACATTTTGCTTTAAAATTAATTAGCAGTTTCATTTATTTCCTTATTGAAGCTATTATGTATAATAATAATAATAATAAAAAAAAGACGACACAAATCTAGTCAAACTCTGTGTATAATCCGAAAGCTTCGAACTGAAAATTCTTTAAAACAATTTTTCTTAATAAAAACTGCATATTCATCATATCGAAACTGTCTAAATCTAATCAAAGGGAATATATTATAATTGTATGGTGGTGCACATTGTGAGAATATTATTTAGAATTCTCTACGATGATATTTATCTGGATCAAAGTATGATGTGACAACAACACGATCACTAAATTTACGTCCAGTTAGAGCTTGTTGTGCCTTTTGACAATCAACAACAGAATTGAATTCGACAAATACTTTTCCACAACCAGGCACATCAACTCCTTCAATCGGTCTTGGTATTTCAACACTTCGAACAACACCATATTTATTGCATTCCTCTTTGATATCTTCCAGAATATCCTCATATTCATCTTCATCTCGAAGTTCTTCTGGTGTTACCATATTAAGTAGACATAGAACTTCTGTTGGTGGACCGGATGTTCCAACCATAGATAAGCCAGGAACCTATTATAAGAATAAATGGAAAATAGTAATAGGGAGTTTTTTTTTTTAGTTTTACATAAAATCTAATTATAATAGAATCTTTACCTGAATTTGAACTGGTGCAATAGCTCCAACAGTAGTATTTTTCGCTCCAACACTAGCTCTTTGAACAATTAACTTTTTATCTCCAAGTTGCATTCCATTTAAACCAGCAATTGCCTATAGAAATGTAATCGCTTTTAGTTTTAATTCAATTCTATATATTGGAAATATTTAAACCTACCTGATCGGTGATATTGAAATCAACATATTCTGCGAAAGCATAACCTTTACTGAGACCAGTTGCAGCATCTTTAACCAAATTGAACGCGCGAAGTTGCCCGAATGATAAGAGCAATTCCTTAACCTGTATAAATGTTATATAAAACATTATCATTAGTAAGATATCATTACTTTCTCCTCACATTCAATAGAGGTTTTGTATTTTTTTTTTTTCAAACACCGAGAACACTCAATATAAATGCCTTTGTTTAAACATATTCTTTACAAACCTTTTTGGACAATTATCTTCTATTAATAATGATCATATTAGTGGCTATATTATAGGATTTTCAAGAGTTCTTTGAGCAAAAATGCCTTGCAATAGTTGTTTAAAAAGATAGTACGGAATGAATGACAGAATGTAGCATCTTCAATACTTTAAAATCGACATGTTGGTATTTTGGGGCAAACGCCCGATCGAAGTAAGCTACCTGCCCGATGGAACACTCTTTAAACTTTTACGCTGTGCACATGAAATTAAGTCCATTACAAATGATCTTTTTCGCTGTTGCTAGCTACTTCAGGTGAATTTTTTATTTTGAGATACGAAATGGTGAAAAAGTTGGCAATCCATTACATTTTCAATTACTTTCAAACCACAAAGTAAATATGCCGATGATATATTTTTATATCATGGATGAAATCTATAGTGTATACTAAGTTTGCCATTCCGTTTGTAACACCTCGAAGTAATAATGGTAGGAGAAAGTGACACCCACGCATAATATTAAAAGTTATTTTGTTTTTTGCATGTCCGTCTAACGATAACTCGAGAACGCGTTCACCTAGAGAGCTGAAATTTTGCACACGGACTTCAATGGGACAAATCGGGTAACTCCCTCGTGAGGTTTCCATACAAAAATTTTTGTTTTTCACTATATATTTTGACACTTCCTGAGAACGTACCAACGTAGAGAGCTGAAATTTTGTATATGGATTTTTTATAGAAATAGTAGACATAATTACAAAAATAAGCTAAATCGGACAACTCCTTCTTGGTGTGCCATATAAAATTTAGGTTTTTTACGTATAATCTAAAAACGATCAGTCATATACGTTTCTATAGTACTGAAAAGTTCTTCAGAATATGAAATCCTATGAAATTTATTATAATAATTTTTACTGTTCGACGAACCGTTCTAGAAATACATATATATGCGAAAAACCACTTCAACAATCAAACTTGCGCTGTCGGGTGACCATACGAAATTCATCTAGGCCCTAGAGTATCGTAAGAATCGGTCTTACTTTAGACCAATTGTAGCTTTTTTACTTGTTCCAATATAAATTTTAATATTTTACTCTCTAACAATTTTTCTTGCGTAAAATAATAAATTCGAAACTTTTTCTTACTATCGCGCGAACAAAACCAATAAAATTAAGTTTTAGTTTCGGCATTTTAATGCTCTTTGCTCTGACAAAGGTCCAGGGCTTAGACTATAGAGAGAACAGGAGTGTGTACTTGTTGAGCGTGGCTGGCTTTTCTGAGAGATTCTTGAAGTAGCACAGAATATATTGAAGAAAGAGATATCTTATGAAAAATGTATGTTCAGCTGCTTGATTTGTTTTACATTTGAAACAGCTAAGAAACTCCTGAGGTTCTTGGTGTAGTGACAGAGACTAAGAGCATATTCGATGGGAGCTAGCGCAATATTTTAAAAACATATATCTTGTTGCCCTGCTCTCGATGTTGATTCATACTTCATGCCTCTACTGTGGTTTCACTACAGCGCCAGCAGATTCTACCACAACCAGAATTTGACTACGCTGAATTTGGCTTATTACACTTCCTGTTCTCTCTATATTTTAAGGTCCAAGGTCCACCTTCATTTCAAGTCTATATGCGCAAGCATTAAATAGTGGTTCGCTTGTTGTATCGCTAAACATAAGGTATGTCAAGAAATCATTAAAAAAAAAAAAACATTGTCGACAAAATTGAATGTCTTAAATACTGTAGCTCCCATAGTGAATTTCTGCCTAAAAGAACTAATTCGAAACTCTTGAATCCCAAGTTGCGTCTTACTTTATGTCGATGAATCTATTGAAAAAGAAAACAGAGCCACAAGTCGAATTTGAATTTGACAAGAGTTTAATCTCTAAAAACAGTGCATAAAGAAATCATATCGATGAATTTTGATTGATTTATATCTAGTATTACAATATGTTAATATTGCAACAACTGCTTTAATAACTTCGGTTATATTTGGTGATACAAAAGCTCTTAGCATTAACTCTAAACTTTGTACGCCAGTTTTAACCTATCTAATAAATCTGTAGCTTCTTGATTTGGCCACCATTTCATAACGTGGCTCTGGCACTGGCCAGGGCTTTTAATAAATTATTCTATCACTATGATAAATGTGACGATAAGATTTGTATGAATTTGTATTGAATTTCTACTTGAATGAATCAAATCGATTCACATCCTGTCTCCTATTATTTTATGTGAATAAAAAACAACTATTATGAAGATGACTTTTCCTCAAGAACGAGATTCAGATTATCGACAATTTTTTCCTCTCTAAATGATTATTTTCTCTATTTACTCTATGCTTAGTGATTTTAGTTAAAACGTTTAAGGACGCGGATATCAGGCAATGTTGGGCAAAATTTTATTACATTAACGATTGAAATTATCAATCATCAATCAGGAACAATGATTTAAATATTTATTCGTTAAAAGAAATCATGTGAAACGATTAATGATTAATTAATCATAAAAAGTAATCGCATAAGAGTAACGATTTATCTATCGTTAATCTATTAAGCGTTTTTAAAAATTATTTTGATTAACTTTCAAGCATTTTTAATATTTTTGAGTAATCTTGTTAGATACTAATCAAAGAAACGAACGTGCCTTAACGTATAGTGTGGAAATTTGGGCCAATGGTATTCCTCTGTTTCCCGTATATTAACATGTTTGAATTTTTAGACAAATAAATTAGCCAACATAATTGTCTCATAAAATAAGTCTCCATTCTGCATTGCGTAGTTCGAAATCTAAAATATTTAATTTCATAATTGTAGTTTTAATTTCTTACTTTTTCCATGGTTATTTCATTTCAGTTCATTTTTTACTAATAACTAATAAACTTATCTTGAGTTATAAAATTAATAAATCAATCAAAAATACGATTTTCGATTAAAAACAATAAAAAATTAACCATACAAAATGTTTAAACAAAGGCATTAAAGAAGGCATTGCATTCAACGATCACAAAAATGATTGCAATACCCCCCAGAAGATTTACTTACCAAAATAACACGAAAAGAAAATATTCAACCCGCAAATAAAACAAAATGCCTTTTTTTGCCGAACAATTCCTATATTAACTCTTAACAGTAATCCGGCATTATTCATAATTTTTTTTTTTGTATTTTATTTCTTTAAATCGCGCCCGTTCATTGGTTCATTTTCAAAACTGGAAACGTTTTTTGTTTTGTTTTTTGTTTGTTTTAGCTGAAAATGTCATATAACTTGCCTTTTAAGATCCCGTCAGTAAGAGGGTGGAGAACAAGACTTTTTTTCAATGTGTATCTATTTTTGTTTTTATCTAATCGATTGACTTGGTTGAAGAAGATCAATCTCACAACAGCATGGTTTTGTGTACAACAATAAATGCAAGGAAGGCGCCGCGCGACCTAAGCTACAATAACAACACATGAAACAATTGATCAGTAAAGTTTCTTCAATAAAAATCTTTCGCTAAATTTAAATTTTTTTTTTAATAAAGAGGTTTTTACGTGTGATTTGATAATTAATGTTGTGCTGAAAGCGAAAAATACCCTTAGCTGAAAAACAAAACAGCTGAAAAGAAATTTGCTGGAAAGGCTGAAAAATTATTTCACATTGTACTTTCACACCTGAAAATTGTCTTTTTGGTGGCTTCGCGGACCTGTATATATATACCTTCTTTAGAATAACAACAACAAAAATTCTTGGCATTTTTTTGGATAAAGATTTGTTACACTTCTATTCCCACCCACACGGAAGGGTTTATGTTCTATCTGTTCTTTTAGACTGTATACTTTTTTGAATTTGAATAATGTTTTCTTTTTTTTTATTATTGCAGAGCGCTATAAACTGATATTAAAATTAGTTATTAGTTCCAAGACATGAACAAGCATAGACCAAAAATTTGTCCAAAACTTTTATTGATTACATTCATTCAATTTTTAAAGCAAGACACCTTTTTGGACAACTCTCAACTGGTCTAATTGAGTAATTTGATACACTCAAATTGGCCACAACTGTGTCCAGTTAACAATGGACTTATCACCATGATGCGGGGAGGACAGATTAAAATTATTTATTTAACTGTATTTGAAAAATCTACAGATACGTATTTTACTAAAGCCTGTGTTTAATGCGTTTCACTAGCACTTAGAAAATGAAAGTGAACAAAACCATTTTGTTCAATTTAGAACATCTAAATAAATTCTAACTGTGAAATCTTGTCGAGATGACAAACAAACCTGAATAATTCGTAAAACGGAACAACAAATTCCTGATTAAGGACAAAATAAAAGATTTTTTTTGCGTCACGGTAAATAAGCTAACTGTCGTATCAGGCACTTTCGATTATTCACCTGGTGAGTCGGGTGATGGACGTTGTTTAATACTGTTAGGTCTAATTGGTGATGTATAATCGGAAATATCTGCCGTTATAACATAATGAAGACCTAGAGTGGGATAGCGGACAATCATATTTCGAGCTTATGCCTTGAGTCCAATATTATGCTAATGCTAAACAAATGGACCGAACAGATTAGTTAGAATCTGCACTTCATCAATCAATAAAACTGCACTGCTCTCGCCTAGAAGATCTACATATAACCAAATATTTAATGTTAAAACTTATTTGGGTCACAATAAAAGAAATGGTTTGAATTATCATCTGACAAATTATATTAGGTTTAGTTTGTCAGTTGTGGACAGATTCATTGAACTCATATCGTTTCGGATTTTCAAATTCTATGCTTCTCGCAATAAGCTCTGAACCAAAATGTAGTTACACTCCAAAGTAGCGATTGACTACACTTCGGGTAGGAATACGAGGTACATTTTGTAATGATTAGTTATTGTACAAAATTTTGAAAATATTTAATTTATACAGTGTCCCGTAAGTGGTGTGAAACCCTAACGGTTTCCGAGATAACGTTACACCCAATAATGCAGTTATGGCTCAACAAAGCTAAAATTTCGAAACGTTAACTAATTTTTTCTTATTCAACTATTTTTATCAAAAGTTTTATTCCGCCCTGTACCCAAAAACTGACCCTTTCTGCGTTTTTTTTCTTAAGCAAATCCAGCGAAAAAGTTTAATTAATGTCACAAAGTTCGCAATTTTCTTTTGTGGATGAACTTTTTAAATTATTTTCAGTGGATATGTTCAATAAAAAGTGCAAGAAACGCAGAAAGGCTTACATTTTGGGTTCAGAGTGTAATGGGTCATTTTAAATTGAAGCTTTTGATCTTCTGATAAAAATAGTTAAATAAAAAAAATTAGTTAAAATTGCGAAGTTCTTAATTTTGGTGAGCAATAACTTCAAAACGGGAGAGTGCAGGGTCAAAATTTATAGACCGTTGAAAAGGCCCAATGATTATCATCTACCAAAGTTTAATTCATCATAATAAGATGTAGCGTTCATAAGTTACAGGGTTATCTATGAAAACATACACAAATATCTTAAAGTCCAGTTATCCTGGAAACCGTTAAGATCCACCACCCTCCACCCATACAATTTTGTGCTCGTCAATAATGATCTATCCATAGCCTTCGGGTTTCAAACCACTTACGGGACACCCTGTATTGTATATTCAATGCTTCAGATAGATATGTTGACAGCTCCTGGGCAGTTTCGTACTTGCAGCTTCTCTGGCTATTAGGCCATTGAAGCTCGTTCTTTACGAATTCCAAAAATTGGTTGGGCCATTAATTCACGCGTACAAACAGAATGATGTCTAAAATATTAACGAATGGCAGAACCTCACCTAGATATCTTTAATAAATACATAAAAAAACGATTATTGCCCTATAAGTGTAACAAGTCTTCTCCCCTCATTTACAATGCTGAAAAGCAAATATTGCTGAAAAAGAAAACTGACGAGATACCTGAAGGCTGTTGTGCTTTTTTTAAAAAGCTTTAAAACTGTAATAGACTGTGGTTGGAAAACGGCAAAGCTAGCTGGAAAGAAATATTTTGTTCTTGCATGGTCGAAACGCTAAAAAAAAATTTTTTTTTTTTGCATCGTTCTTTCTCCAGAAGAAAAAATTATGCTGTAAATGTTGTTTTAACCCAACAAAATCCAAAATTTTTCCCAATCTACATTGAAAATGAAAACCCGGACACTTGACTTCTTGTTTTGTTTGACGTAACTTCCTTGCCTTAAGGCAAATTTTCAAGAAAAAAAATGTTTTGTTACCAAAGATTTTCAAATTTACCTGATCTTCGTTCAAATAATTTGGGAGACCGCCAATAAAAATTTTATGTGGAGAATCGGGGACAACTGTTGATATGACACCACCTAGAACAAAAAGCGAAGATTCAATTAGTTGCTGAATTAAATGTATTGTTTTCTTTATGGACCATTGTACTCACTGACTGGAACACTTAAAGCAGCGGTGTCAGTCATTCCAGGCATAGGTTGATAATCATGAGGTCGTCGAATTTTAAGACTTTGTCCTTTGAAATTGATTCCATCGAACGCCATCGCCTGGGTTGTCTCATCAATTGACCTAAACTCAAGAAATGCAAAATTCTTGTCCAAATTTATTTGGCAAGCAAGAACTGGATTTCCAGCTGCTTGCGCCAAACCGGACAAGTGCATTTGTTGATTGAAGAATTCCATCATTTCTTCTTCTGTAACACCAAATGGAATATTTCCAACGTATAGGCGACGAGCTTGTCGTGTTATTGTTGACCCAACAACAGGAACAGCTGCCTGAGGAGTATCTGCAACAATGTTTGCAGGTATTTGTCCGGCAGCTTGCATTGCTTTATATTGTAAGGGAGTGATATGCTCAAAACCAGGTGGAGGAACATCCCAATATAGGGAAGGCTTTCGCCTACGTGAACGATTACGATTTTTTGCTGTTCGTGGGGATCCTGCTGAACGGCTTCTTCTACGTTCCCTGGATCGTGATCTACTAGTCCGTCGGCGATCCCTAGATCTTGATCGATGGCGACGTCTATCGCGGTCTGTAAAATATGAGAAAGCGTCATTGAAAAAATTTTATGTATATACATGGAAATTATATATTTTAAAACTTAGGAAAATTTATTTCAATTTACCATCTGCTCCCATTTTAATGCAAATTTCCTAGTATTTTGCCTTTAACCAGTAGTAATTTTAGTAGAATTACAGAACGCACCACACCGCTTTTCAATTTGTCAAAGATGGCGGCGTCTTGTTTCGCTTTCTTGCTTGTTGATTTGGCTTGATGCTTTGAATTTGGTCACTTGAAAATAATGCCTTCAGTCGCCGCTGTAATAAAACTATAGAACTATAAGCAAGCTTGATTACAATTCTATTTCAAGGCTTACCGAAATTAATTATGTGCGTGTTCAATTAAGTCACAGTTCTTAATATAAACAATAACTGTAAGTATAAATTCACAACATGTAATTATTAAAGTATTATATTATCACCTCAAATCGCAGATAAACATCTCTACAGCAGTCCGATGAGAAATTTCAAAATGGCCGAAGCTATTTGCTTGTACGTAGTAGAATTGGTATACCGCCCGTAATTCCATTGGTAGCACGGAATTTTTCCTACCCCCGAATACTTCTCACCCGCAAAAACTGTGTAAAAACTTCCGCGTGTGGGCTATGGCTATAACTTGTAAGTAACGAGTGGCGTAAAAGAACTTCCTGGGGATTACACGAGGAAGTACAGGTTACATGCAAGCCTCCCATCCAACGTATTTGGCAGCTGAAGTCTTGTGTATATCGGAAAATATATCAATAAAGGAAAAACAGAAGAAAAGGGAAGGGGGGCAGGAAATTTTCCTCATTGTCTCTCATCCAAAAAATGTGACATAATGTGAAGTGTAGGCATCGATTTTAAAACACAACATGAGTACTTTTGTTTTTATATTTTATGCCTTTATTTAGGCCGTCCTACACCACGCGCATTTAACATTTTGCCGATGAGTGACAGTTGGAAAATTTTCCTCCCCCCGACTGTCACTCATATCCTCAAAAGGAAATGAGCGTGCAGTATGCAATATAGTGTAGGATGGCCCTTTATGTTTTAAGTTTCCATAAATACATTTTCTGGTGCTTTACCCCTTCTAAAAAGACTAGACAAAGACAATGTCTGTCAAAGTGTTACGTGACGTGACGTTATATATACAGCAAAGCTGGATTTTGCTTGAAAATGCTTCGTAGAGCGAATTTACAAATATTCTTACGACGTTACAGTCAATCTACTCAAGGATCATCAAAAATACCTTCTGGAACTAGTGCTACGCAGTCTTCTAGTCAAAAACCAATAGATGCCAATGTTCCTGGGTTAAGTAATCGAGTTATCAAATCTGCATCGGGACCGGTAGGTCCAGGAGCTTCTGCAACAGGAGAATATAAGGTGCCGGAGTATTTCTGTTTCGACAAAACAAGTTATTATGAAGCTGAAATTGAAATGGCTAAATATCGCTTGCCACAGCCGTCTGCTAATAGTAGCAACTAAAATGAAATATTGAAAATGTGTAGATTGCTGTTGTTTAAAAATAAATATTAATTTACTGAATACAGAACATATTTTCTTAGGTTGAAGGGGTTACAAATTTTGTTTTGTTTTAACAATCAATATATTGTTTGGTGCCGATGAGAATTGAAGCATCATCCATTACACCACCTCTTTACTTTCAGCTTTTAGGTTCTCTTATTATGTAGCTCATATACTTTTACAAATGAGTTAAAATACTTACATGGGTATGGCCGCCCCTCTAACAAATTAATTAAAACTTTGATATTTTTTCGTAAATGCACACAACAAATTCGCTTGCAATATTTTTCAAAATTCAATGCAACTTCTTAGCATTATTTTTGTGGTCTCATCTTCTCGAAACCGTTGTAGATGACTTAAGAACCTTGATGGTAGCCAAATTACCCCCAAGTATCCAGATTTTGAAATGAAAATGACCTGTCTCGGTCAAAGAGTTGGTACGCAGCCAGTTAAAAGGCTTAACATGTTAACCTACATTTATTACATAAATCTCGTCAGTTAACTTTCCTCTTTTTCCACCAGTAAATTCATTTAGACTGAGTAACATGAGACCATGAAGAATTTTTCAGGTAATATATTTTGTAATGGTGTAATGCTGTTCTTAGCGTTTACATTTTTCACACTATATAAAGAAACAGGATATAATAAATATTATATTTTATAAAACAAAATTACGTCCAGGGTATAGACAAAATTTATTTTGAACCAATTAAAATCTCGTTTATATAGTTACTGCAATGATTGTACCAATAATAAATTCTATATTATATATATATGCAACGACTCAGTATAGTCACCACAATCAAGCAAAGCAAAAAACAAATTCTTATTGAAGTGTTTCCCTGAATTTGTCTAGTTACTTACATAACAGCAAAGCTACAAAGTAAATGTTTTGCAAAAAATAAAATTAAAGCAGACTCCCCATAGACTCCCAAATATAAACTGATAAGATTTGAAGATATGCAATTGTGGGCATATTATCATGCTTCAGTGTAATCTTGACCTTCAAGTAATCACTTGTAAAGTGATTTAATAATTAGAGAAATTTGAGAAGAAGAAAAATGACGACAGAACCTATAGATATTTTGGTATTTGGATCAGCTATTGTTGATTTCATATGGTAAATAGAAAAGAATAAAGCAACATTAGAATAAACAAATCTCTTCTATAGCTATGTACCTCGGATACCAAAAGTAGGGGAGACTCTTATTGGCACAAAATTCGCTTCAGGATTTGGTGGAAAAGGAGCAAATCAATGTGTATCAGCCGCAAAATTGGGTGCTAAATCGGCTATTATTGCAAAGGTATATACGAAATTTATTTATTAGAATGGAATTTAAACAAATCCCCACTTATTAGCTTGGAGACGATTCTTGGGGAAAGGAATATCTGAAAAATTTAGTTCAACAAAAGGTTAATATCGATTTTACAGAACAAGTCGCTGGGCAAGTAAGGATTTTTCTAGACTTTCAGGAATATTTAATGAATTTTCCGTATTTTTTATTTTCTAAGACCACAGGTATTGCACAAATCACCGTAGCTGAAAATGGTGACAATCAAATTGTCATTGTGACAGGGGCCAACAATATGTTATCTTCCGATGATGTTACAAAAGCTTCCAGCTTGTTTGAGAATTCTAAGGTATGTTTGGGACATACCTGCATAGTTTTAGTTTTTTGTGGTTGATATCAGAAAAATATGCTACGCATTTTCGAATATACCCTCTTTCACTCGATTGCGTTGGACTTATAGGTTCAAAGAAAAAAAGATCATTTGTGAAATAATAAATGTACTGATCTGTACAGGACTATCATATCCAGAACCAGATAATCCAGTGTCCATGCTTTAAGTTAGGTACATATATGGGCATTTAAAAATTGCAGTTCCATATTATAATTTGTCATAACCATAACATTTGATCGATCGTAGATCACGCTTTTTAAAATCCCACCCAAACAAATTTCTTCCAATTTAGTTTAATTGTACCACCTTATAATCCAGTACCCTGATTATATTCCTCAAATGACACTACATATTTTTATTATGGTGTGAATGCTCAATAATGGACAGTATATAGCCATATAAAAGTCGATCTTCTAAGAAAACGATCAATTATTTTCCAGATCCTCATCTGTCAGCTTGAGACTCCAATCGAGGCTACAATTCATGCGTTAAAAAATTTTAAAGGTATATCAATTTTAAACGGAGCTCCAGGAATAGAAATAGTTCCTTTGGATCTTCTAAAGAATTCATCTATATTTTGTGTCAATGAAACTGAAGCTCTTCTTATTACAAAACAAGAAATTACATCCTTAGAGTAAGTTAATTTGATTCTCATTTCAATATTAAACTCTACAAAGTAGCTATACACTACACTTCCAGAGATGCTAAGAAAGCCACATTAAAACTAATCGAATTGGGTGCTAGCACTGTTATAATAACACTTGGTGAACAAGGAGCTGTATATGCTATCAAGGGTCACAATGATTTTATTCATGTAAAACCTACTAAAGTTGATAGAGTTGTGGATACAACTGGAGCTGGAGATTGTTTTATCGGATCTTTGGGATATTATTTAGCTAAACATCCTGAACTACCTTTACATCAACAGATTGGAGCCGCTAATAAAATTGCCTCGATTTCTGTTCAATTTCCTGGCACTCAATCAAGTTTTCCTTCTAGGGATGATATTCAAATTAATTTTAATATAGATAAATTTGAATGGTGTAAAATTTAAATAAATAATGGCGCAATTTTGGAAATTCTTTAGAGGATTAATAAAATAAATTAAAATGTTTGAAAACTTATTCTTTTGCTCAATACTAAAGCGAAGAAGTATAGTATGGATAAATGGAGGATAAAGCACAGAAGATTGCATCCGACCTTATGGTCTGCAAAGTGATAGATTGTTGTGATGAAATATGAGCTGTGGGATTTAGAGCATTCTTATTAAAATACGAAATCACTGAACCGATAAAAGTACAAATATTGTTAATTGGATATTCTAATTATTGAAGTATTAATTGAAAAAAAAACGGTCATTTAATTTTAGTCATTTTCGGTATAAAAGTATTTAGGGCACACAGACCTTGAAATCATATAAAAATGTGTTTTCACGTTAAAATTACATAAAATCAACTTTCAATCAAATCACTTAAATTTGGGTAAAAATTTGGCGTAATGCGAGATTGGATTTCCAGCCACTTTCTTGTTCTGCTTCTCTCCAAATGACGAAAAATACAAAACTATTCGTTAACATATGCTAGGGGCGACACGCTGCAGCATACTTCACTTTTCATGGTTGAGAGGCATTTGGGAGGAGGTAAAATTCCGTGTTGCACTTTTCTAAGCTGTAGCACAAGCTGCATACCAATACTACTGCAAGCAAATAGTTTCGGCCATTTTGAAATTGTGAAATTCTTGATCGAAGATCGAACGGTTGTGCATAACTCTTTACCTGCGATTTGAGGTGATAATATATAATTTAATTCTCATTACGTCCTGTGAATTCGTGATTCAGTTATTATTTATATCAATTACTGTAACTTGTTTGAACACGCACACAATTAAACTTGCTATCATAAAAGGAACTACAGCGTAGCAAAATTATTGTGATGACACGTCTAGGCAACGTATAGCTTGGCCGCTTGGCCATATAACATGAATAGACGCCACCTGGCCAGAATTAATATTAACTAGATTGCCGGCCATTTATGTGGTCTGGTTCTCCCGCGAAGACAAACAGATGCGGGTGAAGCGCAGAATTTCATATTTATAATTTTTATTTGTAATAAAATTGCAAGTCAAATGATCCATAGCAAGCATCACTAGGAAAAAAGAGTCTCAAGAAAACCCAATAAACCCAAGAAACCGAATTAAAGAAACGTCCGACCGCACTGTAGGGCAATTTGGAGTCCTTCCAACCATTTTGACATATCTACTAGAATTTTTGTTCGTGAAAAGTGCAGTGAGATTTTTTTATGGAATTCTGCAATCAGAGGAAGTAGAGGCATCAAAAGATCAATCTATCTAACTAACTGTTACTTTTTCAAAGCATAAACGACCTTCGTAGAGACATAGTTACAGAAATGTTCATGCTTATCACAGAAGGCTATGGATTAGCCGTCTAAGAACTCTATCTTTGTTACAGTGAGTTTATATATCGATTTCCAGTGATAGATTTTCTAGCAGAACTGCTATAACAGTTTTGGACTGAGGGCCTGTCCGGATCCAAGTCTTCGTCTTCATCTTGTTATTACAGCTAGTGACGTAACACACCAAGCTCAGCTATTATAATAGTTAGATGAAGACGAAGCCACCGACCTGTCCGAATTCGTTCGTTTGCTCAGCTTGATATCACAGATAACAAACAAACATAACCTCTCAATACGTTGTCTATTTAAATAAGTCAACTCGAACCTTGACTTGTTGATCAAGCTAACCAGATGTCAAAACTGTTATACAAAGTAGCAAAGCTCGGTGGCATAGACCTGGATTTGGTTAGAGCTTGTCTCGATGTTACGTCACTAGCTGTTTACCCTAAAAGAAGAAGAAAAATGTATTGTATGAAATACAAATACTGCAGCTTTTAATAAACAGTTCATTAAAAGTCATTCACCATGGACTTAATTTTATAAATTGTCTTTTTTCCATTCTATTGACATTGACTTGTATATCCTTGGCTGGACCATACTACCGGCATTTTCACGGGGCGCAAAATTTATAGTACCATTAATAGTTTGAGCGATCAAAATCTAGACTCTATCATCCTCTCGCATTGCTTTCAGTTTTTTGTTTTTTTTTGTAATGTTTGCTCTTCTGAAAAACTTCTGCAACGAAGAGATCGTTTTAAAATTCGTGCAACTATAGAAAATGCCTCAAACTCGGTTCATGTTATAAATGTCAGTGGAGTATACACGATTTCTTGAAACTTAATTGTGCTTTGGCCGCACTGACATATATAATATGGTCTGTTTAATTTTCTATTTCACGTTAGCAAAACTGCTTGCGTCAAAAAAAGTTCTTACGTTGGTGCCAACATTGAAAAAAATCATTGGCGAGAAGAGAAGTTGCGAAAGTGAGCACGCAGCTTAAAAAGTGATTTTAATAAAACTTTTGGAAAATCTGCTGCGTATCTAATGAATAAATTGTCTTTGGAAAAACAGTTTTTATCAGTAATAACTCTTAAATAATTAATTTAAAAACATTTATTTATTTTAAGTAAAATTTAAGCTAGAAAGAGACGAGCAGAATTTGTTTTTCATAGGAAGGATCAGTCCATTATTACTGTAGAATATTTGCATCATCTGCAATATCCTTAAAATTAGACGAATATAAGTCTAATTCTTGAATTTCATTCATATTTCGGTTAATAAAAGTATGTTTTAAGAACTATTCAATGATGTTGAACAATGTAGAACCGCCATTATTATTTCTTCAAGTCATCAGCATGCGGCCAACTTCATATCAAAAATTTGAAAAAAAAATTATATATTTTCTATAATGGAATTTGCAATTTGTAAAACAAATAAATTTAGAAATTACAATTATCTAATAAATTATAATACTACTATTTATCCTTGTGATAAAACAAAAATTCGTAGAATTTTTTAAACCCTAAGGCTCGTTTTCATTAGCTTATTGAAAATTCCCCCAAGTGCACCTAATTTCAAGGCAAAAATTAAAGTTGGGTAAGGAAAATAAAACACATCTTAAGTCTATCGTAAAATATATATATATTTTTGAAAATGAATTGAAAACAGAACAATACTTTTCGATAATATTATGTTTGAATTTTTTTTTTATAATTACTTGAATACAGAGAAATCAGTTTATATAGCAAGTAACGCAGCTCTATCCATTTAATCTTCATCAAAAGTGATATAATTTCTAAGATTCTCTAAGTAAAAAAAAGCAGTTTTAGTGGCGTAATAATGCAGCAGAAGCGCGCTTACCTATTACTTGTGACAAAAGCCGAGTTATACAAATTTATTTCGTGAATACTCTCGTAAAAAAATTTATTTTGCTTCAACAAAGATCTGCAAAATTTATCAATTATGCCTTAGAAACTACTTTATCTCTCTAAAACTATGTTTATGTTTATTTCTTCTTTTTTTTTAGTATTTATATTATAATATGCTCTGATTTTGAATCGTCAGCAAACCTATCAGTCGAATCGGATCTGATAGTCTTCCTTAGCTTACCCTATTCAAAAAAAAAAAAATAAACAAAATTGCTGCTTCATATAACTGTTGAAATAAGATGTAAGCCAATACGATTATATTCTGTTCCAAATAAATTTTACTGCATGAAAGTTGTCTGTTCTACTAAATCATGACCTAGCCCAATTTCATCAACAATTTCTAAAACAGCTTCTACATCGTCTATGCTGCTTATGGTTTCTGGTGCTGCCGACAGCTTAACGTTTTTCCCATCCATGTTTATAAAGAATGTTCTACTTTTAAAAATTACCGCTCGATCAAATGGCATTCGAAGTTTAGGATTAATATTATTTCTTCTAAACATAATATTAACAGGTTGGTACTTGTGTTTCTCTGCATCAGGAATGTTGGAATCCTGCAAATCTCCAGTGAATTCTTGATAGTTACCTTTAGCTAGTTGCGTTTCGGTCATTTTTTGCAAAGTTAATTTATAGTTCCACAAATCCGAAGGCAAAGTGATCTCGTTCGATTTGTTCCCCAATTCAGTCAAAGACATTTCCAAAATATTCTTGGGTATAGTTGGTTCTAATGGTGGTATATTGATGACATACCAAGTTTCAAAACATGTTATCTTTTTTATTAGTTTATTGCCTTGACGTTGCACTAAAACCTTTTCATTTGGTAATTTCCTGACCGCAGATGACGCCTGACCATATGTATTAACATGAACATTTTCCTTGGACTGTTTACCCAATAACGACTCAAAATTGCTTACCTCTGATGCACGATCTTTTGTTGCTAATTTCGATACAACTGGCATAACTGGTTTTGTCTTTTTTCCAACAACTGAATTAAGAATTCTCGGTGCCGATTTAAAGCCATCATTACTGCTACTTGAAGAGACAAGAGATTTTGATAAGCTATTCGTACCTAATGTATTTAAACTTGTTGTTGGTTTTCTCGGTGGAAAAGGAGATCTAGGAGGAGGAATTAGTTTAGATTGATCAATTTTATCGGATAAAATAGTTGTGTGCATTGATTTGCGTCGATTTCTAGCCTGTGAGTTTGCATTGCTATTGTCGTCTTCGTTTGGTGATTTATTTGTTAAAACATCACCTTTTTTATTAATAATGTCATTAATATTGACAATAGTGAATGTCGGCATTGTTTCAAAATCATCTAAAGTAGATGCAGCTCCTGTTGTCATATCTACGTCATCTTCATCTTCTGAATGTTGTTTTGTAGATTCATTTGCTACTCTTTCCTTCTGAAAAGTGCTACTTCTTGATTGATTTGATCCATATTTTTTGGTTATTTCCTTAGAATGGACTCGTGTTAATATCATATCTGATGTTTTCGATGAAGACGCTACAGTTTTTGCAGTTGGGCGACCTCTACGTAAAGTTGGTGATATTGTCGGTACATCACTGTCACTTGCATCATATAATTCAATATTTAAACGCTTATTTCTGGCTATTATTGAAGATTCTACATCAATTTTTGGCTTTTCCCATTCAATTTTTTTCCTTCTCATTTCAAGAGCTCTTACTTTTTCTGAATCTGGAGTTGGTTTTCTTTCAAGTGGAGAGAATTTTGTACGAGGCCTACCAGGACCTCTTTTGCGCGGTGGTGGTGAAATTGATTTTCTCATTCTCATCACTGTTCTTCTTCGCATTTTATCATCTTCTGATGAATCGTCATCGTCCTCTTCAGATGGTTGTTCATCAAGTTCAGTGCTTAAAGCTAGGTCTTCTTCTGCATCAACATCATCATCATCATCGTCATCATCCTCATCATCTGGTTCTGGTAATTCGTCAGAATCTTCATACATACTACTTCTATTATCTCGTGACTTTAAATTTGTTGACATTACGTGATCTTTACTATATTTAGGATTGGGTTTTGGTGTACGCCTAGATCTAGCTGCTACTAAACTATAACTTGAAAGATCCTCATCAATAGCTGTTTTCTTTGGGCGGCCTACTGGACTTCTTTTCATGACAACGGGACGCTTTTTAATTGGACCTGTCAACTTCTTGTGCACCTCTTCATCTTTATCATCTTTTGGTGATGTTACTTTCTCTAAACGTACAAAACACGGTTTAGCCCGATTATTACCACCCACAGCTACAGCTGATAGTCTTCCCCGACTAGGGCGCATCTTGTAATAATTTCAACACTTTCACCAACTTTACACACTTTTTGTTCTTGCGATAAATACTCCCTTTGATGTTTGAAATAATATTTTGACAGTCTCCACAATCAAGGAATGAGTCCAATTCCCGCGCAGAAAAAATTTCACAATTATTCTAGAAATTTGCAAAAGATTTAACATTTAAAAAAAAATCTATATATAATATTTATATTTTTTATATTACACTTGATTATTTAGATGATTTATTTTTATATGAAATTTTACATCAATCGCGTACCAACGCTATCCTGACACTTCTTTCCACATAAAAATAATACAAAGTAATCTCTCCATTTAACTGTAGAGTTTTATAGTGTGCTCAATTCGTATATCGGCCATTTTGGTTAAGCAAATGACTCGAAAATGAAATATATGGATGGAAAAAATACATAATTACTAAAATAACCATTTTGAACATTTTTTAATGTAATAAAAATTATAAATTATTTTAGTAGGCAAATATAATGATAGAATTTGTTGTTAATCTCATAATTAATTGTTTTAATTTCATAAATAAATTTAAATTTTTCGCTCAAATTGCTCAATTTCTAATAAAAAATAAAATGGCTGGTGGCGGAGCAGTGCATCGAAAAAACAACAAAACGTCACGGTTTTTCAGGCAGCCGAAAGAACGCTCTGTCATTGTCTGTCATTCTTCAAAGTTAGAAATGGCTGGAATTGATTCTGTTGTATCATTATATCGCGAATTAAAAACTGAATGGAGTAAAAAGGCGACAAATTTAAAGAAATGTGGGACTTTACTTGATCAACTTAAAGTAATTTATTGTATTTTATGTTAATAAACATTATTATAAATTTCTAACCTTAAAATATAGGTCGAGTTGACAAAATTGGCATATCTGCCTGTGGGAGAATCTGGATCATCTCAGCAGGAATTAATTGTGGCTAGAGATATTCTTGAAATTGCTGTAGAATATAGTGTAGCAATTAAAGATATTCCAGCTTTTGAAAGATATATATCTCAGTTAAAGTGCTACTACTATGATTACAAGTTTGTTTTCTAATTGGAATAATTGCAAGTCACCTAATCTATTTTCATTCCTTTTTTGTTTTATTTTAGGCAACTCATTGGCGAATCCCAAAATATGTACAAATTGTTGGGGCTAAATTTACTTTTCTTATTGTCTCTAAACAGAGTATCTGAATTTCATACTGAATTAGAATTGCTACCTGCTCAGATTATTCAATCCAACAAATATATTAGACCCGTTCTAGCCCTAGAACAATATATTATGGAAGGACGATATAATAAAATATTCCAAGCTAAAGTAAGTTGGATTATAAATAATAATACGTAGTCTTCAGATTGAATTATGATTTCTGTAATTATAGAATAGTGCACCGGCGGATATTTATGTCTTCTTTATGGATATTCTTTTGGATACAGTACGTGATGAAATAGGAGCATGCCTAGAAAAATCATATGAGAAAATATCAATTCAAGAAGCGGCAAAACGTTTAAATCTAAAGAATACTGAAGATGTTAAAACTTTCGGTGTTAAGGTATCGATTCTGGTTAATATTTTATTAGAAATATTGTTTTGAACTAATTTTTTCATTTTATCCTTCTAGCGTAAATGGAAGCTTAGCTCAGATGGAGTGTATTATTTCGTTACTAAGGCTGCTAAACCTAAAGAGCCTTTGCCCTCTTTGGAGCTTGCAGAACAAACAATTTTCTATGCTAGAGAGTTAGAAATGATCGTTTAAGATTTTTTTTAAATAATTTTTTCGTGATTACATTAATTATAAATATTCTTGAAATATCTTTATTACACGCATTTCGTCGTGAAAGACGGTTGACTGGAACTACACTCCCAATGACATTTTCTAGAATAAGTTGTTTCCTATGAATGTGAGTGCAATTGAAGTTTGCTGTCTGATTCTTCAAGGTTTTTACTATTGAAGTGTATTTTGTTTCCCCCTAACATTAGATATTTACTCCAGCGTTGATTTTGCTGACAAGGATCTACATATTTGGCTAACATCAGTAACTAAATTACGACTATACCCATTACTCGACTGCATAGAATGAACTAAAGCAGTTGTGCGTTGTCAGCATACGAAATTCTCGATAGTGGAACTAACAAAGTATTCTCTGATGCTTTGCGTAATAAATTTTCAAGTCAGTTAAGTTGACCAAGGTCAACTGGATATTAGAGTGGTAATAATAATATAGTCATAATTTTTTCCATGAGATAAAAAACGTATCAGATTTTCAAAACCGTTTCTCAACTGGCGTGTGTTGCCTCTGAAAACAGTGTGCGATTGTCAAATAACGCATCCAGGTTAGGTTGCAGTTGATTCCTAGCCTACTTCATTTAGACCACTTTGGGTCCATTGTTCCCCATAGATTTATGAGAATCTATCCTAAAGTTATCCCTATATCAGCTCTTCTCTAAGAAATCTTAGGATACATCTAAGCTCTAAATCTTGCGGCTCTCCTATCATCGAAAAAATATGGTTAACCAAGTATATCTTCTCATTTGATGGTCAAAACAAAGGTACACTTAAAATGTTAAATGAAACATGAAAAAAGATTTTAAATTAGATAAAAAAAATACTTTTTTACGTTCAAATTACATTAAAACAGAGAAACGGACTTAAATCGAATAGAAATATCTTAAACTTTATATCTTTCAATTGGAATAAATCCTTCCATTTCATTGCATTCGTAAATCCAAAGGGGTTTCAACAATTCACCCTTGAAACCAGTAGGTGTATCATCCACAGGATCTTTTGTAATTACAAAATCTGCCTCTAGAATTGTGTTGATCAATTCCCCGCCATAAGTTTTAATGTTCTCCTTCAGTTTTACTTTGTCGACTAATCCAAGTTTTTCAGTAATAAAGAATTTTTTATCTGCAAAAAAATCTTTTCTAGGCGGCGTCCAATTTGCTTTGTTAATTTTTGTGAATTCTTCCTCTTCCGTGCTGGCATCATAAATATTATTATCGTCGTTAATTTTTTTCACTGTTATTTGATCTTTTCTCGGAGAAGGAGTACCTTTTTTTTCTTGCCGTTGAATTTTGCGAATTTTTTCAATTTCTTCTTCAGTATCTGAGCCTGAAGTTAGTAGTAGTGCGTTGGCAGATTGATTACTGTTCTCTTCTAAATTGTATAACTCAAGTGCATCCGAGTCTACTGAGTTTTTCCTTTTGCTTGTAATATTCTCTACTGTTGGACTTTTCTGTTGATTTTCAGTGAGGATGTCTTTTAATTCTGGTGATTTTTCAGGAGAATCTGGTGACTTTAAACTAATGTCAAATATTTCCTCCTCACTTTCTTCTTTTTCTACTTCTTTATCATCCAATGCATAGCGCCGCCAAGGGAATCGTTTTTTCAATTCATAACATTTTTCAATCCAAGATTTTTTTATAATTTTACCATGTCCTTTAACTTGATTATACTTCGGAGTATTTTTGAAGGCGCATCTAGAATGATTTCGGAAAGAATTAGTGATATAAATTACTAAAAATTACATGAGGAGGGCTTGTGCTAATTTTAAAACAGTTCTATTTAGTAAAGGCTGGATTTTTAGAGCCCACAAAAAACTTACATTAGATGTGTGCATGTGTTGTCCCAATCAGGCTTGTATTTAGCACCCAATTCTAAAGCTTTTCGTCGCAGTTCTCCTCGATCTGGGTTCTAGTAATTGCAAAGAGGAAAATAATAACAACAACATGCATAATATGTAAATAACCTCAAATTACCTGAATCCCGCTAATTACTAAAACAACACCTTTGAGAAGTTGGTTGAAAGGTCGATATTCGATCTGGTGCTGCTTCTCTGTTTTAATTTTCTTTGCTTTATTCGTCAAACTTTGTTCTGGTGAAATAGAGCGTTTTTGTGATGTTGAAGTCGTAGGATAAGTATCTTGTATCGGCCGAATTTTTGGTTTAATTTTTGATGTAGATGGCTTTTCCTCATCCAAAGTGAGCTTCTTTAATTTACTGGAAGATGAATCACTCGATTTTTTATCATCTACACTTTTACTTTTCAATCTTTGTTGATCTGCTGAAATTCTTCTTTCAAGTTTATCATTGGGTGCTTCATCTTCTTCTCCAAAGAGTAGATCATTTCTGTTACGATCCAAAATAGGTTTATCAGTTTCATCATTGGTCGTCTTTTCTTCTGCTATTTGATTTGAAATTTTCATTGGTTTTAATTGTTCACTTTTCGTTTTTAGAGAAGATGGAGATGAGGCTTGCCTGATAGCAGCGGCAGCTAAAGGAGAAAAATTCAAATTGAGGAAATTGTACATTTTTTTAAGTATATTAGGTACTTACCTGACAACTTTTTCTTCGTCTCCCCAGGTGTGTTTCTAGCCTGTTTCCATCGATCGAATAGACCAACAGATGTTTCCGATTCTGATTCCGGTGAATCTTCACGTAGAGTGAATTTTCCAACTTGATTTGTTTTATGGCGGTGGTTGTTTTCATCTGTTGTCTCAGCAATATCAGTTTTTTGAAGAAATTGCGGAGGTACAAGAGGGATGAGTTCCTTTTTTGAGTCATTCAGCTCTGCCACATGAATTTTAATAAATGATAGACCATATTGAATGTGTTTATTAAATGGCTGGGTACAAACAGCCTTTACTAAATCCCATTTTTGTCCAGCTATCGATTCTACTAGAGCATTTTGAGCAAAACAACGAACTCTATTTTGGTTTGTTGAATTCTTGCTTTCTATGGGTGTCATAAAAGAACACATTAATAGAATTTCCTAGAATACAAATTTATGTATTAGTAAATAAAATTATGATAAAGATTAAGATTAAGTTTTCAAAATAAGAATAGAAAAGGATATTTATTTATATGAATTCCCTTACTTTGAAATCATCTTGGCTACATCCCATTTTTCCAACGAAAACTTCTACAAATGAGGAATGCTCATTTCCAATATCGATACCGGTGATTCTCTGTGGCTCTTCAAGTTGTAAAATAACAAATGCTGACTTTTCCCCAGCATTTTGAGTTTTCCATCGTTTTCCTGATTGTATTTTCAACAAGTTTGAAGCTGGATAAGCCTACAAAAAACATATCACAAAATTACCTTTTGATATGAAAGGCTATAAAATATTAATAATTAACTTGATCTTCACTGCTAACTGCGTAAACACTTTTAAAGGTTGCCTGCGGCATTATAAATATTTATGACAATTTCATATGAAAACGAAAAAATATAAACAAAACGCGCTAAAGTATACGCGCCATCCTCCACCTTTCCGACTGACATTCAAAATAAGCAAAGCGTCAGATTTTGCTGGGCCTACACGGCTACACAAAACAAATTTTTTCCAACGTCCAAACCCACGACACTAGCGCCATAATTTTCCATATGTTCCCGTTGAAACGCCACATACGGGAAATAGTAAGGCGCTTTCCCGTTGGAACGCCCCCATTCGGTAAAAAGGGGCAAAAAATTGATTATTTATTGCACTAACCTCACCAATACGCGAATGGTGGAAACAAATCAGACACACCCTATATAAATAGTTCATGTTGAAGTGTCAAAATCAGGTGGACCGTCGCGATAACAAGGAAAGGTTTTGTTTATTGCAATTAAAAAGAGAAATTTTATTATTTCCTGCAATATTTCCAAAGAATATGGAGTTAACTAAAGTAAATAACAACGAAGAGGCTATAAACACTGCGGAAAGTCAAGTTTCAGTACAATTACAGAGGCCAAAGAGGATTTTACATTTTAGTGATGGTGTTATGGAAGAATATACAGATAATGAATTTGAGGATGATGCTACTACAGTTGATGGTAATACAAATGAATTAATTGAGGTAATTGTGGAAAATTGTTTTATTAATTTATTTATATGTTGACGAAAAATGTAAATAAATAATTCTCTTGGTTTCTCGTTGACTCTATTCATTAGTAGAATGCTCTTATTTTGGCCAAGAGGATTCTGTAAATTGAAAGATATTCGCGCCAATTTAATTTTCAAAAGGAAGTGACCTTGATTTTCAAAGTTGTTTTTAATTTATGTAAAATAATTAGAAGTGAAAAAAAAATTGATGCTAAAGACTAAAAATGAAAATAAGATCGAGGACGTGAATAGAGAAAACCAAAAGAGGGATCAAGTGAAGGTTTGAATAATTTTCTTATTGTAAACATAAAATTACTGGAAACGAATAAAGCAGATTAACTTCAACGGTGTAGTCTGATCTAGATGACGAGTGATTGCATGAAGTTGTCTGAAGTACTTCCATAAGCAGATCAAATTTACATGCGGTTTTAAGGTGAGATTAGGATCTATGTGCAAAGGAAGATCCTTGATATGCGTGATCGTGAGGGGAAGGAAAAATGAGTGTGCATTTTTTGTAATTGGAAGTGCACCAATCTAACTTTAAAATAAATTTCGGAGCATGCAGCTACACAGTTACCAGGATCATGTTTATACAATCTTGCAGTAGCAATTAATCTAGCCACCCTAAATAGGAGAATGGTAGGAAGTTGGGATTTCGTTTTAACTCGGTAACACAATTATTGAATCTGGCTGTGCAGAAGAACTCCTGTATAATAACAGTAGGGTCATATGATAAGACGTGGTGACATTCATAGTCCACCAACTGCAAAATGTTTTTTTTTAAAGGAAAATGTAAAATTTGATTAGCCACAGTTAAGATATGATAAACGTAGCATTGCCACGCATTGCCAAGCAGGTTCTTACTTGGGCCCAGAAGCAACATCATCTTTCAGAGAGATCCATAGAGATAACTTTGAGAACAGAACCTTTCTCCATATCAACTGAGAGATCGCTACGATTCAGAATTTCGATTTAAAATAAAAGAGTTCATATTACAATTGAGAAATAATTCCAATATTGTACAAAAATATTACTCCGTTGGTACCTATCAAGCGATCAACCACTTTCCATGCCTGATAGCGATCTAATCTAAGCCTGCGTCTCAACGGTATCTAGGTAGGAACCCGGAATTCTGCCCATTTATGCTACTCTCTAATTATGCCGGGAATAAGCCTGAAAGATTCATACTTAAACCGACAACATTCCTTTGACGTAAAACACTTTTAAGTCCATTTGAAACACCGCTTTTATTGTTCATAAGAACTGAAATACAGTACCAGACGTTGCCTGTCTTAATATTCTAATGTCCTACCTTTGTTGAGGGGTTTTCCAACGTTTGTTTCTAAAATTGAACCGCAATACCAAACTTAGGCTAGATCAATATGCATTAATGATATTTACCGTATGTGTACGGTACACTCCGACCGATGTGCAATTTCCTTCAACCCATGCTGAAGAGTTAGCTCTATCCGTCCTCAATTCTAAAAGCATTAACTGAGAATCTTGTAGTGAATTAAATAATTCGTTTTCCATTTGTTGGTTATGTTAAATATCGAGCTAGTGTTTTACCTAATCTGCCAAAAGCTTTGAATAGGATATTTTCTAAAAAATACTACTAATGTTAAAAGGAATTCATGTAGCATTCGATAATCACGAATTTTCCATTATTTCCATTAAAATTAAATAACAAAAAAACCAAAGAATCAAGAAATTCAAAAAAATTTTTTTAACTCCATTTCATTCAAATTTTAAAGGCAAATCCAACATCATGGGGACCATGGATTTGGTATAGAACAACAAAAGTAGGAAATACATTTCTATCTGGATGTGATTATGTTGGTGGAGCATTAGCATCGTTTCTGGGTATCACTACACCTAAATATCAGTACGAAATCGATGAATTTAAACGAATCAAAGAGGAAAATGCAAAGCTCGAGATGGAAAAACAGGATGCTGCATGTTGGCAAGAATCCAGAAAACTTAATTGCAATGAAGCTATTATCAAGGAAATGGACAAGCCCGCCGATGTGAGATTTTAAATATTTTGGTTTTTTTAATTTAATGTCCTGAAGACATTTATTTTCGTCCGTCCTTGTGGTCGTGCGTGGAAGTGCGGTGACAGATTTAATTTATATTTATTGTTACTATTTAAATGTTGGAAACAATGCATATTATATAACTTATCTATTTATTAGGTTTATGTACAAATAATTTGTAACCTTATATATTTCCCTATATTCCTGTAGTTGAGTGCGTGGAGCCCTGCAGCTTTCTATAACCGTAGCGTAGCATACCTTTCATTGTTACGTTCTATATGGTCTGTGCATATGCGTGCGGCATTTACATTCATATTATAAATAGGAATATATTCCTTCATTTTTTAGTGGACATGAAAACATTAAACTAACTTATTTTTACCGCTAGGCTAGGCTAGGCCAATATTTATCCATACATCAGGTTTATTCAAGGAGGATGTAAATGAGTTCGACATTATCAACCAATTTAGCAAAGAAAATTGTTATAATCCTTGCTTAGAGAAAGACAAATCGTGTCGAATTAAATGCTTTTTAAACTAAATGTTGGTTACTCTATTCTAAAGTATCCTCGAAGTCTTATTCATCCTGTTTCAGCTGTTGGCGTAATCATTTCCAACCTCCTCCCCAAATATAATATTCACATTAAAATTTCTAGCTGCCTTAGTTGGTTTGATGATATCTTTTCTATTGCAATAACGCAGGATGATTTTATTTCTCTTCGCCAATGTTTTGAGTGTTTTTAGACAATTTGACACTCTCTGGTGAAAGCTAAAATTACGAGTTTCTGTTAGAGAGGTATTGAGCACAGATATTCTTCTAGATTCTGGAATGGAGTCAATAAGGCTCAGCTTCGTTATCAGTGGGCGCGTTCACTGCCACTTTGATAGCGTAGTCGTTGTCGTAGTGTAGTTCTGTCAAACCGACTATGATCGACTATCCTCCTAAGCGTAGTCGAATGTAGTCGACTATTTGGTTAATTCATAGTGCGGAGTGAACGATAGTCGTAGTAAAGCGTAGTCGTTTACTGTCAAAATTTGGCGGAGTGAACGCTCGGCAATGACTCGTAGTCGACAAAAAGTCAATATTTCGGTGGCACTGAACGCGCCTAGTGTAAGTTTTGTTTTCGTTTCCTTGCTTTAGCACCACAATTTCTATTCATGGTGCTCAAACCGAGGTCTTCGACACAACTTCACTCGAATGTCATATTTTATGATTACTTTACAATTCGAACTGTCCAGATGTGGAACAATCTACCATATAATTTAATTCCTCCTTTTTACACATCTAACCACATGTGTTTGGCTAAAAACTGTTGCCATATCCTCAACTCTAATCAGTCTTTTCGAAGCTTTGCAATTCAATTCGGAGGTACTGCATTCATCCCAATTAAGTATTAACTAATTCTTGTATAATTACATACTCATTTCACCTTCATTTAACTACAGAAAAGAAAAGAAAACTTGTCGTATAACATCCGAATTTTCCAAACCAAAACTCGTCATCATCTGTTGCTTGCCATCTCATTCTCAGCAACAACCAAGTTAGATGGAATTTTTATTTGTTTTTTTTTTCGTTATTTACCACCCTCGCTCTTAACCTTGAAACAATTAAAACGACGACTCTAAAAGCAATTTACAAATAAGAAGAAAAAAGAAGGGAAAAGTATAAACACACTAACAAAACCAACAACAACAAAAGATTCAAAGTGGGAAAAAATAGCGCGTCTATGTGCACACCAAGAAGAGTCGAGCCGGCACCAAAAGAGAGGCGCTTCCTTCGAAAAAGAAAGTAAAAAACAAAAAAAATTGGGCCACTACACTACCATCAGTCTGACACCCTTAAAAACTCCAATAAAAACTCATAAAGGGAGTGTTCAGAGTATTAGGTTGTGTAGGAGGGGGGTGCAATGCATCAAGGAAGACAGGGGCGGCCCCAAATTGAGCATCGTTTCTCCACAAAGAGGAAAAATAGCTGTAGTAGGTTGGGTAGTAGTAGGAAAAGTCGCGTACAGGCGGCGTACGACGCGTCATCACATCATACGCCCGTATACGCGGTATATTCTGAGACTGGGTACTGATTCAACGTTTTGAATTTTAAAATTGCGGTAGGTCATGAACGTGCTAGAATATTTATACATATACATTTGCCCCCTCCTAACCCCCCACACCCAATGAATCTACCACTGTTCTGGTGGTAACGCGCGTAGCGTACAAACACAGGCAAAAAAGTGTTAAAAAGTGAAAGAAGCACAGGGCGGAAAGAATAAGGGAAAAATTGTAATGAATCGCAGAAAAAATTAAGGAAAACTTTTCCTCCCCCACAAGTTTGTCGACTTTTCAACTTGGGAAATTGTGCTGCTACTGCTGCGGCTGCTGCTCATAACTTTAATTCTTTGCCAAGTCGCGTGCTGTCTCGGCACAGTTAATCAGGTTCGAGTTTTTTTTTGTTTGTTTGTTTTTTTTTTTTGCAAAGATTTTCGCGTCCCTTTTAAATTGAAGGAAAAGGAGTTAAATTTTAATGAGAAGGAGACTTTAAGAAATCTCTCAAGAAAAAGTGGGAAACATTTATTTGATGATTTTCCTACAAGATGTGTACTAACTACCTACATAACGGGGATTTTTTTTTTACCTGATGTTTTTGCTAATAGAGTTAAGCGCGTAGAATAATTTACTATTAAGTCAGGAACGGTTTTTGGAAAACGTTCGTTAGTTTAAACTTTAAAGTTAGTTAGGAAGTTTTTAATTCTCCTTAAGGAGGGGAAGTTGTGACTTGAGAGAAACATTGTTTTTTTTTATTACAAAATGATTACAACCGGAACAGGTTTCTGAAATGCCTTATGTAAATATGAACGGACCCCCTATAATTAGCCTTTGACTGTTTAGTCTTCTCCTCAAGAACTTTTTTAATTTTCAGGTTGAATTTATGTCTATGCTTATTTCACCGTAAATTAGGTCAGCGACTAATTGCGGTTAAGCTGAGATTACCTAATTTTTGTGTCCCAATTTCGGTAAGTGGGGATTAAGAGAACGTCGTCGTATCGACATTGAATTAATATAAATTTTCTATTCTTGACCTACTTTCTATCAAGTTTAAAATGACCTGATTTCAATGCTGATGTCAAAAGTGAGAATGTCCATCTAAATTTGTAAAGGACAATGGTCAATGGGTGATTTATTATAAAATTTCCGAGATATGCGGAATTGTATTAATTGCGTTAGAATGACACTAGGGAATACCAACTTTTCATACAACCTTAGACATGACATCAACAGACATGAGAGATGTCTTAAACGATGCATTATCATACTTTGAACATATTTTATTAACAATGTTTATTTCAATTAAAAAGCTTTGACGATCGGATGTAGCTTGAACGATTATCTTGGGTGAAGCAGTGGCAAATAAACGTCCCGAGAATGTATTCTGAATCGGAAAAAAGTACACCAATAGTACTCGACGAAACGTTTCATTTGATATGCAATATGCCATATTCGAATCCCTCCGCCTGGCGTTTCTATCCCACCATTAAAGTATGCAGAGAAAAATTTCCTTCTACGAATTTTAACTAGTAATGAGCTGAGGCGAACATTGAACCCCATTTTCCGATCGAACATAACCCTACCGCGTTAGAGCCGGTCTAAGGTGCGAGAACTCGAATACCTCAGTTCGACAAAAAAGAGGGAAATACTAAAAAAGTGAGTATGAGGATGGCTATTTAAGCCTTCGAGTATAAGAATGTGGGTAATCAAACTTCTTCTCAGGACCTAAGGAATTCGATTCTGTTCTAGATTTTCCTAAATGTAGTAGGTCACACTTTGAGTTCCCCCAAACCTTCCCCCGCTTAATCGAAATAAACATTGTTAATAAAATATGTTCAAAGTATCAGAATGCAGCGTTTAAGACATCTCTCATGTCTGTTGATGTCGGGCCTGAAATGGGCATTCTCCTTTTGGGTACTCACATTATTTTGCTTCTAATATGTATGTAAATTAAGACAAAAGTATGTCACAAGATATTCCCGATAATGAATTAGCCAGGTCCTTCTGACATACACCATTTATATGGAAACAAAAGTGCACAAACAAATTCAATCAAATACACCCTAAAATTTATTATATTTTTCCACGTCGCATCGGTTACATAAGTTCAGCATAGTGAGCATGGTATATATGTATAAAAATCTTATCATAGGTGAGCTGGAGGAAGGATCCCAGTGCAAAAAAAAAAAAGTTGCAGAACAGTTCGACAGGCGACTTCAAGAATTCGATATGCCGGATTGCGTGTCTGTTAAAAAGTCGCTATTAAATCAGAGAATGCAGTAACAACACCTTTTGAATGGGCAACGGAAAAACAGAAGCAGAACTATTTCTGACAGGGAGCGAGTCATATTTTCGAATGAATCCAAATTTAATATTATGCGATCTGATTGATGGCAAACAGACTAAGAAGGAGACGAGGCGAGACGTATTCTGATGAATGCATATCATTAGGTCAGGCAGCAATCATGATATGTATGGGGCAGACCTGTAAAATTCCAAGTACAAGTACCAGTACAGTACCAGTACCTGGACTTGAAATATTTTAAGTACAAGTACAAGTCCCGGTACTGGTACTTAAAAAAATTTCAAGTACAAGTCTCGGTACTGGTACTTTAAAAATTTTCATGTACAAGTCCAGGTACTGGTACTGTTACCAGTACTTCAGTACCAATATACTTAAGTACTTTACAGGTCTGGTATGGGGATGTATTACAACCGAAGGAATTGGTCATTTAATTTTTGCAGATGGGCTCTGTTAATTCTACTGCTTATAAAAAAATTGTTAAAAATTGTGTCCTGCCCATAGCATCTTTGAGTTAACTTCCTATGTTTCTCAACCGATATTCCAAGATGACTTGGCACCGTGTTATCGAGCTGAATCTGTAAGTATTGAAAACTTGTTGGTCTAAGATTGTTATTATAATGAATCCTCTTTCTTACAGATAAAACTTTATAAGGATGGGTTAGGGATAGAGTCACTACCGTGGTATGGAAATTGTCCACACCTCAATCCGATTGAACATATGTATGTATGTAAGGTAACAAAAATTTTATTTACCGTCAAAATTCGTTTTGTTGCCAAACCTGACCATACGGCTGGCATTTATATCCTTTTGACATTTTACATTATCCACAAAAATTACTAGGACAACTTCAAGGAAGTTTTTCTAGACTTAATTATTAGAAGAAGACTTAAACAATTTTTTCGATCGGGTATGATGCAGGTTTTTTTTTGCCACGCGTGTATAGGAGTAAAAAACAAAAATATGCCTACTATAAGCAAGGAGCTACAAAACTCCTCTGTATGTGCTGAAATGTCTTTCATTTACTTAGAATCGTTTACTCGCAGCCGAAAATCGACTTCATATCATCAAAATGTAGTATTACCCCGGTAATTACCCTATAAATGCTCCTCAAATAATGTTTTATTCTAACTTGCCTACACAGGCATTTATGTAACCCCGAAAACTTGTCTAGATAGTTCGCTATCTCGTACCGGAAAACGAATAAGAAATACATCCTCCCAAGTATTCATTGCATAACCTCCAAAGTAATGTTCCTACCATTCAATACGGTGTGACGTCAGTGCAAAGAATTCTTTAGTTTAGCTGAATTCCAAAATCATTTTTATATGAAACACCCTGTGTTTTTTTCAATTCTCGCAAAAAAATATTTGTTTTGAGATCTAAATCCATTAGGATCTTTAAGCTCTTTCTTTTAACTCCTTAATTGCTCGCATCCGCTTTCCTGCTCCTGAGCTATATAGGGATTTAAATTTGATGTTTTGAGTTTCTAACTCAACTAATTTGCGGTATTTCCTATAATACCGTAAAGCTTACCATACAAAACTGGATCCATAACAAAATGAACCAGAGATGGACGTCAATGATAGGTTTGAGACAAGCCAAAAGATTCATTAAAGAACCTTCATCAAAGTAGATGCCTGAATATTTTAAGGGTATCTAGGAATCAATTACAGTAGGCTTAACAGGATACCGTTAAACTTAACAAACAGACATGCATCGGATATGCATATCACCCATATTGATGTATGTAGGTCATGTCTCGAAGGGGATCGGAGCACGTATTTCAGTCTTTTGGGTCATACTTTTTAAAGCTTGTCGACTTCGAGGAAATTTCATCCAAAAACAGACTTGCCTTCCTAGGAAGAGTGGGATGATTATATGTAAATGAATGGCTGCAGTTGCTAAGGCCACTCGTCTCTCTATAAACTTAAATAAAAAAATGTATAAATTTTTGAAAAAAGAATATTAACTTTGTTGTCACTTTTGAGCATGTCACTTTCTTACATCGATTCAGGATAACTGGGGTATTCATGAATTTAGAGGTTTTAGGTTCCTTTAATTTCTGACGAATGCAAAATTAAGGGGATTCTGCTGACGTTACATCTTCTCCCATTACATGAATTAGATGTGCGGAGGAGCACCTTCCCAAACACAATCATAATTAGTTATGGTTAATTGTGCAGCTGACTATAGTTGTTTTGTTTTGGAATGCACTCCCGGACCTATTTCGCTATTAGACGGCCGCCATTTTTTTTATTAATGATTTGCCCATAATTGGCAAAGTCACTTATTTTAGGTTATACAAATAGAGGGCTGTTTTCTAGCAATTTTGCTAGAGTAAGTAGGTACTTATTACATAGATTTATAATAAAAAAATACCTTCACTGTTGACAACTGCTTCTTCATTTTTTTTTTCAGTATCAGGAAATATACGCGGTCTTATCTTCTCATATTTATTACTGTAACAGGAGCTCCTCAAACTCGAAGGATTAAAAAGGATGGAAAATATTATAAAATTGGAGCACTTTAAAATGAATTCTTTGTAAATGCTTAAAAAAAATACTGGACACACCCAAAATTAAGAAACAGCTCGATATTGTAGCAAATTTGTACCTGTAATTGGCACTCTAGAACTCATTGGATCATCTCAACGTAAATTACCAGCCAGGTTAAACCAAGGAAACGCAAAGGAAAAGGTAACAAAATTTTAATTGGCATCATCCTACCTTACCTACCTTACTTACCTACCTACCTACCTACCTACCTATCTATTTATGTACCCACCTAGTGCATCTGTGCCTGCATAGACAATTATATTTCAGGCTCGCAAAATAATTTTATGTGCGAGGGTGGAGACTTTACTATTGTTGGTGGGTTAAAATACATTTTGGAGGCGAAATTTTATCATTGCGGTCGAATTGGCGTAGGATTGAGATTCAAAAGACCAACACCTTTCTGATATGTAGAAGTGACATGTCATATCGATTTATAATTCGCAAATACTCGCATACATAATATGTATGAGGCAAGGCTATATTATATATGTACGTAGGTATGTAGTGTACCTAGCTATGCTGAGTTGATAGCTATTATTATAACTGTGGCACATACATGAAGGGGGAGAGCGTGTGAGCTGTGAATACTTGATATATAGTAACCAAAGGCAACAGCCACAGCAACAGCACCATCCAGAATCAAGAACAATATCGGAAGGAGCAGTCAGAGTATAGTTGAATTGGAAGGAATCCCCATCCACCCCGTCCTGCTCCGCATCGAGTGTGGCCATGTACCATCAAACAGCATGGACGTGGCTCTCCATTTGCTAAAGCTCCACATATAATGAACGACCACCTACTTTCACCCCCATATGTGTATGATTTACGAGGTGTACACTCTGTGAAGTACCCTGATGGTAACCTTCGCGTATATGCTGCATATATGAAAAAGGACCGCTGCTGCTGTTGCTGCTGCTCGTTGCTGTACACTCTTCGCACATATAGAGGATATGTTCGTAGCTGTTACTAAGCATATACCACCTATATATGTATATATGGTAAAAGTTAGCTGTTATGCCTCACATATGTATGCATAACTGTGTATATTGATGGAAGTATACTATGTATGTACGCTATATATAAACCCTTCAATGACGAAGACGACATCCTGTGGCAAGAGCAGCAGGAATTGTGTAGGAGCTCTATAGGAGCAGCAGGAATACCATCGGATCCAAAGCTAGATAGGTATATATATGGATATCCATGGATTTATAAGGGATGAGTGAGTACCTACCTACGTGCGGTTGAAATCGCGTACATAAAACTTTCATACATAAACTCACCCTCGCAATGTGTAGGTATACAGTGTACGTGCGATGGTGCGCATGTATACCCGATTAGAATATTGTTTTCGAATCGCAATAAAATATACATGCTACCCACCATCAGAAACAACACCACCACCACCACCACCACCACACCCACAACTACTACTACCGTCAGCAAACAAGCGAGGGCTAGAAATAGTTGATAATGGTGGCCAATCGAGGACCGTTTCAGTTTCTCATGTTCGGTAGGATTCCCATCAATAAGGATTACAAAAAAAAAACACAGCATACAACGGATGATCCAAAGTGGTCGTATTGGAACGGGGTCGCCGTCCTTTCCACTTTTCAAATAATTTTTTTCCTACATGACTTGTACACACACACACACACATGAGAGAGGGCTGTCCATCTAAAAGAATGGACTCCTCTCAAAATCTGAAGGATATACCAATCGATTCCGTATTGATCGGTTTCAATTATCCCTTCACATTATATAAGTAGTTTTCCCCTGTTGCTGCATGAAATGAATGTGTTTTCAGGAAGGACAGGATAGAAAATCTCACAATTCCCCTTTCCAATACAAAATTTTCGGGGGAAAATATCCTTTTTTTTTTTTTGTCTATATATATATAATAAAAAGGGATCTATTGTTGCGTTGTATTAGTGCTTGTGAGCTATCTGAAGGACTATAGAGAGTATACGGTGGCAGTGGCGGTAGAATTAAGCGCGCTTGTATCAAGCCAGCAACGAGTAAAACGGAGCAAGTTCATGTGAGCACCACGGCACGCGGTACTTATTTATAGACCACACCCTCTGTGGACCACACAGCATCCCTCTATTGCCAATAAATAGTAGTTACATGAGTGTGTATATGTGATTAAATATTTATGTGTCATTTCTTGTATTTGCGCAGATTTCCCGTATATTCCAGATATTTTCAGTTCAGGTTTTAGAAATATGCCTGTTTACAAACTACATGCATGAGGACTTCCGTGTGCGATTGTGTATTATCCGAAATTCTGTGGAGTTAGTAAGTATATCCTTGGACAGTGTTGATGAGTTTTTACTCTAATGAGGGAAATTTTCGGTGAACTTTTGAACAACATTTTTTGGGGGTATAATGCAGTTATTGAAAAAGAAATATATAGAGTTTATGTAGTTTGAGTTTTATAAGGATTTATGGAAATCTTTTAAACGTAGATTTTAAGCAATTATCCTTTTTTATACAAATTCTATAGAATTATTAGTTTGATTCAGTAGTATAAATACTAATCGTATTTATGTACCTCCTTTTAGATGTGTTTTATCCAGATTATCGAAAGGTTTATTCATGGAGTAATAAAAACTACACCTTTTGGGTATTTGTAATCGTTTTCTGATGTTCCTTTAAACAATTATAACTTTCATATATAGTTTGACAGTAAAACAGTGACGTAGATATAAATTTTACATCTACATAGGGGCTGCATCTATTGACTTCCAATTTATACGCGCATACACAACTTTTTGTTTGTTTTTTTATTGATATAATATTAATCCAGTATATATGAAATGCATTTTCTTTTGATTTTATATTTTCTTGGTATACCCTCTGTTAGGCGAGCAAGGCAATGAGCATTTTTTTGGACCCTTTTAACAGCCAGCTATAAAATTTCTACCCTGTAAAATAAGCTGTCGTTTCTTTATAGCGCTTCTAAAGATGATGACACACAATTTATGAAATGTAGCATTGTAGATATTTTGAATTAGTAGGTACACTAATAAGATTAAAATTAAGATTAAGGAATTAAGCGAGTCGAGTGGGCTTTGAACGGCAGCCATTTATTGGTTTATTGTGCATCGCTTTCTTTATAGTTCATCCAACAATCCCACACTTCTTGAAGTTTCTTCGAATTCGGCTGGCTTTAAGAAGTATGAGCCAAAAGCCTTTGGAATTTAAAACGTGCAATAGCATTGCATTCGCATAGGATGTACTCCGATGTTTCATCCTCTTCGAGACATTAGCCTACATACAGTCCTGCAATGATTCTGAGTTCAAAGATCAAAAGATCCTGGCTCTTCTTTGGTGAAGGTCCTTTAATGAATCTTTTGGGCTTACAGTGTTGTAAGAGATACCGCAAAACTGTTCAGGTCATATGAGGGGAATGGATGCTCCTTTTTTGGCCAGCCAGTACGTATGCACATTAATACCTAGCATACGAAATATACTTAGTAGGTATTGTTTCCATACAAAATTCATCAAAAACATATAATAAAATATTTCAATACAATTAAAATAAATTTAAAGCAAAAAAATAACTTATCTTGATTGCCCAACCGCCCCTCACGCCCCTTTAATTTATCTTTTAATGCTCGCCTGCATTGGCATCTTAGTTGCATACACAACTTTCTACTAGTTTTAACAAAACTAGAATTTGACTAGATTTCTCTAAATTATTAAAATAAATTGACCGAGGTAGTGCCCTATCTAAAAGGGATAAAATTTTGCACATTTCCACGTGCTAATAGCTTTTACAGGAAACTATGGTAACACAAGTTAAATGGTTTTAAAGTCGGCAATTGGGAGCATCCATTTCTTGACAATTGTACACAAACAGGTATGTAATGTTGTCAGTATTACGTACAACCAGGAGTTTGATTTTTTTAGCAGGTATCTACTTTTTCTATTTGATAGAATTAGATGTATTCAGGGCTTCGAATAAAGTTTTCCGAATATGAGTCATTCAATATAGCATATTCGAGCCCAGGATATTGTGCTTGGGCAATTTTTTCGTCCTTAAGATAAGACTTTTCCATAATGCAATTCGCAGCAATTCATCAGGTTAGTACAAGCTGATAAAACTAAGTTTCTGTTTGCGTGTATAATTTTTAGTTGACTTAGTTTAAATGTGCGACGATGGCAGACTATGTAATGTTAAAACATTGAACAGATTGATTGGTGGGGTCTCATCAAATATCATTCATAGTCACATACTCTTTATTTCCAGAAAAATGGATCTACAAATTTTGAATCAACATATTAATGAAAGTTCTATAATTGGTCTAAGACTATGTGCTAATGGCAACCCTGTGAAAATACTGCCATTTTTGAATTTATTTTTAATAAAATATTTTCAGTAGTTATCGAAAAAAAAACTCAAAAGTGTTGTGGTTGATTTATTGCTTGACAGTTGCTTGACGAATTTGCACCTTTAAGTTTTTTGTTTTTCATTAGAAATTTGACAACAGTTTGTAAAATGAAAATTCATGAACTGATAACTGATGCCGTAATTTAGTAATGTCAAAAATTAAGACAGTCACTAGTGAATATTTTCTTAAGAAACTTAATGATTATTAGAGTACATTACAAGATCCTCATCTTACCCATTATGTGGGCGATATTTGCTATCGTTATGTATCACTTTTGGAATTTTTGATAGAGCATTTACCATCGCAAGAACCCCTTTATATGTTGTCCAATGAATTTCAGTAGAGGGGCCATTAAACTCGAATACAGATGGGCATCAAACAAGAAAAAGCTGAAAATAACTTATCATAAATTTTGATAATTAAATCTGGTATTCCATAAGGTTCGATTCTCGGTCCTCTGCTGTTTGCTTTGTATGTTAATGAGCTGTCTGGTGTTATCAAAAACTCTCATTTACAAATATATGTCAACGAATTATAGGAAACGTATATAACTATAGAACTGTCTTTACACTGTTTGTGATAAAATTTTTAACAGCAGTAGCTATAATACAGGGTGTTTTGAATAATTTAAAAACAATAGTAACAATGGTGATGTTAGAAGTTATTTACTCTTCCAGTCAAATAAGAAAATAATGTATACCAGCGGAAGCTCAAATATAATGTTTTCGGTTATACAGGGTAGATGGCTTTATGAACATCGAGCCTTTTACGTCCTGCAATTTTCTTGAGTCAAATTTTGGCTAAAACCAATAATAATAACCTGAAAAACGGGAAAAATTCCCATAAGTGGATTTGTTTAAGCAATTTTTTCACAATTCGCGCCGGAAAAATAGTAAACGGCGAAGTTACGAAACATTTTCCCTTTTGTCGTAGGGTAGTCGAGAGTTATAAACTGATCCAAAAATTATTTAAAAATCATAAGAGCTGTCTCTATTTGCGTCCTCTCTACATGCCAACTGCTATGCTTGCCCTTTATTTTTGTTGAATAATAAATTAATTTTATTTCAAACAGCCTGTAAAGGTTCTGTTGAAAGGACGACAGACAACAGAAAGATGAACATGAAAGAAGAGGATATTAGCCAACATAAAATATTCCCCGTTTGTAGGTATTTCCTCGTTTTAGAATCAAGCCAAAAACGAAAAATCCCTTTTATAAAATACTCAGTAAAGCACGCTATAAAGACAGTAAAGTCCATTCGGACGTCTCTGACTATGCATTCCACATTCTTGAATTTAGTGCATAAATATTGGAGATGTGGCCACAAACACCATTAGGATGGGTGACATATGAAAATTGTAGACCAGGTAAATTTTTATTATCGGTGACCTTAAAATGTACGTGGAGTAGTAGTTGAAAAAAAAAATTTTTTTTCTTCCGGAAAACAATGTATTTATTTTGAGCTATTTTTCAACCTTATTAGCCCCTCTTTGTTCCCAAATTAGTCGAGGGCAATATGATTTCTATAATGCCAAGTATTTTTTTTTTTTTAAATTTGGAAATAAATAATAGTCGGACGTTGCCAGACTTAGAGAATGCCATATGTGGTGTGCAGAATTAATTCGAAATTCAGACTCAGTAATCAATATCAATGTTTTCCATTTTAATGCTCCAAATCAATCTTTACATGAGCTTTGACTATAGCTGTATATACCTAACTCAAAACCAATTTTCCAAATGGGGCTTGCACAAACACTTGTAAGAGTGACATCTGGATTTCTATAGGCAGCACTATCGGGTTTATGGACTGCCCGTTGTTTTTAGATGTAAAATCATTTTAAGGAAGAAAATACTCAACAAATATGGAGCAAGTTAAAGAAAAACTCCGTTTCCATGGTGCAAAAGCCAATTACCCTTTCAATAATTATTCACTTATTATCAATACATCCTGTGTCCCCTCCATAAGTTCCGCTTCATTTAACTGATTTTTCCTCTTAAAATTCCGCCTTCCATGCTTAAAGCATGTTTAAAGTTTTTTCTCAACTATATTTAAAAGGCTAGAACCGAGATCAGCCATGAAAATGTCGCCCCTTTCAAAATGTTGCTTTTTACAAATATTTCACGATCACTGATAGACTCAACAAACAATACCAAACCGTTCTTATCAACTGCAACTAAGACTTTGAATGTTGGTCTATTTCTGAAGAGAAGGTAAGCTGATGAAAGTCCGGATTTTCAGATTTCTCTACTCCAAATTCCGTACATTCTATTACATCACGGCAAATCGAATTTTTGGGAAAGATTTCAGAAGTTTATACTTTTGTGTGGTACGAAATTTCCCTCTGTCTGTATTTTGCTTAAACAAATTTGATACAAAAAGTCGCAATTGTGCCAATACCTAAAAAAGTGTTGAACTCAAATTCTTCGTCCTCCCTCAGGAAACATTTGACGCGCTTGTTTTTCACGAATTTGTTAGAGCATTGGCAATTTTTAATTTTAATTTAACTAATTAAATTAGGAGCACAAACAAATAAATGTTGTTCAAGGCAAGCAAGTATCACATAGACAAATCACTGCCATCCATAAACGCAGTGGTCACGCCACCTACATTTCAACATCAGAAATCAGTACTCCGTACGTCCTATTAAACTGAAATTTGAGGTTATGTTATAAAAAAAGACACAAACATCAATAAGGCGTGAGTAGACATCGATTTGTGTTAACTTGTCTATATATGAAACAGTGACTTTTCAAACACCTTAGTACATTCTACACTCCCTGCAATAAAAAAAGCGGACAAAATTGTACAGCTTGAAGCAGTTCTATAGAAACCCCACCACATTTTTCAAAAAGACAATTGCTAGAGTTATCCCAGCCGTCAACTTAGACACGATGATCATTCACACCATACCGCACAGACAAAATAAAAAAATCCCATCAAACAGAGAAAATCTAAAAAGGCTTACAACACTTAATTCCACCTACAATAATTTTCCTTCGTAGTCCTTACGAAAAGAAAAAAATTTGTCTCTCGTTCGCTTTCCCGATTTTGCAAGAGAAAAAAATGTGTGTTTTTTTTTTAAAGTTTTTCCAATTTTCTTTTATTCTTCCTTACGCTTCCCTCTCCTCTCGGTGCTGTGAAAGTAAAAACACTTCATAATTGAATCCTCTTTTTGTATTTGCCTGCATCCTTGCGATACTTTTACTTTCACTTTCGTGAGAACTCAGACTTTTCAACACCCCGTTCATAAATATATGCGGAGGGACTACTTTCTTCAATTTTCCGCTTTTTTTTTTGTTCACTCTCGAAATTTTTTCGCGCGAAGGTATATCGCGCTCACGTATATATATTTGCATATGTGTTCTCGACTCCCTTCCCGGCCCAACAGATGCCGACTCTGGTACACAGGATTTATAATGAATTTTTATTTTTTGTCAAGGATTTTTCCTTTTTTTCCTGTACGTATGTAATGTTATGCGTGTGTTGGAATCTCTGAAAGGATGATGGGGGGATGGCAGTGACTCGTTATCCTGTTTCCGCAATGAGTTTGACAATGTAGAAATTCGCACATCAGACTTAAGTTTGTTTTTCGCTGTTTTGTTGCTATACTTTTTTGGGTTAGGTACTACATATGTATGTACCTACTACATATCTACCTTGCTTGACGTAATACCTGAAATTGGCGTAGGAGATATATTGAAAATAGGAGCTCAAATTGGGACAGTTTTTGCTTATGTTAAACTTTTCCTTCGGCAACTTAGAATAATTCTAAAAAGTAGGTGCTCACTTGTATTGCTGAACTGCATAAAAACGTGCGATATACCTACCTAAATATCGGCAACGTAGAGCGGTATAGTTTTTTCATGTTTTTCATCCTTCTGAAGTCATTTTCCTAGGCATCTTGTGTATTTTAGAATCGATCTGAGATGCTTACTTTCAGAAATGGATGACTTGTACCTTAGTGTCGACAGGTTCAGGTAATTAATTTTCCATGAATCGATTTTTCGAAATTCAAATCCCCCCATTCATGGTAATGACGGCACACAAATTATTTCTTAGCCGAAATTGAAGGATACCGCTCTTCAGCAGGAGCGAGAAATTGAAGGATGTTTGTCGTGTTTTTTTTTGGCTGCACGTTTTTGAGTGCTTTTGAACATTAACTTTTAACTGAACTGCGATAGAAATCATCTCGTTTTTGTTGCGCAAGGTAATTTTGGCATTTTGCTATTGGAGATAAGGCAAAATGCCAAGGTTTTATTGCAATGAAGAATTTGAAGAAGGAAAATCAAGTTTTTCCGATTTAGGTACTTAAGTTATATACATATATGTAGGTATATAGGAATCTTGCGATTTTATGTAGTATATATACATACGTATGTAGATTTATTTTTTATTGGAAATGATGTCAATATTGTTTAATCCTTGTCCATGTCACAGATTGTTGCTTCACACTTTTTAATTTATTCATTTGGACAGTCCACTGAACTACGGTGGAGTTTGTACAGAATTTTTTAATTTGAAGTTTATCGAAATAAAGTACTTGAAAAAAAAAAATAAAACTACAGAAAAATGATCCCATCTCATGTTAATATAAGCAATTTCATTAGTATGTCAGAGGTCCGTGTTATACATGTCAATCGGATGGATGGAGAGGTATTCATTGTTGTTTTGATAACTAAGCTGTATAGAAAATCGTGCAAGCAATAAATAATTTTAATAAATAATTAATAATCATGATGACACCTACATAGATAATTATTGTTATCGGTAATTATAAATCTTCTGTATCTTTTCGAAGTTGCATTGTCAATTTCCAGGAAGTTCAGCAAATTAAATTTTATCAAATAGAGCAGTAATTTTGCTGTCATCAATTGTATAATTCGGCTACCCTTAAATAATTTATTTGGAAATGTAAAAAAAATTTCTTGGTAACATGAAAGTGTCCCACTTCTCGGTAAGTGAGCTACTTGATAAACGTACTTAAAAGTGCAATATCTAATCAGAATCACTTATAGCAACATTAATAACATAACATAAATATTCAAAAAAAGGTATGGGCACCGTTTTAAGTGTCTGAAGTAGTACTGGGACATCGGAACAGAGCATCGATGTTGACATCGCCCAACAAGTATCGATGTGGCGATAATATCGATCATATAACATCGATGTTAATGAATTTTAAACACTCTGAACAAATGTCTGACTGGTAGTTTAGTTTTTTTTTGCTATCGTCTTTATTAATAGCTCAATAAAAATAACAAAAACAAAACAAGTACCTCTTCAATTCTAAATTAAAAGTTTCCTAAAAAAACCGTATAAATGAATTAAATAAATATGAAAAATTACATATCTGAAAACTACTTATCTACAGACTGAAGAAGCAATAACTGGCAAAGACGTTTTCCCTGCAAACTGTTTCTCTTTAGAGTTATAGTCTCGCCTGCCATAGAGAACAGACATTCGGCTGGCAAGGAAGTAGCCACAAAGGACAACATTTTTGCTGCAAGACGTGATTATCCGAGATATATAAGTTGGTGACGCTGCCATCATTCCAAAGGATTAATATGAAGTGGTTCCAAAGGAGCGCTTAAATAAAGGGGTATTTCCGATTGCCTACATTCCGAACTTCCTTTCGATGCTTCAGTTAGGACATAAAATGAACTTTGTTGAGCCTGAGAAAGAACTTGCAGGTAGACGTTTTCTTAAGGGGCCCATACACAGTTACGCATGTTGGCCAACTCGAGTAGGACAACGATGTTGTCACGCAGATTTGGCCGTGTTTGGGCCTGTTTGTGGTGTGACACGTATGTCAAGCGGTTGGACGAAAATCAAATTAGTTTGATTTTAGTGGCGGGGCGCTACGAGTTTGACAACATATTGTCATGCATTCGTCATTCTTGAGTGAAGTCTATTGAATAAATGATAGCAATTAATAGTTCTAGTAACTCCTGAAATGTGTTCCTATCCTAATGTTGGACAGCAAGTTTGACAGTGTGTGGAGAAAAAGCTTTCGTGTGTGGCACACCAAGTTGGACAACATGTTCCCAGTGTATGGCCGCATTAGCTGAAATAATAAACACAACTGTATCGCTCTCCTGTGGCCTAACTTCGTTGGCCTCCATTGAGTCAGTGACAGCAGTGTGGTGTAAGGTCACTCTGATTGTGTCCTCCCAAGTATTTAAAAGAATTCTGATTGGTTCCCCCCAACAATATTTTCTGTCGCCAGCCCAAATAAAAACTAATGATGATCAATTGTAACGATACTTTGAAAATGAAATGTGTTATGGTCGTAGCATATTGCATATAGCAATATGCTACACGGAAATACTGCAGCATGTACGCCGGCCCTCAAGTAGAACCACGTACTGAGCGCACCTCGACGAAGCAATGCTTCATCAAGCTCGCGTGACATGCGGGGACGACAGATTATGACTGAAAAGAAGAAGAACTCGTCTCTTTCCGCTGTCAACCACTTCACATGATAGGTACGTGTATAAAATTGAGACGCGAGAAAAGTCTTTAAGTCTTTAAACATCGGACGGATAAACTATTCAGCACGTAAGTCCAAGAGATTTTTTGTCTCTAGTAGAATTATACTTTCATATGATAAGACTATTTCCCTTACCAGCAGGCAAAAAAATCAAAGAAAAGGAAAGAAAAAGGGGAAACCAATATTGAGCCCGACAGATTGGCATCTCGCGGGCGCAGCCTATCGTACGTCCATAAACTCTCCTCACAATTTCTATCCACGGTAATTACCGTGTTGCTTGGGAAACAGGGATATACATTTGATTTAGGCTGAACACAAATTGCCACTGGAAAGGAAAATTCACGTCACACACATAAGGTTTGTAGAGAGAAATTTTGTTCGGTCCACGTATTAATATGTGCTTTAATTATCAGAAGGAGATAAAATAGCAGTGACTTCCCTAACGAAAACCGTCATAGATTGTTGCGAATCAGTGATATCGCTTGCGAAAAAGTGAGGCTTGGCTAAGGTCAGTCTTGGGGAAAGGTACCTATAAAATCATCATGGGGTCACCATCATCATCATCAGTCGGATTTAGGCTTAAGTAATTTAGGATAGTGGTATACAAAGTGAACCAGTTAAAAAAAAAAACAAAACTTTGGCATCAAATCTAGTGAGGATAGTAGTTGGAATAATTTCGAATTGGAAGGTCAAACACGGCCACCGACAACATCATTAAATTCCCTTAGTGGCGATTCAACAGTCGGGGATGATGAAGAATATGTTTGTAAATGGTAGTTGCTGCCTGCTTCATAGTAATTCAGAATCTACATCCGTTGAATTAAATGGTTTTCGTATGATATTTGGAAGTAAGCGACACCATTGAATTCAAATTTTAATTCCTCAACGCAGGCTTCTCGTTTAGCTGCCTTCCAATACATGTCGCGAGAATCTACAAATTTAAGTGATGCTTGTTCATCAAGTAGTGCATCGAATTTAGAATTATTGAATGATATGCGACAGGGATTCCATCGAAAAATGCCAGTCAAAAGTTACTTGATTTTTTTTTGAAAAGCTCTCCGGAAGTATTACCGTAAAGGTATATTTTTGTTTCAACGTGATTGAGCGCAGAAGTGCGTGAAGAAATTTTTTTTTGTAATCGTGCGACGCCACGGGTAGAATGAGATTTGATAACGTAAATACTGTTAGGCTAGATGAAAAATTTTGCAAGCTTTTATATTCCTTTTAACAAGTGTAGTAGTTACTGGAAACATCCCAGAGGCGCCTCAGCGATGGAACCAGATCAACAGACATGTAAGTCGTTATTTCCTTATAACTTGTACTCAAGCACTTAATGATCCTAGATTCCAGAAAATTTATTTTGAACAACTAGTATTTTTGCAGATTTAAGTCATATGGTTAAGGTAGGCGTGATAAGTTTTCCCATACATATATATGTAGATCAATGCACAGAATGAATTCACTTTGAATTTTTTTTGTGATAAGTTTTTTTAATACCTATATATGTAGATCAAGGCATAGATTGAATTAACATTTAAGATGCTTTCGTGATAGGTTTTTCTCAACACATATATATGTAGATCAATGCATAGCTTGACTTCACTTTTAAGTTTTCCTATACTGATAAGTTTTTTTATACTTACTTGCCGATGGGTGCATGTATTTACGGTCTAGCTCGGAGAGGCTTAGGAATTAAAACGGATTATTATAACGAAATGAAGAGATAAAAAGATTTTTTTTCCCCTTTCACATCCTGGAGCCCTCTCCACCAGCATAGGGGTCGTCTAGGTCCGCTCTCGTCTCTCTTAACAGGTCAGCTAAGGGACTTTGGAAAATAGTGCCACCCAAGGTCAATTGGGAGGATGGGGCTGGCAAAGGAAGGTAATAACACCTACGCCTTCCACCCAAACTACAGGTAAGTGACGTAAGGGTCCCTTCAGGACCGAGTGTGTGCTGGCTTGTTTGTTGAAGGCACGAAACTTTTTTTTGATTATGGGTGATGACAAGCGGCAGGTTATTTCGGGAACTCCCCCCACACTCTCCGCCACCCTTAGCCGAGGTGCTAGCGTGCCGCCCTGTGCTATCGCTGTCATCGAGTGATCTGTCAGCTCATGCTGGCAGTTCGGACTTCACGTCCAAGCCAATCACTCAACATATTACCATAACAAATGGACAATCACTTCACTATTTCTCTTTCCGTTTTACCACGAAAATTTGATTGAAATATACGTACTTTTTTTTTCAAATCTACATAATTTTTTTTTAATTTTATTTGCTTCTTACAGTATGCAAATGTTCCTTTACGTTACGGTAAGAAGCATGTAATTCCCTAACATCGAAAGGAAAACATCGATGTATGTCGATGTTTTAGTGCGTCGACATCGATGAAAAAATATCGAAAATCGAGAGCCCAAACATCGATGTTTTGAAAACATCAATGAACATCGCCCAGCACTACTTCAGGCTAGCTGCTGGCTTGGTTTTGTGTTGCATCATTTAAAAACACGTGTTGGAAATTTTGAAAATGTCTCGAGGAAGCCTCAAGGCCTCGATATGTTTCTGTTTCTGCTGTTACGTACTCATACTGGCTGCATAGTACAATGGGCTCCACAGAAAATCGAAGCTATCTGCAACAAAAGCTTTTACGATAACACCTCAACTTTCAGATTGAGCTTTTTACATATTGATACGGAACACAAAGCAAAGTTCATTGTGTTATCACTAAAAGTGAGACTGACGCATTGATCTTAAAGAAATTTTGACAATTCAATAATTATTTGGCGAATTATAGAAGAAAGGTAAGAGCAGGAGATATAAAATAAAGAAAATCAACTCACCAGGTATATCTAAATTTTTATTATTTTCTTTCAACAGATTTTTTATTTATAATGGAAACAGTAGGAGCATCGAAAAAATCTTTATTGGAAACCTTCAACATGGTTAAGTTAAGCCAACTGAATGAATTGCGCGAGGAAGATGAGTTTTGCGATTTGACTTTAAAATGTGAAGATAGATTCGAAATCAAAGTGCACAGAGTTGTTGTATCCTCAGCAAGTAATTACTTCAAAGATTTACTAACACTTCCAATGAAAGAAAAGTTCCAAGAGTCCATTTTGCTGCCAGATATAACTGGAGATGTCTTAGAAAAAATAATTACGTTCATCTACACCAGCGAATTCGAAGAAGGAATCGAAGATATCGAAAAAATTGTCAAATATGCAGTGATTTTTCAGCTTGAGCAATTAGTTGAAATCTGTTCGCTAGCACTGAGCGAATCAATGACGGATCATAGCTGCCTGAAATATTGGCGGTTCGCTGGAAATAATTTAATCTATAGTTTGGAGGATAAGTGTTTGTCGTATATCGTTAGCAAAGCTGATCAACTTTTCGAGAACTCATTAATGAGCGACTTGACTATCGAAGAGCTGCGAACTTTACTTGCTGATAACAGATTACATTTACAATGCGACGAAAAAAGGATCTTCGAACATGTCTGGAAGTGGGCTGAATGTAAAGTGTCAGAAACCAAGAGCTTCTCGCAAATATTTTCAGAAGTTGTCGATTTATTTAACTACGCTGAATTAAAGCAGGATTTTATACTTCCGAGAATTTTTCTCAACGATGATTTAACAGAGAATGCCGAACTTTTGCATAAAATTGCTGAATTAACTAAGAAAAAGTATAAAGAAGTTGGCAGCCATCATATAATTCATAAACCCACTCAACGTAGGTTACTCGGAATGACACAAAAGGAAATGTTTATCTTCCTTGGAGAAGAGACCACCATAGAAAAAAAAATCAAATTTCTACGTGCTTTTGGTTATACAACATTCGACAATAAATTGTTAATATGTGGAGGACAAGCAGAGGACTCTATTACTAATTCTTGTGAGTTGTTCGAGCCAAGTACACAGCAGTGGAAAAAGTTTCCATCTATGAAAACAGAGAGGCAGTATCATCAGTGTTCACATCTTGACAACAAAATCTATGCATGCGGTGGATTTAATTGCAAAACTGTAGAAATATTTGACTTTGGCAAAGGAGAATGGAATTATGGTCCAGAAATGCTTGCGGATAATTTCAGTTTTGGATTAACTGGAGTAAATGGAGCATTATATGCCATTGGAGGTTACACTAAAAACGTCGAAATATTAGATCCTCGAACACGGAAATGGAATGTTGTTTGCAGTGAGCATCGTATTCACCAATATTTACGTTGTGTTTCGATTGGCCCTTGCATCTATTGTTTTACTACCGAAAAGAGGCTTATCTTCGACACTCGATCAAATGAATTTATCGACGAAATTTGTTGTAAAGATTTTAATAGTTTTTTTAATTTGTGTGCCCATGACGGTTACATTTATGGCTTTGGATATGATAAAAAAATGTCCCTGAAACTCGTCCAATATCATCTCGATGGAAAACAAGGATTTGAGAAATCTTATGGATTATATAATCTGTCGACAGACCCTGCTATAGTATCTTTGTATTACTAATAAGTTTCCATTGTTTATGCATAATTATTGGATAGAAATACATTTTTCATTTTGTTTTAATTTTAAACCATTCCTTTTCAATATTGTTGATCACTTTTTAAGCTTTTCCTTTTCCTCAATTTTGGATTTTTGATGTAACTTTGAGGAACCTGCCTATATGATTATAGAAAAATCATACAAATTTTGTTGTTATGAATCGAGATAAGTCGGAAATTTTTTAATAGATGCGGGAGAAGGAGAAGGAGGGCATACTTGAGCCGCCATATTGGTGAGCTTGATTCGATCAAAATGTGTTCAGGAGTGTGTAAAATTTTCAAGTGAGCTATGCGATAGAAAGAATAGAAATTTCAGTGATCCTCTAAAAATAAATGCGTGGTAAATCAAGCCCCCCACCTATTTTTTCTGGTAAAAAAACAAATCCAATTGTAAAGGAGTTTTCATATTTCTGTCTAGAACAGTTGGATGGACTGAAAATGAAAGGATTATAATAATTTTTACAATCTAAAAAAATATTAAGTATATACATGAGAAACGTCTGGGACAAAATGCACAGTTCTATAAAATCATGATGTCATTACAAATCACTCCCACCCCCCTTTCGCTTTCGACAGGGATCACATACATTTATATATGCAAATGTAGGTATAGATGCAATTCATTACAATTTTTAAAATTATTAAGATTAATTTCATTTATTAGTTTGAGAAATTATGGGTTTTGAGGAGGAATTAATAGACAAAATGAGGGAAAAAGTTATGTTGTGCAATAAACGTCAGTCATCCCATGTATAGAAATCTCTTCTTAGTCTTCTTTTTAGTTTTTTCTTTATGCTTTGCAATTTTTAAGTAATTTTAAGCCGCATAAGCTATACTAGAGATTTTTCTTAATTTTTTCCTTTTTGCCATTTTTTTTACAATAAATAAAAAAGAGATAGCTGTCGAAATTATTTGTCGAGTCGCGTTCACTGCGTTTTAAATGCGACATTGTCGGCAACTAAGTTGCCAACATTGTTGTGTCGCTCTCACTGTGTTTTGGCCTGAACATGAACATCTACTCTTCTTATGAAAACTCGGACACAAAGAGAAACGATCACGTTCTCTCTCCGCTTACATGAAGGGCTTTCTTTTGAGCGCGTAGAGCTTTTTGCCTAATCTACAATGCATGCTAACCCGGGGATTACACGAGTCAGTCTCAGTAGAACTGACACTGACAGTATTTGACACTTACACAGGCTCGTGTAAACCCCTACTGACTATTCTTTTTTACTGACCAGCCTGTACTCACAAGATTTCTGACGAGCCGGTACGGACTAGTCAATAAACTGTCAAACGTACAATTAAGATGGCGGAAATTGAAAATAAAAGGTAGATGCTAGTGGAAATTTGTGTTTATAAATCTAATCTTCTCTTTTTTGAGTGGGATATGACTGAAAAGTGTTTAACATACATTTTATTGTTTATTTTGTAGAGAATAAAGACGGATTAATGAAGAAATCGTTAGATATGCATATAGAAGAGGAATGTCTGCACCGCTTGACGACATTTTATTATGAACTGTCTGGTCAAGTAATCGAACGCAAATCGTTTTTTGTCAGTAAATTTGACAGACAAAATCAGGACTGTCCGTCAGCTCTATTGACTCGTGTAATCGTTGCGAAAAACCACGTCGTCAAAACGATATGGTTTGCTGAAGAATGCATATAAATACACGAAATACGTAAATAGTGTTAAGCTGCCAAATTGAACAGCTGTTGACCTGTCAATTATCATAAATGTAATTGCTTCCACGATTTCCTTGCAGAATTACATCAAAGGAAGTATTTGATCTCAATAATTTACACTATGATATAGTAAACTAAGAAATTGCTTGGGACAAGTCGAATAATATAAAATATTCCTTTCAAGACTGAAAGTACAAGTTCCAGTTTACAGCTGTTTTGTTCTAAATTGCCCTAGATGGTTCTAAATTATGCTAAATACACCTGGTTTTTTCTGATTAACTACTACACATAAGCTCGTGCTCATGTCGTCAAATGAATGAGAGGGAAGGGACATTTTTGCAAACATAAATTTTCAAATGCAAGAGTGGGAAGCAAACACAAAAATCCATATCGTTTTGACGACGTGTTTTAACCATGCATTGTAGATTGGGCATTACTTTAAACGCGTGATTTCGATTTAAAGTGGCACAGCATTTTACAGGTGACTGGAGGACATCTATAGTATATTAAGTTTGTCTAAGATATAACTATCGTTCATACGGAAAAATGATTTTCTGGTAATTTAGAGCTTGGCCTTTTAGCTTCCCAAAGGTAAACTAATTTATAATTTTTTTTTGAAGAAAATTATAATAAAATTTTAGTTGAAATGAAACACTACTGTTCAGTCCACATTCATATTCTGCTTGATAAATCCCTCGTAGAATTCATACATCCTGAGAAGCAAACATTTGTCCTAAAAAATACAAAATAAAACCCCACAAAGAATCACACTTAAGGTAAATGAACTCAATATACTTATCTGAATAATTAGTTCACCACCTCAAATCCCTCCTACAAAGCTATCCCGGAGTTCATTTTATCTATAAATATAAAAAAAAGGTATTAATATTTTAATTAAAATATATATAATTAACTATTAACTCACCTAATCATACACCTCCAGTATATTTTCATTTTTGTAATGTCATCTAATGACATTACGTCAAACAGCTGGTGTCGCTACAATCAAATTTGGAGCATCGAACCAAGCGTTGCCAGGGCAACATATTATGAAGCTGGGACATAGCTGTTCACGGCGGCTATAAAAAGGCGGCGAGCCACAGCAAAATCACCATTTGGTTTTCAGAGTCTAATCTGAAAGCATCCTCCACTAGAGTCTAATCTGTTTCCTATCCTTTGAACAAAAGTATAATTTTGTTTATTCCTTCATAGAGAAGTTTAATTCTATTATTGTAGAAGTATAATTCTACTTATATCCAACATCCAATTTTGCACTATATTATAATTTCAGAGTTTAATCTGAAAATATCCTCCATTAGAGTCTAATCTGAATCCCATCCTAGGAGCAAAAGTATAATTTTGCTCCATCCTTCATATAGAAGTCTAATTCTATTAAAATCCACACTTCCCAAATATCTGACACTTGATCCCCAATCGTGTATAACAGAAGTTTAATTCTGCTTACACGCTCCAGGACGTTGCGATTGAAATATAGTTCTGCACAGACGTTTTAACATTCGCTGTAACAGAAGTTTAATTCTGTTTACACGCCCCCGCACGTTGTAGCAGGAGTATAATTCTGCCTACACGTTTCAATACTCACTGTAACTATAATTCTGCTTACACGCTTCAGCAAGTTGCAGTCGAAGTCTAATTCTGCTACATCGTCGTTCTCTTTCTCAGAAATTCCAACTAAAATTGTCGCTATCTGATTCCAAAGAAATAAAGACTTTCTTCTTCTTTTTTTCAGGAACAGAAGTAAAGACATAGAGTGTGGGCAAAGCAGCACGATTTTATATTGAACTTTTATTTTGGATTTTAAATTGTCGTCATTGTTGTTGTTGGATTTTAATTGAATTTTAGTTGAATTTTTTAATAGTTTTAATAGATTTTAAGTTATTATTAGAAATTGAAGTTTAAATTGAAATAAATGAATTGTAATATCTAGGTTAATTACTTGAATAAAAATTATATTTGAACTGAAACAAAGCTGAGTTATCCATTTTGAAAACCGGCACCCTCCCTTACGCTCGAGACTAGATCTCACAACTACGAATTTCCAAGCAAACGTCTTCGGTTGAGGTTGAGCCGTTAGAACAGCCAAGCAGCGACACCATCAATGAAAGAATAAATGCTCTCATCAATGAAAATGGCTACAATAGCTACATTTTGATTGAGATCATCACCTACATTTACATTGCATTTTCATAGGGTAGTATCCATAATGGATACTTTCTGCATTACATGGTAATCAGTGTTTTCACTGATTACAAAATATGCAGACCTCAATAGGCAAAAAAAGCTTTTCTTCATTGATGTTGTCATTTGTATCCTATGTAGTAGAAATCAAGTGAAATAGGTGGTCACAAAATTATTCATGCTGTGACAATTGTAATGAAAAATTTTATGGAAATAAAAATGTTATGAAAACAAAAAAATGTTTCAGGCGAGACATCACAATTTATTAAAATATAAATAATAAAACGTACACATACATAATCCAGGTTAATAGTTAATAACTAAAATAAAAAAGTAAACTTCATCATTTAAAATAAGAAAAAAACAGACTAACAAAAACCTTATGGGAGAAAGTTAAATAAAAAGTTGATTTCATTTAAAAATTCAAATAAAAAATTAAATTAAAATAATTACAACAAAAATTATTACTCATCTGCAGGCACCACTAACATGCTCACTAAAATTTTCAACATGAACTAAAAGCCTAAGCTGTGGTTCCCCGTACTAATTGCAGCAACACCGTTCTCAGTGATTCATTATCTGCTATGACACGAGGAAAACTAATTGCTCCTTACTTTCTGCATTACATTGAGCCGACTATTTCATCGATTACATTTTCATTATGTTCATCGATGTAGTCATTTATTAGATTTTCATGAATACGGAAATTCGCTGCTGGGAGATCACAGGCATGCTGCTGACTGTGTGCCATCGGTGAGTGGGTTGGGTGTACATTTACACAAGTGTAATCTGTAAAATTTGTTACCTTGAAGCTAATACTCATGCTGTCTCCTGTACTAGTGCATAGGCAACATAGGCTCTACAGAAAATCGAAGCTATCTGCAATAAAAGCTTTTACGATAACACCTAAACTTTCAGATTGAGCTTTTTACATATTGATACGGAACACAAAGCAAAGTTTATCATGTTATCGCTAAAAGTGAGACTGACGCATTGATCTTAAAGAAATTTTGACAATTCAATAATTATTTGGCGAATTAATAATCAATAATAGAAGAAAGGTAAGAGCAGGAGATATAAAATAAAGAAAATCAACTCACCAGGTATATCTAAATTTTTACTATTTTCTTTCAACAGATTTTTTATTTATAATGGAAACAGTAGGAGCATCAAAAAAATCTTTATTGGAAACCTTCAACATGATTAAGTTAAGCCAACTGAATGAATTGCGCGAGGAAGATGAGTTTTGCGATTTGACTTTAAAATGTGAAGATAGATTCGAAATCAAAGTGCACAGAGTTGTTGTATCCTCAGCAAGTAACTACTTCAAAGATTTACTAACACTTCCAATGAAAGAAAAGTTCCAAGAGTCCATTTTACTGCCAGATATAACTGGAGATGTCTTAGAAAAAATAATTACGTTCATCTACACCAGCGAATTCGAAGAAGAAATCGAAGATGTCGAAAAAATCATCAAATATGCAGTGATTTTTCAGCTTGAGCAATTAGTTGACATCTGTTTATTAGATCTGACCAAATCTATCAACGATTACACTTGCCTGAAATACTGGCGATTTGCTAAAAACAATCTATTGTATAGTTTTGAGGAAAAGTGTTTAGCGTATATCGCCAGCAAAGCTGATCATCTCTTCGAGAGTTCATTAATGAGCGACTTGACTATTGAGGAGATGCGAATTTTACTTGCTGATAACAGATTACATCTACAATTCGACGAAACAAAGATTTTTGAATATGTATGGAAATGGGCTGAAAGTAAAGTTTCTGAAATCAGAAGCTTCTCTGAAGTATTTTCGGAAGTTGTAGATTTATTTAATTACGCTGCATTAAAGCAGGAATTTATCCTTACAAGATTTTTTTTCAACGATGATTTAACAGAGAATGCCGTGCTTTGGCAGAAGATTGCTAAATTATTTAAGCAAGAATATAAAGAAGTTGATAGCCGTCATATATTTCATAAATTCACTCAACGCAGGTTATTCGGATTGACATCAAAAAAGTTATTTATCGGCGTTGGAGATGTGAACACCATAGAAAAAGAAATCAATCCTGGACATTTGTTTGGTTATACAATTTTCGACAATAAATTGTTAATATGTGGAGGACAAGTTGAAAGCACCTCTATTACTAATGATTGTGAGTTCTTCGATTCAAGTACACAGCAGTGGAATAAGTTTCCATCAATGAAAACAAGGAAAATGGGGCATGAGTGTTCATATCTTGACAATAAAATCTATGCATGTGGTGGAATTTTTATCAAAACAGTTGAAGTATTTGATTTTGGCAAAGGAAAATGGGAATATGGTCCAGAAATGCTTGCGAATAATTGCAGGTTTGGATTAACTAGAGTAAATGGAACATTATATGCGATTGGAGGTAGAACTGATAACGTCGAAATGTTAGATCCTCGAACACAGAAATAGAATATTGTTTGCAGTGATTCTCGTATTCACACAGTTGTACGTAGTGTTTCGATTGGCCCTTGCATCTATTGTTTTACTAAGGAACGGAGATACATCTTCGATACTCGATCAAATGAATTTACCGACGAAATTTGTTGTAAAGATTTTCTTGATTTTTTTAATGTTTGCGAACTTGACGGTTATATTTATGGCTTTGGATATCAGAAGTCTGCTGGTAAATATTCCCTGAATCTCATTCAATATCATCTCGATGGAAAACAAGGATTTAAAAAATCTCACGGATTATATGATTTGTCTGAAACTGAGTCAACTGCTATAGTGGCTTTGTATTACTCATAAATTTCTATTACTTATGTATTATTAATGGAGACAAATACATTTTTTCTTTTGTTTATATTTTAAATTATTCTTTTTCAATATTGTTGATTAATTCTTAAGCATTTTCTTTTTCCAATTTTGGATGTATGGTGTAACTTTCAGGTACTTATATACAGGGTGTTTCCGCCTACAAGGTCAGTAGCGAAGGAGGTGATAGTACCTACTCATCTGTACAAACAAAAAAGACAAATTAAAGAGGAGAGTCTACAGTTTCCAGATTTTTATAAAAAAAGTTATGTTAATGAGCTTTTTGCAAAAATAATATAGGTCAAAATAAAAAAAAATGATAAGAAAAACCGAAATTCTTAGTTTAGACAACCATAACTCTTGAGAGGAGATGGATACGGGGCAGTGGTTGGAAAGGCCATGAAGTTCTACATACAATGAGCTCTTAACTGTGAACATACGAGTTGTACTTTTTAAGATACAGGGTAATTTGTGAAAAACTAACTTTTTTCTTAATCACCCTGTAACTCCTGAACGCTTGATATGCCCCCCCCCCCCCCTCCTGCGATACAATTATTTGTTTGGCTAGGTGAGTACTATCATCTCCTACTCTATTGACCTATTAGGATGAAACACCCTGTAGGTATATAATAATACTAGCAAAATTATATAACTTTACTATTGTGAATCGAAATAAGTCTGAAATTGTTGAATCGGCGCGGCGGGGCCGGCATACCTGCAATCTTGATTCGATTCGATCAGAATATGTCCAGGAGTGAACAGTTCACTTAGTTAGGTCAAGTGAGCTAAGGATATATAAGGACATATAATCAGTGTAATATAAATAAATACGTGATAAGTAAAGCCCACCCCCTTTTTTTCGTGAAAAAAATTAAAGTTAAATAGTTAAAAAGGAGTTTTCACATTTTTGTCTAGAACAGTTGGATGGATAGAAAATAAAAGGATTATAATAAATTTTATAGGATTTTACATTCTAAAGAATTCTTCAGTATATCCACGAAAAATATCTGAGATTGATTTACCTTGAAACAAAATGCGCAACTGGTGTCATTACAAATTATTCCCCGCTTTTTGACAGGAATCATATACAAATATGTAAGGGCACATGTGTAGCTGCAATTATTATTGACGGACATAATCCATAATTCCCTTAAATACGTTTGATCTAAAATAAAATATTTATTATACGTTAAAAAAGATTTATAACGTTTATTTTGGAGTTCTTAAGACCTAATTAGAATTAGGAAAAATATTTTCTTACAAAATTCAAAATTTCATAATTCTGTTCATTGCAATTTTTCTGACATTATCATTTTTGTTCTTCATTACAGGAAACCGTCTGTAAGAATTCCGGACTTTTTAGTTTCTCAAATAACAGGTGAGTTTTACTTAATTATTTTTTTATTGGGGTGATGTGGAAATTTTATATTTGCTGAAATAACTTGCGCGCTCACATTTTCAACATCCTGCCAATTTTTTTTTTCTAATTTTGGCACCAACAACGTAAGCACTATTTTTATACCTATGGCGGGGAAAAGAAATGTTTGAGAGAAATCAATAAATATATATCTACCGGACAAATGAAATTTTCTGGGATCCTTTGCATTACACGTCGTCTTCCTTTTTATTTTCTGTTTTTCCGATTCTTCTTCTTCCTTTATTGGTAAAATTTCCGACATACACAAGTCTTTACGTCTCAAAATAAAAAATTCACTACTAAGTGGGACCTGCTCTATTTCAAATTGGCTGTAGTTTGAAGTACTGTTAGCATACTCCTCTATTTCTCCTAATAACAATTTCCTGGTTATCATTAAATTCAAATTACTAAAAGAGAGAGAAAAGTAAAACAGAAAAAAGGAAAAACAAATTTAACTAATAAACGTAAATTTTCTACCAAAAAGTTTAAAAAAGCAGCGAAAAGAAAGAATTAATTGAGAAATGCTATAAACATTAATTCTCTAAAGTTATATTAAATTAAATTGATGGCATAATAAAAATTCCAGATTTTGATTGAATATTTGAAAACAGCGTTTTTGACATTATTATATTCGATTTTATCTTACAAACTAAAGGTACGAAATTTATTTAACTTTTGCCAAGGATATTAGTAGTTAGTACACTAAATTTCAAATAAATATAGATAAACTGCCCTCTAAAAATAAATTACCAAATACAGGGATAAATACTGAACCATTACAAAATTTACGGTGATATCTAGCTGACCTGTATTAACCGAATTTATTTTACAAAAAAAAACAAAAACCTACAAATATATCCGTCTAAAATGACTTGTTATCCGAACTACAGAAAATCTAAAAAAAATTTTGCTACTAACAGATTTGATATGATTTGATTTTATCATATAAAGGAGGAGTTAAAATCTTTTCCAAAGGTTAGAAAGTGTTGTAAATCATAACGAGAGAAAATTCATTAATCAGCATTAAAGTTTTGCACGATTCATGAGCATACGTTTAGATTTTATAAGATTTCGCTGTAACCTGTGATGTAACTACGATGAATAAAATATTATCTGAAGAAGTCCTCAATTAGTACCTAAAGATCTAGAAATATGTAATTGGAAATAATCAGTATAGACATGGATTTTACTGTAAAAAATAAATTGTATAAAAATATTATTTATGAATATTGAAAATAAAAATGGTCCTAGTATTGATCCTTTGGGTACCCCAATAGAAGATGAGTAGGAATAATGACTGCTCGTAGCTTACAGTTAATGGCTTCAGAGGGAATGGTGTAAAATGCACTCCAAGCTTACAGAAGAGAAGATTGTAATATACATTTAAGCTCCCCCCCCCCTCCCCCCCACCCCTTTTTTTTTGTTATATGAATGATTAGTTTTAGTAGAGTTTCTATAAAACCCGATTGAGAATTGTATAGATTTTTGGAAATTTTCAAGAAGGTACATGATTTTTTCCATAGTCTTTGTAATAAAAACAAAATATTTTTCACGTATTTTTAATAGAGCCTTCAGCAACGGTTTTCTTGTTACCTTTACTTATCAAAATTATTGTTGTAAAAACAGTAAACAGATGCAATTTGTTTAGTTGAAACTATGTTCGTAAGCGTACTCTGTATGCCAGCTAAATTTGGAGAAAAGTTGAATTTTTTTTTGCGCCTGGACTTACATAAATAGAAGCATACCTATTGGCCGAAATTAATTTTTTTCCAGTTGGTACTCAGAAAGATATATGTAAGAAATAATCTTTTATTTTAAAGTGCAATCCAACAGATGGCGCGCATGTTGGTTTGCCATACATATAATACATCTGCCATGGAAATATTTTTTTTTTTGCCTAAATATGTCAAGTAAAAACTATGAAAATTTTCGTCTTGAAGTCGTCTCCAACAGAGAACAGAAAGTGTTTTCTATCGATTCGTATTTATCATTGGGGCAAGAAGAAGCTAATTAAATATGGGTGTGAGAAAAAACATGTCCTATATAGTCGTCATCATTCACATAAACGAATTTTTGTAAGTCATAAAAACTATTGCACGTAATGTTCCTGTTTTTGATAAATTTGTGATGTTTTTTTTTTAAAACGCGTGGTGTAGAAACAAAATCACAAAAAATTTCTTTGTCCTAAAAAAAAAAAAAAAAAACAGCTGTCAAATATGACAGTTAAGACAAGTTATAAAGTGTCTAAGACGGATGGTGCCATCTGTCCACTAATAGAAGAGATATAATAATTTCAACTTTTATTATTATTATGAATTTTAACCGAAAAGTAATAATCCTAACCAAAGCGTATTAAAAGGTCATTCATAAAAAAATTTTAGACTCAATTTAACACAAAATATACAAAAAAAAAAAAAATCAAAACCCTTTTAAGTAAAAATTCTATCAAAAATCTAGGTTAAGTTAGAAAACAAAGTGAATCGAACAAAAAAAAAACAAAAAACCAAAAACAAAAATTCAATCCAATTCACTTGATCCGAGGATCCTTGAAAGCCAGTTAAGATGAGCATGTTTGCTTCATCGACGCATAAAAGGCATAAAAATCCAATCGGAAAGGATAATCATAAATTTGTCATCTGGAAACATAGAAATCTGGCGGGTTTCATTCATAGCTGCCATATTCTCAAAAACTTTTCTATTATGCATAGGCCGCAGCAGTACACTCATATCAAATCGTCCTGATATATTCTCCGTGCTCCTCCATCGTACTTTTCCATGCTCGTTCTGTCACACCATTAACAAGGATAGAATATGTACGGATATGTCCCAAGACTATAGATTCATATAGCAGGAGCACCAGCAGCAGCAGCAGCATTCAGCAGTGCGTACAGCATATTTCTACCACCATTCAAGGATATCCTCGATAGCTCAATTTTCAATTTCCGAATGTCATCCCGATTTTCCGTTTTTTGTTTTTGTTTTCTCCAAACTCCATGAGGTCCTTGCTATATTTTTATGCATTTGGTTGGGCTCACCTCTTTATTCTATTCTAGTCCTAGCTATATACTTAGTATAAGCATCTTCGATGATATATAATAGGAGAGCATATAGCGGAAAGGATATATTGTGAGATGTATGACTGATGTTGGAGGAGGATGGAGAGGGGAGGGGGGAGTAAAAAAATTATCATACATTGGGTAGGTTACCCATCAATTTTTTATTTATTTATTTTATTTTTTTTTTGCTGGGCGCCTCTTTATATGAATTGCGCGGATGCCATCTTCGCGCATTTATCTTGAGAGTATCGCTTTGGCTGTCGTTGCTATTTATTTTATCTTTTCTCGTATTTTTGTGTTTGTTGTTGTTGTTGTTGTTGTTGTTGCTTTTGTTATTGTTGTTATTTTCATTTTGTCATTTTTCAAGCGGCGCTTTTCCTCTTACTGTGTTGCAGAATCACGCTGAGACAAGAAATGGATATATCCCCAAAAGGATTTGATATGCATAAACAATTTCTGGAATTGAATTTCGGGATTTCCAACGTTTGGCATTGTTTCCGTGTTTTGTTTTTGTTATCATTTCGGGGTTGAATTCCAATTGCTTCCAGTCGCTGTTGAGAGGAGATCTATTTGTCATATTCGGCTGGATTTTACTTGTATCATCATTTTACATATCTATCTACATGCATTATATATACATATGTATATGATTTTGACTGAATATATTTCCACATCTATTCATCTTTTACACATGCAATTCTGATAAAATTTTCTTCGATTTTCTATCTTAAAATGGTTCCTCGATAGGGGAGGAGGTGACAGTAGCGGTGGCGGCGGCGAGTCGATTTGTTCAACATGAGATTGATGTTGGCGGTTTGTTTCTCTGTCACACCAGAATGAAATTGAATTTATATTTTTTTTTTTGTGTGCCAAAAACGCATATATTTCCACTTCATTCTTGATATTGAGCAATTTTCAGAATTGATCCCTTCAACTAGAGAAAATATCGAAGACAATATCTCGCGTATTGTATCTAAGGCGGTAGGCGGAAATGATACATGAATTTGGAAAATTCTTAAAGATTTTGATTTATTTACTTTTTCGGTGAGGGTTTTTGTTTGGATAAGGCACATTTCATGGAGAACAGACTAAAATTGGAGATTTATATCAATGAATAAATTGCCTTATCCTATCCATAAAGTAATGTTGAATTTTTGAATTCAAAGGGGAATTGTATAGAAATGTTATTATTTTTAGTTATATACATATAGAGACATAGGTATGTGTGTGTATATGTACATATGAGGGATATTTTTGTGTGTGCTATCTTGGGTTTTGGGACCGAATTCTTGAAAAAGTGAAAATTTGGGGTGAAGTCGGACGATTTTTGCCCTTTTTTGTTAATAAAAATTACAGTTTTTAGAGGAAAATTTGCAGAAAAACTTATTTAGAATCTAGAATGTCTCTATTGTCAAATTCCAAAGTAGAAACAGATAAATTTTGATTCTTCCCACCACTTTTTTGTTGTTGTTAAAGAGTGTCCACTTCCACCCATATGTGTAGGGTGAAGGCGTACGACCACATATTAAGCATTAAAAAATTATCTTAGACCCTAGTACAGGGCAAATTCGGACAAAAAAATTAAGTCTACTAAAATTTCTTTTCGAGTTATCAAATCCTAAGGAAAAAATATTATTTATAAAATCCTTACTCACGTGCTCTACGAAGAATTTATTTAGAGAAAAAGTACCCAACTGTATTCAAACTTGTACTAACGAGATACATACCGATCGTTTTAGTTTTAAGCGTCGCGGTGTATGCCCTTTAAATAAAACTTTGACCAATACCTTTCTGTCCGAGTTCACCCCGACTGCACAGTGGTCCCAAACCCCGAAAAGCTGGCCAAAAATCAAAAACGTATTCAATTCGGGTGAAAGTCTGTACTCGGGTGTTTTCGGGGTGGCTGATTACGAATTCGAAGTTAAAATGTAGAAAAACAAAATGACGGATCCAATATGTCGGAAAATTTCTTCAAAAACGTATTCATGTCGGGTAAAAGTCTGTACTCGGGAATTTTAGAAATTATGATTGTGAATAAATGAAATAGAAAATGTAATGACATTTGACATTTGAAGATTTGGAAAGAAGAAGATTGGAATACAGTAATTAATCATTATTACAATGACAATGAATATTTATAATATATTTTTTTCATTATTATTATTTTCTGAATCGCTATAATTTGAGCACTTCTTACAATTAATCGCTGTCCTGCGAACTGTCATCATAGTCCGATGTATCGCTCGTGTTATTTGAAAAAATCGATCTTACTGTCTTCGGAGGAAGTTTTCGCAAACTGGATATTATTGGATCTTCCATGTTTTTGATGCGGTTGCATTTTCGTGAATAATCTTCTCGGAATCTTTTAATATACTTGTTAGATGATTCCATGAGCTTCTTCAGACATTTGTCCGATAGGTAGTAACGAAGATTCCACGATTCCGTGACCGTGAATAAGAATTTTGTGTGCTGTTGTTGGCATGAAGTACCACGAATACAGTTCGTCAAATTTTCGTGCACTATCTTCAGTGTATTTGCGAAATTTGGGTATATATTGATTTCGAAACCACAAGAAATTACCTGCAATACAACATGCTTTATCACTTTATCAATTCTTCATCAATTCCCGTTATCGAAGCGGAAATTTCAGAATTTTCGAAAAAACTCCTACCTGTATTTCCGTCAATAGAACTTTCACAGCCTGGTTTTGGTTGATCAATAAGAAGCCTTAATCTTTCACGAAAACCTTGTTGTATATTTTTTTTTCTTCTATCAACATTTTCTTTATCCTCTTTGCGCCCTTGACATTTTTTTTATCCTAAACAAGGACCACCCTAGTGCACACATCATCGCTTAAAAATTATCCCCAAAACCGAAGTCGCAGCCAGATGAAGCTAATTTTTGGATATGTTTTGAAGAAATGTCTAAGCAACAGTTTCCATTTAGCTTCAGAGCAGGATTCGATCAGGGGTTTGACTTGTTGCTTTTTCTAACGCTCACGAACGGAATGCGTTCCCAAGTCAGGTAGCTCACGAACGGAATGCGTTCCCAAGTCAGGTAGGGACGCTCTCCCTTTCTTTACGGTCATAATACATATTAGGGGTACCACTACAACTATACCAACCATTGAAAGTCCCTAGAAAAAATAATTTTTTTTTCGACTTTTGGCCAGCTTTTCGGGGTTTGGGACCACTGTCGCGACAGTCCGACTTCACCTCGAGTGACGGTACTATTTTTTTTTGCGAATTTTTTTAAATTTATTCATATTTTTTTTTATATATATGTACACTCATTAGACTATAGGGAGAGGTATTATATGAACCTCGGTCCAAATTTCACAAATCATGCTGTAATTCATAATGCAAAACATATACATAAAATTCGTCTCACACAAATTGGAGCCTGAAATGTCTGTTACGAAATTTATTATTAATTCTTCTACTATCGTTTACTATTTTTGACTTACCGTAGATTTTGTCCATATGCTTTTTTCGGACTAAGGCATAGATGGCACAAGAACTAGATGTCGCATGCAGTACTAAAAAAGTATTCAAAATTTATATGGCTGGGTAGTCCATTCTGGAATGGAATGGATTCAGGCGCTGATATACGGGTTTTGATAAAATATTCTGTTCATCTGAGGACGTCGAGTTATTTATAAGTTTATGCTTTGCAGATCTTGTAGCTCTTGGTCGAGTAGCTTTGTTTCTGTTCATCGCTGCAAGATCCAATTCTGCCTTCTCAGATGTATCGGTAAAGATCCTGTTCTTCCAAATTTTTTGGCGATTTCTATTAGTGGCTTTCCTCGGCGCAGCCTTGGGAAACGGTCAAATTGCCTCGAGGGAGACAATTTCTCTGGCTGAGGCGATGTTGAAGCTATTAGTGAGATTTTTCGGTTCCTTGTAGATATCTTTCTACTGGATCACCTAACTATAGTCTATCAGTCACGTATTCCGGATAAAAATTCGTCGCCTGTAAAAATATTTTCGTTGACTAGATAAATTCCAGACACTTCGAATCTCTTGAAAATATTTTGAGTAGAGAATGCCGTAGGATATGCCTTCCGAATAATCTGTGCAATATCGAAAATTGTCATGGGCCTGCCGAGATTATTGAGCATTCACTCGTTTGCTGCCTGGTAATAATATGTCTTAAATAACTTGTTCGATCCAAAGGTTGCAGCTTGTGCGATGTATGAGGTGGCAGTGTTAGAAGAATGACATTATTATTTTTCGCATCATCCAAATAAAGAAGGCACTGAGATTCAATAATTTCAGGCAAATCATTAATATACGGCGGGTTTATTGCCATAGTGAACCAAGTCCACTTTTATAACTGATAATATTGATTAGAGTTGGTCCATTGTTGCTGTGAAAAATGCACAAATCTTTGTCAAACATTTGGTTTTTCCCTTCTTCCTGGCTCTTAGTCCTTAATTTTCAAACTGGGAGTATTTTTCCTTTAAAAGAATACACGTTATTCGTTCGCGTTTCGCTTTTAACAAATTTTTTTTTTCCAATTTATGGACTTGGTGGTTCACTTTACAGTTGAATCCACCATATGTAAATATGAACGGACCAAGAACTGTAACCTGAGGGACACTTGAAAGTTGTTTAAAAGCAATAGATTGAAAGCAATTCAAAACTACGACATTGTCTTCTTCGCATAGGTATAGGAAATGGTCGAACGCCCCGGAATGAAACCATGCTGGTATTGACTAATCAAAGCATTTGTTTGGTGGTTTAATTGTCCTTGCATAATTTTCTCTCTGAAGGAGATCTGAAACATCTCTTTAAAATTCTAGGAAAAGTAAAAAAACTTGCGGTATTTTAATATTAAATAATGAAACTTGATAATGGTTCACAAAGATTTTGCAATTGTTCATTAAAAAAAATGGCGGCTGTAAAACCGAAAAAGGCATAATTTTCCACCATTTTCAAATAGCTAATCGAGTTAAATTTATATAAAAAAGTGATTTTTAAAGATAAATGTTGCCGAGTAGTCCTTGAGAGAAATCCTGTCCACTAATTTAACCCTTAACTACCTACCCCCAATTTTCGTGCCTTAACCACTTACGTGCGGCCATGGGCCAAATCTGGAACGATTATGGGAAATGAGAATAAATAAAAGTCATGTCTAGGGTCTTGCTGTTGTAATAAAATAAGAAGAAAAGGCAACAAGTAACATTCTGTTCAAAGCAATCATAAACACACTGACCTACGTTGCACAAAAACCTAAAAATTCCAATTCGAAAAGGTAGGTGGTTAAGGATTAAAAAAATGATTTCGAAAAAAACCGTGTTTGAATTTTCAATACGTTCAACGTTTGAATCCAAATTGATATATACTTTTCAAAGCTGTTTCCTATCAATAATGTAAGCCTCGTCAAGTAGGTATGTACATAGAAGAGGAAGAGGAAAGTAGTCTAAATGTCTGTAAAGCTTAACAATACCTATATCCGTGAAAGTCTTACTTGGCCGCTCTAGTTGAACGCGTCCGACAAAGCACTTATGGAAGCTTGAACATGAAAACCTTTGCAGATTTGTTCATTTTGGAAATTTTGTTAAAGTAGAATGATATAAGTGTTATCGTTTCATTAAATCAATCAGTAATAGAATATAAAGAAATTTATGCAAAATACAAATAAAATAAAAACTTCAGCATTGTGGATAGTAAGAGCTTGAGAACGCTAGGTTAAGTTAGGTTAGAGTAGCGGCTTTCGAAAAACCTAGGATCAGCCACCCTAAAACCGTCGATGGTCCATTGTGATACCTTGGGTACCTTAAGGTTTTCTAAAACATAGGCCATTGCAATTTTCGTTGCTCACCCTGAAAATTTATTTCCCAGGCGGATGCTGTAATGAAGTTTAGGACTGACCCCCACACAATCCTGCTTTCATGCTTCATGTAGTTCATTCAGGTGGTGTGGGCTACAAGGAATCTGTACTGTATCGCTTACCGCAGAGAGCCAAAAAGGATAGAGTGACAGAGAAAGTGATTCGTTACCATTTCGGTTATCAACAAGTCTCATCCTATGTAACTGACCACCCTGAGGAATGAGTCTCCTGTAAGAATTGAAACGAGGGGTTTTAAAGTTGAGCTTAAGTTGAGATTTTATTTTTTTTTTGTAGTTCTACCCGTGGGGGGATAATTTTACGTAATACGACTGTGTTGGAAGTCGGCCCAAGCTGAAATATTAGAGGTGAGGTATTTTGGTGCAATCCCGATTGTGGAGGGAGTTGAACGTCCGAAATTCCTCCAAGACAGGCGAGGTTGTTAACCTTTTTTCGTTTCCGTTTATATTGCTAGAGGCTGGTACTTATAGTAGCGACTTTTTACGCTGAAAAATGGAACTCAGGATGGTTCTACACTATATAGAAATTGCAAAGGGATATGATGACAAGACTTTGACAGCCGGTTGGCAAAGCGGATGGCAATCTCCTTGCTTTCTGTTTCTCAATTTCAATTTCAAATTCATATTCAATAATTTATTTAATGTATACAACAAGATGAATTGAGAACATACCTTCTCGCTTCCAAGATGGTCTTGATTTGTGCCTGCAAAACCATTACATAGTATTCGAGGTAGTCCTTATGCTGATATATTTTTTTTTGTTAACAAAATTAAAACACTCAATTTGCCTTATCGTTTACCAATGAACCAACTGATAGAGGATACAGTATTGATTGTATCAGAGCAAAATAAATTGATCTCATAAAGCATTTGTCTTGTAAGGAGCGGTGTTATCAGAATTTTAAAGATAGGTAAAGTATTTCTTAATGTTTGCAAATATATTTTGACATTTTAGTTTAGTGCCGGTTATGTTTTTCGCAGTGTTAGTATTTTGTTTGTCACTGTTTAGAAATTTAATAATGTATGGTTTATTTAGGTTTAATGCCAGTCTCTGCATCGCCAGACACCTATAGACAATATCCAGCAATATGTGGGCTTCCCCATTTATGAATTTCTAATTCTAGGTAGCATTAACATATAAAGAAAAAGTATCGACCCTAGATCTGATCCTTGTGGTATGTCATAGTAAAGCGTTATTGGTTCATAGTTTATCTTCCATCCGTGAAATCTTGCATAATTTTCGTTGCATTAAAACCATTGATGAACTTTTACGTAAAAATATAGTCACTATGATTTCCTATTCTTGAGCCATATATTGCTCCATTGTATACCTATAAAATATTTCGTACACTACCATCAAAATTCCACTGACATTAGTCGTCATTTGTAAAAAAAAAAAAAAAACAAATACATGTTTGCTCAGGTTTGCTCTGGTAGAGGAAAGTTGGTTTGATTTCATCTCACTATTTAGCAAACAGATTTCTTAGTTAGTTTCATTGGTGTACCTAATTTCAGATGGGCTCAATGCCCGACTAAGCGGGAGGCAGAGGGTGTGGCCTGGTCCAAGGAGCCCAAAAATCTTGAGAAGTCCTCCAGTCAAATCCTTAATAAGGCAGAAATATGTTAGTAAGTAAGAGGCAGTTTAAAGTTGGCGGTCCTCGTACGTATGCAAAATATAAACGGAAATGGGTACCTTCTTACCTACCTATTATTAGGGCATATAGCAATTGGAAACATTTTCAAAGAACCACTTTTCACTACGGGACCAGACACCTTAACCTTTGGAGATTGTTTAAATCTGATATTGTAACAGTTCGAGAATCCTTTTTAGATTTTTTTTTTTTTATGTCGAGAAAGACTATAGGGGATATGTCAAAAGACATTCTACAGTATTTGAAAAAGCGGTGCACTGAATATTGCGGTGTGTAAGGCGCAAAGGTATGACAATGTTGCATCAATGTCAGTATACCTACAGCGAAAAATCCGAAAAGTCAATCAAGCTCTATTTAGTTTCTGTGTGCTAATCTTTTCTTAAATCATTGTGGAGTCTATGCATTTTCATGTGTTTACTGCAGCGGGACCTGTTTTTGAACTGCAGAGAAGTTATATTCATTCTTCTTGTCCTCTACACAGAAATGGGAATTACTTTTCGAAAGAAAGAGCTTGAAACGTTTGCCCGATACTCGGTGAAGTAGGTACTGACCAAGATTCAGTTGTGAAAGAAAACGTTGGAAAAACTGTGAGCAATTTGGAAAATATACAAGATCCATCCAATGCAAATCTTGATACATACTACATAGATCCCTTACTCCTTCCATCTATATGTAATTTTACCTTTTTGATCTATATTAAATTATGCGAGACGATTTAGTCCAACAATTTCTCCAAGAATGACTTTGGATAAAGGATTCACCAAACTAAAAATCCTGAATGAGTTTTTAGTTACAGAACGAACTACGATGATACTTTTGGTACTGAAAAATGAAATGATATGGACATTAATTAATTTAATTTTATTTAATTAAAAAGAAGAGTGCCGTGTGAACGAGCTCAATACAATTAGAATTTCGTCGATAAATGTTTGAATGGATAGACCGATTTATACCAACCATACACGGCCATGACAGAAATCCATGAAAATTTTCTAGATTGTTGAAACAAAGTTTATGCTCAGTGGCGTAGCGAGCTTAACTCGCGCCCGGGGCACAATACCTTTTTAGCGCCTCCCCCATTCGAAAACCATATAATATTATATGTAACATATACTCACAAATAAATAAATAAATAAAGTAAAATAAATAAAGTCATAGGCTCAAGCTAGGCTTTTAATTTGAGAGAAAAAATGTTAGTTGAGAAAACAAGACTAGATTTTGAAATGTATATGATCATCAAATGATTATAACTACAAGCAAATTTATCAATAATATCATCAAAGTTGATCATTTCAAATTTTTCTCTTTCCACACTTAAAAATGCTAGAGCACTTAGGTGATCTTGTCCCATCGTTGATCGTAGATATGTCAAAATTAATTCTAATTTGCTGAATGAAAGTTCGCAGCTAGCAATTGATACTGAGATAGTTAGGAGTATTTGAAATGCCACTCTCAGGTTTGGAAAAACATCTTCTCCATACAAGATTATTTGAAAGTAAGAAATTCTAATGAAATTTTAGGTTCAATTTATTTTCTACTGCGGAGTAACATTTTGCAGTCAGAATATTTCGATAAAGAGTTCTATTCCATTTGAAATCTGTATTATAAAATTCACACAAATTTTTACATTTTTTTTTCAAGGTCGTTATTAACATTATCCTTGTTTAATAAATTTTCAGAATCTAGTAGAAATCCAAATTTGAATTTAAGGTCATTTAATCGTGTAAATCGTGTACATATTTCTTGTTGGAGACGATCAAGAACGTTTTTCATTAAGCGAGAAATTTCACTTTCTGCGGAAAGACCAACATCTCTAGCCAATTCTCCGGGCATTTTCCGGGCGTCTTCTTACACGTATTGTTGTAATTTTCCGGGCGTCTTCTTACACGTATTGTTGTATCAATATCCCATTTTTGCACAAAGAGATTTCGCTTTTTCTGTGGCCTCTTCAAAGAGCTTGTCTCGAATTTCGGCTTAGTTCAGTCGCTAATGATTCAAGATCATGGAACGCTTTTCTAAAATTCATTCTAGATTCTTGTAATCTGAGCTGCACACGATCAATCCTCCTTAAGATGTCATACCAGAAATGAACTAAAGTTATAAAACTAAAACTTAGTATATTTTGCAACAGAATTGTAGCTTCACTTCTGATCTAACTTGTAGTAGTTAGTAGTGTCCTCTGCTAATTTTTCTAATAGTTCTATACTATATTCTCTAGCCCATCGACGATAACGCTAACAGCTTGTATTCTGGCGCTCCATCGCGTTTCAGATTCACGTTTGACAGTTTTTGTTAAAGCATTTTTTAATAATTCCCATCGTAACGTTGAACGTGAGAAAAAGAGTTATATGTTTTCAATTATTCCAAAACATGTCACAACGATTGGATCTTGTTTAGCTGCAGTAACTCCTACTAAATTCAATGCTTTATGATTTTTTTTCCCATTATTCTTTGTTGAACGCCAGATGTGTGACCTGTCATCACTGCAGCATTATCGTAACATTGTGATCTGCGCGATGTCACAAGGACGCAAAACTGAAAAATATACGCACAAAATAACTTAAACGTTAATATTTCGGGTATTTCCCTAATTTGTTGCGGACTTCCACAACCTGTCGCAAGTGTCACGGATATGTAGGTATAGTCACGGAAAAAAGTATCCGGAAAATAACAACTAAAGGATCGACGATCGTGTCTATTTTTTAATACAGATATTCAATTCAATTCAATTCAATTTATTCAGCAATTGGCATTGTACAAATGAGAATATAAAATTCTTTTGGGTTGCACAAGTTAAAGGATACAATAACTAAAAGAAAAACAAAGATTTTTATACTACATAGTAACTCAAAACTTATATCTAGACTTACAAAACTACAAGGCTAAGAAAGATCAAGGAAAATAATTAATTTAAGTAGAAAGAAAATTTAAAACTAAATTATAATAAAGAATTACTCTAAGAAGAGTAGTAAATTAAAGCATTGTGATTGAAGGTGACCAACGTGCTTGACATAAGCGATCTTCGCAACGAAGCTGGCAAAGAATTCCATAATTTGATAGCTTGGATGAAGAACAGGCATCTACTAACAAGGTAACTAGTATTACGCAAAATAAGAGTTATTGTCCGGGTGGACCGAGCGAACGTAAGTAAGTCAAACAAATATTTGGGCTGCGCAAGTTTAATGATTTTAGCGGCGACATAAGTAACCAATCGAAACTGCAAGTAAGCTTCAAGAGTACAACCGAAAACTGCAGAAGCATGCGATGAGACGTGATCAAATCTACGAAGGTTATATATGTATCTAATCATAGAATTAAATGTAGTTAAAAGCATCCTCTAGCAAACAGAATCAAGCCTGCCATAGATTTCACACCCATAAGCTATTAAGGGAACCAGTAGTGTACGCACTAAATGCAATCTCGTTTCAGTAGGTGTAAAGAAGCTTGTGGCCCAAAGCGAACGAAGGCCACCGTAAATTCTACGCATGATAAACTTAATGTGGTCGTTCCACTTCAAGGTTTTATTAAAAATTATCCCAAGATTACGAACCGATTCAACATATGGAATTGTGCTATTATTAAGAATGATCGGAGGAAAGTACGACGTGTCAATAGAAGTCCTGTAAAAAACCAAAGCTTTCGATTTCGCTGGATTAATTAGAAGATTATTTAGGATAGTCCATTGGTGGATACACTCGAGGTCTTCATTTAGGCAGCTAACGCCATCCTCAATTAAATCAATGGGCCTTGAGAGATACGCCTGCACATCATCTGCAAACAGGTGCATATGACAGTGCTTAGCACAGGTAAAAATATCATTTATAAACATAGAAAAGAATAATGGACCCAGGATTGATCCCTGAGGAATCCCAGATACCACAGAAAGTGGGGATGAATACCTATCAGCTGAAAACACCATTTGTGCACGATTAGAAATGTAAGAATAGACAAATTTCGTAGCCTGCAACGAGAATTGAAAATTATCTACCAGTTTCTTGCAAAGCAGTAAGTGATCAACAGTATCGAACCCCACGAACTTATCCTCATCAAGAGCAATTCGAATATCATTAGTTACCTTCAGTAAAGCAGAGGTACAACTATGGTTGAGTCGAAAGCCAGACTGACAATCATGTAACAAGTTGTGGGCAGCAACGTATTCAGATATTTGAAGAAAAATTACTTTTTCAAATATTTTGGAAAGAAAAGGAATAATACTAATCGGACGATAGTCAGTGTGAGCAGAGCTTTTAGGGATTGGTATATGACCTTTGAAAGTTTCCAGTAATTTGGAAACTGGCATCTCATAATGCATGTATTGCAAATATGAGCGAGAGGTGCAAGAAGATGAGGAAGCAGAATACGGATAATTCGTGGATTAATGCCCTCGATACTTGCCGCATTTGACTTAATACTGGAAGCTGCAGTAAATATGTCAACTTCGGTAACGCGAGAGAAGCTAAAAGTATTGGAAGCATGGGGAGTCATCAAGGAGATATCAATTGCATTACCATTATACAACCTCACATGAGATAGAAACTGTCTATTAAGCTCATCAGGATCTTCTGTGCAACAAAAATTATTAGAGAAACCAATGCCTAGAGATTTTAAATTCTTCCATAGTTGTTTAGAAGGAAGATTGACGTTTAGAATAGATGAGAAATATATTTTCTTCTCTCGACGGACTGCATTGGTAACCTGATTGCGTAAGGACCGAAATTGGTTCCAAAAAACTGTAAGTCGGTATCGTTTCCATACAGAATATGTCCTATTGCGCAACTGACTCAAGCGTTTAATATTTTCGGAAAACCAAGGACAGTCCCTTCGCCTAACACTTTTAGTGACAAGAGCCACATATTTATCGTGGAGATAATTGATCGCATTAATTACCAATTCAATTTGATCGTTAACATCATCAAGATAATTAACGGTATCCCAAGGGAAGAAGGTAGCCTCATGATGAAGCTCATTTAAATTATTTGCATTATAATTACGGAAGAAAAGGAAACTCTGAATAGAAGGTGCCTGCAAATGGAGATTATATATGAGAAAAATTAGGTCATGGTCTGATATACCCGGCAAAGAAGCCTGGTTCATTCAAGTTGATTTTGGATTGATCAGCGATTAGAAAAATATCAAGGAGCGAAGAACTTGAATTGGTAACCCGTGCTGGTTCGCTACTGGGTCTGTAAAGACCTACAGATAATATAAAGTTATCAAATAAGTTTGAGCTAGAACCATCAAGAAAATTGATGTTAAAGTCGCCACAGATAATGACATCAGAAAACTGTGGAACGATGTGGGAAAGATCATTTTTGAGATTATCAAGACTGATGTGAGGTGGTCTATATACGCAGCCAATCAGACATTTATCAAGACCTGAACCAAGCTGACAGAATATATAATCGGCACCAGCAATAGAGCTTTCACTACACAGGACAGGTTTCCAATGATATCCTCTCCTGAAGTATATAGCCACACCGCCACCAGTGCGGCATGAGCGATCATTGCGAAGAACTTCATATCCAGATATCTCAACAAGTCCATTATTCAGATCAGGCTTAAACCATGTTTCAGAGACACAGATCACATCCATATCAGAACCCTCGAAAATCATCCGCATTTCATCAATTTTCGGAAGCATGCTTCGTGCATTGAGGTGACAGATTTTCAACCCATTAATTTGTCTAGAAAGAATATTAACAACTGTGCGAATATTACCTGATCCATTCAAGCGATTTATGTTATCCACCATTGGAATAAAAATCAACAATTATATGCACATCGCCAATCTCAATGAATGCAAAAGAGAATAGATTAATTAATAACGAGAACTTAATGCTTACAATAATAGGATAAAAGTATTTCATGGTAAAATAACTACGGAAAACTATCTTAATTAGGTAAGATGAGGTGCTAAATAGAAATCTAATAATTAATCTACATGATTGATTAAACAATATAAAACAATCAAATAAATCATATTTGAGTAAATTCTTTAAATCAGTTAACCTAGCCCAAAGAAATACGTGCAAACTAAAAACGACTGAGAAGTGAATCATCCTCGATAAAATCATTAGGCACCGCGTCCAGCATTCAAAATCAATTCAACATATAGAAGTCAATTAAAGAGCATCCAAGGTCAGAATTCTTTCAGCAGCTGCTCCATGAGGCCTACGAACCCACACATAGCCCGACTGAGAATAAACACTGAGCCTAGTTGTTTTTGTTTTTTTAGTACAAAAGCCTTGCGCAGAATTTGGTAATTTAATGATGTCAGACTCTCATTGATGTAATTCGGAGGCGAGTCGGAACTGGTATCCATACATTGGTATCCAACATTTGTTTTTATTATTATTCCTCCGCAGAAATATGGTTTTTCGGGTTGCTGCGAGAACGGTGTTTTTATCCTCTGGGCAATTGAATTTTATTATAATAGCAGAATCTTTAATAATATCGTTCCCACGTCCGACCCTGAAAATACGGTTAGGCGTAACACCTTCAATGCTAATATTTGAGCAAAGAGAGGTAAACATTTTAGTTAGATCTTCATTCCTCAAGAATGGAACGCCGGTGATTACAGCATCAGAAGCTCGATAGACTCCAATCTGTTTTGCAATATAGTGTTTGTTGCTTTTCAAGTGACGAGATTTTAGTGCTAAGCTCACTAGTTTTTTGATTAAAAATATCAATAAGTTTAAGCTCCAAATCAGCAATAGAAGTTTTAAGACCCTTAATGCCCTCGCCAATGTTCATCTGGAATCTTTTGGTAAGAGCCACAATTTTTTCATCCATCAGAGCGAACAGTTTCGACATTTCCGTCTTGATGCCAATATCTTGATGGAGATGGAGAGGACATTGCAGATGCAGAGGTAGTGGTGCTACCAGCACGTGTGACGCGTTGAGAGCCTATTTGTTGCGTTTGCGATTGTAGTTGAGTATGTTACTGAGTTTGTGTTTGTTTACTCATATCTTCAAATAAACGGAAACCGCTTACCGCAAAATTGATACCGATGATGGTAAGTATTAAATTCACTAACTTATTTTTCGTGAACGCGCACAATTTAATCGACTAACAGTCTCGCAGCAATTGCAAAGCTAAACAACAAGTTAGACTAGAAAAACTTTCGGCCTCAGATATAAGAAGAAACTAGTTGAAATTAAAATTAAACGCTGGTGCGGATAAAAACGATGTTAGCAGTTGAAGCTCATGTATACTTCTTAGATACACAACAAATACGGCGCGTTTGTGTCCTTTCCTAGAAACGAAAAAACCACGTGTGTCTAAGAAGTATCTGTATTAAAAAATAGACGATCCTTTAGTTGTTATTTTCCGGATACTTTTTTCAGTGACTGTACATATATAAGTAACATTAGAGTGTTATTGTTATCGTTTTAAGATAACAAGCGTAAGCTACATTGCGTTTATAGAATTAAAAATAAATAGTGTTCTGAAAGAAAGAATGTTTGTACTTTGTACACTGCAAATATTTATTACAACATAACATTTTCTCAGACAAATCAAGAAAAGAAATAATTTATGTAACCACACAGCGTAGTAGATGCCATAAGGAAGTGCTGACAGACACAGGTCAGCCAGTAGAAAAGACGTGCCATTTCTATTATGAATCCTATTATTACAGTTTGATTTAGACTATTAGTGTTCCTTTTTTTCCTTTTTATTTACGTATAGTGAGTGATGTCTAGTGAGTAGGACGTGTTTTATTTTGCTCTTAAATTTTTTTTTAAAGTTTTCGGTGTTCTTACCATTTGCTTTTGTACCGCAGTTATCATAAGCCAGTTTCATAATTTGCATTTATCGGTTATTGATCTTAAGTCTTGTTGAATTTTGTTTTTGATTGCAATATTATTACAGATTACCACTGATCTTAATGCTAAGCTTGCGAATCTACAGTCAGGGCATGGTTCTATCATTGATGAGATTGAGGATCTTCGCCGCTCTTCACGGGCATCTGACATAATTATCCGTGGAATCCCCGTATTGGACAAGGAAATCCCTCTTAATATCGTAAAAAATATTGCCGATATTGTGAAACACCAGTGCTCACCTTTTGTTGACGCTTTTCGTCTTAATGCCAAGTCGCCGAATGCTCCTATTGTAATAAAATTTTCATGTCCTTAAAACGTCATGGCAGGCTAAAGCTGAATCAGTTAAAAGGATTTTCATCGGAAGCCGTCATTTATTTCAATGAAAGCCTAACTCCTCTAAGTTCGAAGTGATTTCGGGATGCACAGGCGCTTCGTGCATCTGGTAAACTTCATACTGTGGTCACCTTGAATGGATTTGTTTGTGTTAGATGGGGTAAGGATGACAAGCTATGTAGGATCACCACCGCCGAACAACTGAAAACAGGCATTTCTGTGCATTAACCTAATTTTGGGAGTTTCTTCTATGAAGTGTTTAAGTTTGCCTTGCTTTGCATTATATTAAATATTAGTTTTAGTTTTCTTGTTTTCTAATTTTCCTAGCTTTTTGTTCTTTGTTTTACTTTCATTTTTTTTGTTGTTATCTTTCATTAAGATTAAGATGATACTTTTGAACTTTGAATCTTGCAGTTTTTTACCTTCTCTTGTAAAGTCCTGCACAGTCTCTCAATTTCTTGTATTAGGCTATAGTCCAGTCATTACGTCGGAAAAATCGGGTTAGAAATGAAAATGAACCGAGAAAGCCAAATTTTGGATATTACGTGGGGGAGAGCGGCTAGAAAAGCTTAAGTTCAAATTGTCGACCAAAATAACCTTGTGCGTTTTCCGCCATCTTGAAAAAAGGGTTAAATTCGGTTTTTTCATCATAACTCGGTTCCCCGTTGAGATACGAAAATTTTTATGCAATACTTTTTTGTTGCTCTTTGTACGATCTACAATTAAGGTCCTACACATTTTTTACGTATCGATCATCGTTATCGAGATATCGATCAAAAAAACCACAAATTTGGAGAGAAAAAATTGTTTTTCGCTATTTCCGTTTTTCTCGTGAAAGATATCGAAAAATGTCCAGTATGAAACTTGTATGAATTTAGCCCTTTTTTCAAGATGGCGGAAAACACACAAGGTTATTTTGGTCGACAATTTGAACTTAAGCTTTTCTAGCCGCCCCCACGTAATATACAAAATTTGGCTTTCTCGGTTCATTTTCATTTCCAAATGTATATAATGACTGGACTACTATAGTTTCTTGTGTTTGCTTTTGATCGTTGGCAGAGGTATGCTGATCAATGTGTTCGGCTAATACTTTTTGTGAATTGGACAGAGTGAGATCACCACTAATTAATATATGTTGGAAGCGCCTTCCGGAAATGCATATAGCCTTGATTAATGCTAGAAGTCTTTGCAATAAGATGGATGAGATCCGGCAAATCTTTGGAGGATCCGATTTGCATGCTATTATTGTTAGTGAAACTTGGCTGCAGCAGCATATTCCTTCTTTGTTTGTTTCCATACCTGGTTTCAATATTCTACGTAATGACCGCAAGGGCCAGAGGGGTGGTGGTGTTGCCATTTATTTGAAAGATTCTTTTAAATCTAAAATTATCGAATTTTCTTCGAGTGGTGCTATCGAGTATTTATGTGTGGAGGTTGAGGTGGATCTGGAGAGGTGTGTATTATGTGCTGTATATCGTCCTCCTGGTAATTTTGTTGATGAATGTCTAGAAGAACTTTCTTTTTCCATTTCACGTATTGCGCATCGCTATAGAAATGTTATTATTGGAGGTGACTTCAATGTAAGTTTACTTCACAGTAATCCACCCACTGAAAGTTTTCGATCTGTAATTCAAGGTCTTCACCTCAATGTGGTGAATTCTCTTCCCACGTACTTTTGTTGTGCTAATCCTTCACTACTGGATCTCTTTATGACAACGGATAAAGATGAAGTATTATTCCATAATCAGATTAGCCATCCGAGCATAATTGATCATTATATACTATTCATGACTTATAATGCTTCGTTTGATAACTCTAATCAGCTGAAGAAATTTTACTATTATTGAGATTTCAAGCATATCGACGTGTTTAGCTTGGCTAATGAATGCGTGTCCCTTACATGGACTGATATCTATTTCTGTCCCTCTGTTCAAGGTAAGGTTGACATATTGAATGAGCTAATCTCCTATTTGTATAACAAATATGTTCCCCTTAAAGTTAAGCGTGTTAGTACTAGTAGCTCTCCCTGGTTTAGTCACACAATTCGTGCTCTAATAGTAGAAAGAGAATTCTTAGATCGTCAATGGAGGCGACTTAGAACTGAATATGCTCGATCTCTATTCAGATGCGCTCGGAACAAGGTAACTTCTGAGATTCGGATACCAAAGCGTCTATATTATAGCTACGAATTTGACCCTAACCTGCCCCCCAGAGTTTTATGGAGTAATCTGAGGAAAGCAGGTATTTGCTCTAACTTGAGTCCTGAAAAATCATTTGAACCAGAGGCCTTTAACAAGCACTTTACAACATGTTCTGGTACCGCTGTTACTCTCTCACAGCCCGCGTATATTGAGACCTATCCATTGCGCGAGCAAGACATGAATTGTTTGTCTTTCCGGGGCGTGTCGGGCATGATGAGCTTTACAAAGCTATCTCTTGTGTAAAGTCCTGTGCTGTCGGTTTTGATGAACTCAATCCCCGCTTTGTAAAGCTTTTGTTTCCATACATATCCACATATATATTGCATGTTATGAATACTTGTTTGTCTTCTTCCTGTTTCCCTGACATTTGGAAAGTTGCCAGGGTCATACCTGTACCTAAGAAAACTTTCCCTGTCAGCTTGTCTGACTTCAGACCTATTAGCATTCTTAGCTTCCTAGCGAAGGTCTTAGAAAAACTTATTTGTTACCAAATTCAGGAGTTCTTAGATCAAAATAATCTGCTCACGAGATATCAATCTGGTTTCCGTGCAATGCACAGTTGTGACACAGCCTTGCTAAAGGTATCTAAAGATCTCCGTTTGGCTCTTGATGCTGGCGAAATTCGCATACTTGTCTTATTGGATTTTTCTCAAGCTTTTGATAGCGTTGTGTACTCTATACTACTCTGTAAATTGTATGTTAACTATTGCTTTTCTTCTTCTGTGGTCAAGTTAATAAGTAGTTTCCTCACAAACCGTTTTCAACAAATAAATGTTAATGGTATTCTCTCCTCATTTTTACCTTTGTCTTAGGGTGTCCCGCAAGGATCTGTATTAGGACCTCTACTTTTTAGTCTATACATTAATGATATCGGTGATATCGTACATAATGTACAGTTACATCTATATGCCGATGATGTTCAATTGTACTTGAGCAAACCTCTTGGGTTGATTGAGGATTGTGTTTGCAGAATCAATGATAATCTTGCTGCAATTCACAGATGGTCAATTGACAATAAGCTTTCTCTCAATCCTAATAAATCACTGTGGTTGGTGTTGTGCAGCTCACCTCCTGATTTCGATGATATACCCTCAGTTATTGTCAATAATGTCTTGTTACCTTTTGTTGACTCGGTGGCTAATCTGGGAGTGAAGTTCAACAGTTGCCTGAAATGTTGTGATCATGTTAAGAGTATGTTGGGTAAAATTTATGGTGGCTTGCGAAGACTTTGGCTATTTGCTAATATCTTACCAACACATTCACGTTTGAGATTGGTTAAGACGATTTTGTTGCCTCATTTTACTTACGGCAGTCTAATTTTCCCAAAGCTTGACTCCCTGTGCAAACGCAAGATGGAAGTTTGTTTTAATGATTGTTTACGATTCATTTTTAACCTGCGCAGATCTACCCACAGGTACCCGTTACTGGGATGGTCAATTCAGACTTATTTAAAACGCAAGGCATTAATCTTCCTATTCAATTTAATACAGACTAGGGAGCCCATGTATCTTTATGAAAAAATAGAATTTCTACATTCTAGGAGAGGAATGAGCTTACGTATACCGCGTTTTAGTACATTGACTTATGAGGGATCTTACTTTGTCCAAATTGTTCGTCTATGGAATTCCCACCCTCACAATACTCAGTGTGCGGCTTCTGTCAGCGAATTCAGGAAATATTTGGATGATTGTACACTTTGAGTGGTATGGGATGGGTTGGGTATGACTGTGCAAGATTTTCTTATTTACATATTTCTTATTTCTTTTATAATTGTTGTTATTAATCATGTTTTTATTTAGTTTTAATTTTCTTTTGCCTCCTATATATATGTTGATTGTCTTCATTTTTTCTTAGTCATAGTAGGCACATTCCAAGCTTTTTTTTTTTACATTTTTCTCTAATTTCTTCTTTTCTTTTTTGATTCCTGAGTTACTTGACTAGTTTGTATAAAGTACTATTTAAGATTTACATCTTGTGTACTTAATTTGTTTAATAAATGAATTTGAATGAATTTGAATTTGAATTAACATTTATTATATTACACTGGCACTAAATTTAAAATATATTTTCCAGAAATCAATTATATAATAAAAATAAAAATTATCCAGCAATTTTTTGTTTTGCTGACCATTTGACGCACCTTTGTGAGTAGCGCCCGGGGTATGATGTCCCCCTTGCCCCCCCCCCTCGCTACGCGTTTCAATGAAGCTTCCGATGATCATCTGGCTATAGCACTATAAAATGTGAGAAAAAATTACAACTGGGGGCCTCATTTAATGTTGCTGCCGCAGGCCTCCAACGGGCTTAATCCACCGCTGAATGGGTTCCACCTACATTTTTCTGTACATACACAAACTTCCTTATTTCCAACAAATGCAAGTATGAAGCAATTCACTATCCAATAAGTTTTCTCAAAAATCTAGGACACAATCTAGTTATCACATCAAAACCTCTCTCCCTAATTAGGTACTTTCAGTTTGAGACGTTATCAGCCGTATAAAGGTGCCAATTCACATAACCAACTTAGTCTGATTTAAATTTACAGCTCATGACAAGGGAAGGCACGCATAGTGAATAACTTCACAACAATTTGGTACTAATGATCCGAAAATTATATTTGCATCTGGTCTTGTTATACCTATAAAAATACACACCCATTTCAAAGAAGACCCCAATTTCAGCGTATGCTTTATCTATGCGCGATACTAGACTTAACCAAACACTCCAAAACCACCAAAAAATCCTTTTTGAAATTCAGTCCAGGTAGAAAAATTGAATCGCCATTCGTGAATGTCGGTCGTCTACATTAGGAAGAACATCCTTTCTCGATGAATTTTATTTTTTTAGAGCAATCTATTTTCACCCAAGCCACCAGATCCACAGTTCAATGTTAAATCTAATTTGCATATAATCAAGCAGATGTGGCTGTATAAAGTAAAGTATAGTGAAAAAGAGAGAGAGAGCGAGACAGAGAGAGAGAGAGACGGTTGCTATTCGATCTAATCGAAATGCAGGGCACATTTCCTTGTTATATAATATATAGAGTGACTAGAGGAGGTATATATTATGCTGTGATCCTTCGTATATACAAAAAAAAAAAAAAAACCACTTCTATAAGAAAGGCAACAAAAATTTCCTGTTGGCCCATCAAAAAGAGAAGGATTCGAAAAAAATGACAAAAAGACCCGAAGCAACTGAATCTCTGCTGAATCCTTGCTAGATATATGCATGCCACGCGTTCCACATTTAAACAAGGATACAATTTTAATATTGCGATAAACAATATAGAGAAAAAAAGGGTGGTTAAGAAGGGTATTTCGCTCTACTAAAGGGTAGTGTTTGTAGGTATGTTTGTATATTCTTTAGCCTAGCCAGAGCCTTTAAAGTAATGCGAAATTTTCTGTCGCAAAAAGGAGCAAAGGTCGATAATGTATGGGGGTTGTTTTACGTTCATAATATGAGTTTTGGGTATAAAGAAAAATATAAGTAAGTAAGCCACGTTCATTTGAGCAAATTCCTTTATACAAATAGGTACTACTAACTCAGAAGCTGATGTGCGTTTTTTTTTTTTGTGATGAGCAGCAACATATGAACTCATGCGGACGGACATTGTAATCTACATATGTACCTACAAATTTAAGACATCTTTGTTTTCTAGAAACTCTATTCATCTTGGATTTTAAAGGAGGAGAAATGTATTTTGCTTTGATATTATTTTTACGACGCACCTTATGCCTAATTGGGGAGTGAAAAGGATATTTGAAGTTTTGGGTGATATTTATTTTTAGTAGTTTAACAGGAGTTTAAAAGTACCTACAGATGTTAAATGAAATTTATAAATTTTTCATTTATTTATGTATAATATAGGGGAGAGTGGAGCATAATGGAACACATAAAAAAATTTGCCCTTTTATAACAGCTTGTCATGTTGAAATGTAAATTTATATTTATGAGAATTTTTAATGTGGCTAAAACGGGATTGGCAACGGAAAAAAAGGCCGTGTTAAATATAATTCATATATAAATTTTCCATATATCCACCACCAAGTTCGAGGTTGAGCTTATCCCAATTTAAATATTAAAATTCCTAATGACAGGAAAAGGACAAGGGAACTGCTTAATAGCAGCGGAGCAAATACCAGGAATCTAGTAGGGGTCATGACGGGTCACTGGGCCATAGGGAACCATGCTAGAAGACTGGGAATAGAGGCAAACGATTTCTGCAGGAGTTGTAGGGACTCGGAAGAAATTGAAACCGTCAAACATGTGCTTTGCGAATGCCTCGCTCTGATGAATAAAAGAGGTAGGCGACTAGGTAGCTACTTCTTTTCAAGTCTGGGTGAGCTTCAAAGCATAAAGTTCAGAGACATCCTGAGTTTTCTGAGTGAAGCAGGATGGATCTAGGTTAAAGGTCTTGGATATATCCTGAGTTTCCCAAGGAAAGCGGGATAAATCCGCGGCTTGAAGGGGTATCCCATGAGGTCTAGGACCCGTTGGAGGTCTAAGTGAGGCTGGCTGGTTGTCCAGTGGCACCCCTCTTACCTAACCTAACCTAACCTAGATAATGTGTACGATATCGTGCCAATTATCTGAATATACAGGATGTTGGAGAGTTTTGCTATGAAATAAATTTCATAGCGAATTTAGTCAATATGAAAATTGACCGAATTTGCTGCAGTGTTGGGACCAAAATTTTCTCGAAGGGTACTTTTCCCATAGATTATTATCCAAATTCCCAAAATTTTTCCCTAGCTACGAAAAAGTATAATATACACCAAAAGGAACAGTTCACATAACTTTTGAAAACTAATTAATTTTTATAGATAGAGGAGACCTCTATAAAAGTGTATTTGCAAATTAAGAGTAAAGTGATCAGTGCTACTACGGGCGTGTATCTTTATTCCTCTCAGAGTACGCCGAATGCTTTGAAACCGATTTCGTGTAACTTTATTTACTTTCAGATTACCTAGTCTGAGCGCTCTGAGCGTGTATATTTATTATTGCTCCTAGGGGGGCTTAAACAAATTGTAGGTAGACCTCTGAGCATTTATAGCAATCTGTAAAAAAAAAGTCCTATTGAAAATGTGAATACTCTTTTAAATTTTAAAGTTTTGCACCTTTCACCCTTTATTTATTTTTATAATTTTATTATTTATTTATTATTATTATTAATTTATTTTTATAAAGAATCTTATATTATCCATAGATATTTAACAAATCGCAAGTGTTGCTAATATAAAAAAAAATTTCTGAGTAAATTTGATTGTATCTTTTTTTCAAAGTGATCTGAATATTTAAAAAAATCTGTTCTATCTTCAGAGCGGAACAGAACGCACTACATATCAGATATTAAATACAAACTATCATCCCTAATTACGGTTTTAGTATTTTCAACTATATATACATTAGCAAATTTATGTAATTGTGTTATTTTCTAGTTCTCATCAAATTCCTCAAAATTTTTCTATTAGAAAAATGCTCAAAATATTTGAGTTTTACGGAATTAATTTAACACACTTGTGCAGGAAAATTTAATTTTTTGTATTAATTTGTATAATATTTTTTGAACTTTAGATGCATGATTTTCTGCATAATTTTGTACAGGGAGACGAAATTATTCCCTTCTGCCCTTTTAAATTTCTTCAGGCTAGAAATTCCCATAAAAAATGGGAGAATTTCCACTATTCTCCCAACAGTGTTTTGCTCCGTTCTTTTTCAAAGATATTTCTTTTGCAAAGAATTTTTTTTACATTCAATTCTCGAGCTACGGATTTGGCAGCAAACTCTCGTTCAATTTTCATATTGACTAAATTCACTGTGAAATATATTTCATAGCAAAACTAGCTCGTCTCACATAGGGCTTATCTTGCTAGGTATTCAAGTAAATACGTAGAATTTTGCCTCAAATATAATTCACACTTAAAATTTATTTAAAGTGCATATATGAGGTCAGTTTGGCTGTTACTTTGGCATATACGGCAGGCACATACAAAACCGTACTGATGAGTATACGGTTTCTCCTAATACGAAACACCCTCTTTTGCAAAGAAATTTCGTTTCAAAGATTTTTCGTTTGCAAAGAGTTTTTTACATACAGGGTGTTTCTGTCTATGTAATTTAGTTTATATAGCAGAAGGTAATAGTACTCACCGAAGCAAACCGAAAATTGTATGCCAGGGGCCCTGTCAACCGTTTTGGAGTTACAGGGTGATTAAGATAATATGCTAGGTTTTCACAAATTACCCTGTATATTAAAAAGTACAGGGTGTACGGTCGCTGTCAAGAGCTCATTGTATGCAGATGCCTTTCCTAGGTTATTAGCTAATAGCTCTTTAACAGCTAAAGTTAGCACATAATTGTAGTAGGTCAAAATAAAGAGGAGTGCCCACAGTTTACAGTTTTTATAAAAAAAAAAGTTGTGTTCACCACCTTTTTGTAAAAAATATAGGTCAAATTAATAAAAAAAAGTAAGAAAATCCTAAATTTCTAGTTTAGACCACCATAACTCTTTAGAGGAGAAGAGTATGGGGCTCGTTGAGCAGTCGTTGGAAAGGTCGAACTTCTGCATATAATGAACTTTTGACAGTGGCCATTCGCCCTGTACTTTTTAAGATACACACGGTTGATATGGCCCCAGCTGCCATACAATTTTTCCTTTGCCTAGGTGAGTATTATCACCTCCTGCTCTATGGACTACCTAGACAGAAAAATCCTGTATACCTTAGCTTCGATTTAATCGTGCCTTATAAATGTTGTTATATCCCTAACTGTTATAACAACAAGTAAAGGTAACTAATTTATACTACTTTTAGAAAATAATCTGCAAAATTTAATTTTTCTACCATTTCAAAATTTTGTTTCCTAACTATTTAATTTAATTTGATTCCGGTTACTTTCCTGTCATCAACAACATTAGCAAATTAAAGACCGCGTAGAATAGCGTGATGACAATCTTTCAAAATCCTGTCCGTCAAAATATGCAAAAAAGTACAACGACAAAAAATTTTTGCAAAACGATTAATCATTTTTAATGTGTGCAGAAAAAAAAAGCAAGAAGAAGAAAAATATCATATTACAGCTGGAAAAAGTGTGTGGATATAAAAGTGGTCAATTTCACTCAATTCTACTGGACACGATTCGTCCGCACGCGTGACCTTTAACATAATTTCAAATTGCAGTGCCAACAACACCCTATGCAAATTTCTAGACCCTTTTTTATTCTGCTCGGGTGCTGGTACCTCCTCAACGAGTGACCTCTTGAATCCTTACCTACTCCATCTATACACAGATGAGATCGTTCTTATAACTGGTCAGCAAGTACACATGTGCATACATACATATGACCCAATCCAGATTCAACCGCACGCACATCACCACATACCTAAAATTCTGGATTCAATTTAATTCAATGAACCCTAGAAGTTTTCAAAATACCTGGACAAGGGTCAGATGCAGAGTCACTGGATATTTTTTTTTTTTTTTAAGGGTGAAAAAGGGTTGATTTGCTTTTGTTTAATTCAGCAGGTAGAAAGGAAGGTATGTAGGTTGGTTCACGCCCGACTTTAAAGGGTTATTTGATTTATATAATAAGTACTGACCATTGAGCGAGAGAGAGAGAGAGAGAGAGAGAGAGGATTAGACGCAACTGGATATAGATTTTGTTGACCTGTGGACGGAATGTAAAGCATTATCCTGCAGACTGCAGAGGAAAAATTTATTTGGAGTACGCCAAGGTTTTTTTTTTTTTTTTTTTTGTATGAGGATGTCGTCATTTTTACGGAACACAAATAACCGGCAAATAATGGGTTGGGTGTGACCCTTTGAGGTACTTTGAGTCTTTCTCGATTATTATTCTTGTTCTGATGTCCGAACATTTGGTCATCTGCTAATGCGTTGAATGTATTTGGACATGGCTCTATGGACATTTTCTTGTGATTTATTTCCATGTAATAAATTTTATATTTAATTTGGGCCTTGAAGGTGTGAGCGATTATTAAAAGTAGGAAGAGTTGGGAGAAGAGATTTTGTGTAAAAGTCAGTCACCATATTTTCATAATTTTGGTTTTATATTTAATTTAAGTCTTAATACAGTTATTGGCTTGTAATGTTTGTAGAATTACTTGGGTCAGTATCAATCGATTAGGTTCTAGTTAAGAAATCTCGGAATAATTGTGTACTCCAGTAATACTGAAATGTTTGCGGTTTTGAAATATTTTGAAAATATCTCCCCTTGTCTTTTAAACTCATAGCAGTACGTTAAAAAAATATAAATTTTCTTGCATTTTCGCATTAATTACATGCTGACTCCTAATGAATTGATCTCTGACGAATTAGATTTAACTCAACGAACCTGTTTCTCACTTTAGGGGTAGCAGACACATACACGAACCTGAGGATATAGAAATATCATTTTCATTATTTATTGTTATAGCAGCTATAGTATTACTCACTATTTTCATGTGTCTACCTATTACGGTTCAAGAGATACAGCGATTGTTAAGGTCGAGCAAAAAACGCCGAAAAAATCACGATTCTTTTATGGGGGGCTTCCTTTAATTTTTAATTTAATTTAATTTTATTATTATAGCGGCAATAGAAATACATACTCTGTAAACATTTCAACTGCCTATCTATTACGTTTCATGATATACAACCCGCTAACAGACAGACGGACGGCGGAGACTTAGCACGGATTAAGAACTCAAAAAATAAGTAGGGCGATGGCACGAATACATCCTTCCAAAAATGGGCGACCAGGACAAAACTGGTTGACCTTTTTCTCAAATGAAATCCGAAACTAAGACATCGATTTCCCGGAGGCCTAACCGAAGCCAGAGTACTGTCTGGCAGCTAGTGTCAGCATTTCATTTGACGTTTTAAGAAGAAGCCAAACAGTTTAGGACAAAAATGAGTTATTTGCGACCAAGAAATGTATAATATAATATCGCAAGGTGTGACCCGTAAAATAATTATAACAAGGCGCCCGCAACTAGAGCTGGGCAAGTACCAAAAAAAAAAGTACTTAAGTACAAGTACAAGTACCGAAGGCCTGAGTACTTCAGCGTAAGTACAAGTACCGCATCTATGAAAAGTACTTGTAACTAAGTACTAAGTCTATAAAAAAGTACTGCGTACTTTTTAAAGTACTTTTTTAGAATCTTTGTACTTTGGCAGTAATATAATAAGGTTTATCGAGTTCACTTAATATATATTAATAAATAAATACCTTTTGAAAACTATAATATGTACATATAGTAACCAGTGGCTACCATTTATAGTTTTTTATAGTTTTCGGCGCTGCAGGTATAGTAAAACTTTCACCTCTCATTGCTACACTAATAAAAACTATTAGAGGGCCGCCATAGCACCTATTATCCTCCAATAATGCATAACAATTCTAAGGAAAAAATTTCCAGTAAATGTCTAAGAAAAAATTGAGGCCGTGCCTACATCAGGTCGAGGCATCGTTTATTTTATATTGGAGCGAGTCATTGCTTGCTTAACCTTGGTTTTATCCACTGACATACTTTTCTATTTTACGTGGACAGAATTGCTTTTCTCAAAATGAGCTCTTACGTCGGTGCCAACATTGAAAAAATCATTGGCGGGAAGTTGAAAAAGTGAGCATGCAGCTCAGACAGTGATTTTAATAAAACATTTAGAATTTCTTCTAATGAATATATTATCTTTGATTTATCAGTAATAACCCTAAATGATAAATTTAAAATCATATATTTCGACGAATCCACTAATGTTCTTTCTCAGTTGGTACTTGGTGCTTAGACCGAAAGAGTCAGCAATATAGTTTCTGCAGTGTATTTCTATGAACGTAGTCAGTCCATATTATACATGTCAGTGGTAATGTCATAAAGTCTAGGTATCGTCGATTTTATATTCGAGCGAGACGTTACTGGTTTTTGTTCTACTTGCCCAGTCTTATTTGTATGTAATTAGTTTGCCTAAGGTTCTGCCTTGATGCGTGAGTGCGGCAAATGCTTTGACAGGAGTTTGCATGCTTTAAAATTCAACAAAAAAGATGTTGTGCTAGTGATTGTGTATCCTTTTCTATGAAGATTTAGATATTTGTAGGTACTTAATAGACTCAGAAATACTTAAGTAAAAATCTTGATACTTAAGTACAAAACTAAGTCTTAAGTACAAGTAAATAGAAGCAAGTACTTATGTTCAAGTACTAAGTAAGGGCATTTCAAAAGTATTGAGTAATAAGTCTTAAGTAACGAAAATGTACTTTAAGCAGTACTTAAGTCTTTTTTTACTTAAGTGTTGCTCAGCTCTGCCCGCAACATTTCAAGAAATGGGATAACGTTGATTTTTATTCTCGGTTCCGACTGTAGAAACATTCGGCTTTGATGGTTTACGTTGTCGAAACATTCTGCAACAATGATTTTGGATTTGATATTCTTCCAGATAAAAACCACAACAAACTGGTAAATAAAAAGTTCTTTTCGCTTAGTTTTTAATCCACAATGGCAATGTTCCTTTAAAAATATTCACAATTACCGCAGTGCTGAGCAAACGGGTTAACCAGCAGTTGTTAATGTTTTCAACTAATGCTTCAACAAAACAAACGTGATGATCTTGTTTTAAAGAGATGAGATAGCTTTGGATCTTAGGCGCATAGAATTCGACGGGATCACTTTGCACAGCCGAGGATATTGTCAAGATCGTTATTCAATGATCTAACTAATCATTCAATTTCGTTTTGCAAATATGCCATTCTCTCGAAGTCCGAAGAATTTCAAAGGAATAAGTAAGCGAAATCAAGGTAATGTCATCGGCAAAACTATGGATGAGATTGAAAATAATGGAAATCAGATCATTAATGAAAATTAAGAGGAAAGATGGAGAAATAGTAGAGCCCTGTGGCACACCGGCATTTATAGAGTGAGCTTCAGATATAACACCATCTTGGCGACTATTAGATCAACAACTTTCAATCCATAATAAAAGTGGAGAGGAGAGACCCAGAGCTTCAAGTTTGGCTAAAAAGTATATTGAACTAAATATAGCTTTAAGGCAAAAATTTGGTTTATTATTCTAATTTATAAAACGTTCAATTACATTTTATAATTCCTTCTTGATTTGTTCCATTTAATTTAATGAAATTTGAAAGATGTTGTTATGTAAAACAACACAACGACTGAATTTAAAATTTTCCATGTAATATGGGTTATATGTGTCTATCGACTTTTAATGATGTCAGCCGTAAATGCTTGGGTAGTTTACTGTGAACTTAATCGGAAAAACAACCCTTTCTTGAATTCCTTGTGTCATTAGCTGAAGATCTTATTCAAAAAGGAATAGAAAATGGTCGTTTATCTAAGAAACGAAAATTGCCTAGCAATGTTACTCTTCGTCTTCCAATAGAAGGTGTGAAACGAAGACGGTGTACAAGGAAAAGCGGACTAAAACAATTTGTAAGGAATGTGAAATTCCTTTATGCGCAAAGACTGTTTTGCTGCATATCATATTAAATTTTTTATATAATATTTTCTTACTACCTTTTTTACTTTTTATTTTTGATAAATGAATTTGTTTTGTTTTTTTCTTCTGATATTTCGTTTTATTTTTAGTTAGATTTTATTTCAATATACTGATGGGACATATATGAATTATCATAAAAGACGGATGGGACATATATGTCCCACCCCCTCCAGCCCTCCCCTTGATATATATTTTTTAAAAAACACTTAATTATTATATTTCATATTATATTAAACATGAGATAATAATATAACCTAAAATGGAAAGCCGCTGCGAAAGGGACTGGAAGCGAATTGGCACCTTGGTGGTCGCAAACTGGCTTAGACTGGATGCAAACTGGTGATTTCCGAATACATTTCAATTATTATGCAGACTAGATAAATTTTTTGAGTTTTTAATTTATATTAAAAGATAAATATTCAATTTACTATTGTACTACAAAAGTTTAAATTTCGGCATTAAGTAAATTCTACTAAAAACCCTTCTTGTAAGGATTGCATTTCTTTAAATGGCCGCGAATTAGTGCGTTTATCCTACGTACTTTCCGGGATGGACAAACAAAAATTGCTTAAATTTATTTCCTTACGAATCGATTTTAAGCGATATTTGATGTTATTGCAGATAAGCTTCCAATAAAAGTAAAACTTTCGAATGTATTTGGAATATTAACACTAGATTTACCAAGTTTGTTGGCTTTAAAAGTAGGTTTACCCTGTGAGCGCACTTCTTATTAATTTTCTACAAAACTTAACTAATTTTAATATACCTACATATTATGTAAATTAAAATTATGCAAATCAATGAGAAGTGTGCTCACATGGGTCAAAATGACCCCTTGGTAAACCTGCTGTGCAAGCGAAAATGAAACTTGAAATTGAGATAATGAGAAAATTAAGCAGTCTATGTTATACATGTCAGTAGTAGCAACCTTCACATATTGAATAAATAACTAATAAGGAAGCGGGGTACCGTGCGAATACAGTGACAGTATGACCTATGATCAGGGGGGTGAGAGTCTACTACCAATTGTGCGTCAGTTCAACATTTCTGACATTTCATATTTTATGAAACGAAGTTCGGATTTGAATTAGCGATATTGTGATAAATATATAGTTATACGTGATTTTTAGTTAATAGTAGTGTGAAATAATTGTAAAATGTTCTTTTTTGAACGATATTTTATATAATCGAGGCTCCGGAGTCTTAAATTATTGTAATGAAGCGCGCTATACTGTGCTGGAGGTTATTGTCGTGGGAAAGCATTCTTCAAGTAAGTTTAATTGCTTTACTAATTAAATATAGTCTTTTAAGCAAAATATTTAGAAGAAATAAACAGCCATGGCAAAAAATTTAACATATTCCAATGCCGGTTTGTTTGTTTACAATTGAATTGTAATTGCTGCCTAAATTATGTCAGTCATACAAAGGCAACGCCAAGAAAAATTATCTGAAAATAAGGGGGCGCTAAAAATTTGTTTATTTTACATAGCAATTTGGATTATAAAAAATGTCCACCTTCAAAATCTCAGGATTTCATTATTGTCATGATGAAACGAATACAAGCACATGACACTAATACATTTAGCTAAGAGGCTTAGGTTTTCACCCGATATGCTCTCAGGAAGCAGTTTTGAAGTCCTCATATGAGGTTAAGGTAGAAGCACTGCGATGAATATTCAAAAAGCTCATTTAAATCTGTTGAAAAGACATCTTCAAAAAACTTCTTCGCTCATCATTTACTATGACTCTTAGAGCGCTCCTTAAGAACAGTATTGACGCGCTTCCTTCTGCGGACATGTCTATATTAAAAATCAATGAACTGAGATCGGGAAAAGAAGCGCTGCGAATATCCCAGTGGGTAGGCACCTGAGAATTACAAAATGCAACCAAAATTTGGAAAAGGAAATAAGAGCTGACCAACAATATTAAAACGAATGGTTTAAAATTAAAACAAATCAAAAAATGTATTTCTCAATTAATTATATACATAAACAATAGAAATTCATTAGTAATACAAAGATACTATAGCGGTTGACTTAAGTTCTCTTGAACTATATAATCCGTAAGATTTCTTAGATTCTTGTTTTCCATCGAGATGATATTGAACGAGATTTAGGGAATATTTCTCACCAGAATCCTTTCGATATCCCAAACCATACAAGTAACCGTCAAGTTCACAATAATTAAAATAACAATCAAAACCTTTACAACAAATTTCTTCGGTAAATTTGTTTGATCGAGTGTCGAAGACAAATCTCTTTTCGCTAGTAAAACAATAGATGCAAGAGCCAATCGAAACACAACGTACAGATGGATTAAATACAGTACGTCGAAAATCGCTGCAAATAACACTCCATCTCTGTGTTCGAGGATCTAACACTTCGACGTTATCAGTTTCGCCTCCAATCGCATATAATGCTCCATTTACTCCAGTTAATCCAAAATTCGAATTACTCGCAAGCATTTCTGGACCATACGTCCATTCTCCTTTGCCAAAATCAAATAATTCCACGGTTTTCTTACCAAGTCCACCGCATGCATAGATTTTGTTGTCAAGATATGAACACTGATGGCACTGCCTCTCTGTTTTTATAGATGGAAACTTTTTCCACTCCTGTGTACTTGGGTCGAACAACTCACAAGAATTAGTAATTGAATAGTCCTTTCCAAGTCCTCCAGATATTAACAATTTATTGTCGAATGTTGTATAACCAAAAGCAAATCGAAATTTGGTTTCTTTTTCTATGGTGCTCTCTTCTCCAAGGTCGATAAACATCTTATTTGGTGTCCTTCCGAGTAACCTACGTTGAGTGGGTTTATGAATTATATGATCGCTGCCAACTTCTTTATACTTTTTCTTAGTTAATTTAGCAATTTTATGCAAAAGTTCGGCATTCTCTGTTAAATCATCGTTGAGAAAAATTCTCGGAAGTATAAAATCCTGCTTTAATTCAGCGTAGTTAAATAAATCGACAACTTCTGAAAATATTTGAGAGAAGCTCTTGCTTTCTGATACTTTACATTCAGCCCACTTCCAGACATGTTCGAAGATCCTTTTTTCGTCGCATTGTAGATGTAATCTGTTATCAGCAAGTAAAGTTCGCATCTCCTCGATAGTCAAGTCGCTCATTAATGAGTTCTCGAAAAGTTCATCAGCTTTGCTAACGATATACGACAAACACTTATCCTCCAAACTATAAATTAGATTTTTTCCAGCAAGTCGCCAATATTTCACACAGGTGCCATCGTTGATAGATTCGGTCAGAACTAGTAAACAGAATTCGACTAGTTGCTCTAGCTGAAAAATCATTGCATATTTGATAATTTTTTCAATATCTTCGATGTCTTCTTCGAATTCGCTGGTGTAGATGAACGTAACAATTTTTTCTAAAACATCTCCAGTTATATCTGGCAGTAAAATGCACTCTTGGGATTTCTTTTTTATTTTATCTTTGAAGTAGTTACTTGCCGAGGATACAACGTTTTTGTGCACTTTGATTTCGATCCCATCTTCACTTTTTAGAATCAAATCACAAAATTCATTCTCCTTGCGCAATTCGTTCAATTGCATTAACTTAACCACATTAAAGGCCTCAAATAAAGATTTTTTCAATGCTCTTGCTTTATCCATTGAAGATTTTTTTCGCTGCTCCTGGTGTATCCTTTATAAATGAAAAAAACCTGTTGAAGGAGAATAGTAAAAATGTAGGTGGGTACTTGGTGAGTAGATTTCATATTATGTTCCATCTTACCTTTCTTATATTGCAGACTATGATTTACCAAACAATTATCGAATTCTCAGAGTTTCTTTAAAATCAATACTCGCGTCAGTCTCACTTTTAGTCAATTTTAGTTTTGTAAAAAAAAAAAATACTTTCTAAACAGCTTGTGTAAAACGCAGGAACGTCTACACTTCACAACGATGGAAATTGAATAGACCGCAGCCACAAGAAACTCACTGAAAAAGATGCACTTTTAAGTTTGAGGAGATTAAATTTAAGGAAGTAGGTAGTAGGTACAGAAGTCCGTGTATCTGAAACTATTTTTATGATACGGTACCTATGACATCTCCTTTTTATTATCCCTATACGCTTCTACCAACTGTCGGTGATATAACAAAGGAAGAAAGGACTAGTTTTGAGAAATGCAAATGACTTAAAACAATGATAAAAATGCTGCCTGAATAGGTATTTGATTGTAAATTTTCTATCGCACTATCCCTTCCTTTTCTCGCACCTTTCCTGAATATTCGCATGATGCCAGAAATGATCTTGAATGATGGTGCACATTGAGATACGTTTACAGTAAGTCTGACTTTGATATCCACATGATATATGACTCATGTGGATAGCTAAGTCTGACTTAAGATAAATAAAGTACCTGTAAACGTATCTCAATGTGCACCATCATTCAAGATCATTTCTAGCATCATCTACAGCCATGCGAATATTCTGGAAAGGTGCGAGAAAAGGAAGAGATAGTGCAATACAAAACTCACAATCATATACCCATCCAGGCAGCACTTTTATCATTGTTTTAAGTCATTTGCATTTCTCAAAACTGGTCCTTTCTTCCTTTGTTATATCACCGACAGTTGGTAGAAGCGTAGGGATAACAAAAAGGAGTATGACTCATTTCATAGGTACCGTATCATAAAAATAGTTTCAGATACACGGACTTCTGTACCTAGTACCTACCTCCTTAAATTTAATCTCCTCAAACATAAAAGTGAGCCGTTTTCAGTTAGTGTCTTGTGGCTGCAGTCTATTGAATTTCCATCGTTGTGAAGTGTACACGTTCCTGCATTTTACACAAGCTGTTTAGAAAGTGTTTTTTTTTTTTTACACAACTAAAATTGACTAAAAGTGAGACTGACGCGAGTATTGATTTTAAAGAAACTCTCAGAATTCGATAATTGTTTGGTAAATCATAGTCTGCAATAGAAGAAAGGTAAGATGGAACATAAAATAAAATCTCCTAAGCAAGTACCTACCTACATTTTTACTATTCTCCATCAACAGATTTTTCATTTATAAAGGATACAGCAGGAGCAGCGAAAAAAAATCTTCAATGGATAAAGCAAGAGCATTGAAAAAATCTTTATTTGAGGCCTTTAACATGGTTAAGTTAAGGCAACAGAATGAATTGCATAAGGAAAATGAGTTTTATGATTTGATTCTAAAAAGTGAAGATGGATTCGAAATCAAAGTTCACAAAAACGTTGTATCCTTGGCAAGTAACTACTTTAAAGATTTATTAACACTTCCAATGAAAGAAAAGTTCCAAGAGTCCATTTTGCTGCCAGATATAACTGGAGATGTCTTAGAAAAAATAATTACATTCATCTACACCAACGAATTCGAAGAAGAAATAATCGAAGATATCGAAAAAATCATCAAATATGCAGTGATTTTTCAGCTTGAGCAATTAGTTGAAATCTGTTCGCTAGCACTGAGCGAATCAATGACAGATCATAGCTGCCTGAAATATTGGCGGTTCGCTGGAAAGAATCTGATCTATAGTTTGAGAGACAAGTGTTTGTCGTATATCTCTAGCAAAGCTGATCAACTTTTCGAGAACTCATTAATGAGCGACTTGACTATCGAGGAGATGCGAACTTTACTTGCTGCTAACAGATTACATTTACAATGCGACGAAAAAAGGATCTTCGAACATGTCTGGAAATGGGCTGAATGTAAAGTGTCAGAAACCGAAAGCTTCTCTCGAATATTTTCGGAAGTTGTCGATTTATTTAATTACGCTGAATTAAAGCAGGATTTTATACTTCCGAGAATTTTTCTCAACGATGATTTAACAGAGAATGCCGTGCTTTGGCAGAAGATTGCTAAAATAGCTAAACAAAAGTATGAAGATGAAGTTGCCAGCCATCATATAATTCTTAAACCCACTCAAAGGTTAATCGGATTGACATCAAGAAAGATGTTTGTTGGCCTTGGAGAAGACAACACCATAGGAAAAGGAATTAACCATCGACCTAGTTTTGGTTATACAGCATTCGACAATAAATTGTTAATATGTGGAGGACAAGTAGAGAAATCTATTACTAATTCTTGTGAATTGTTCGAGCCAAGTACACAGCAGTGGAAAAAGTTTCCATCTATGAAAACAGAGAGGCGGTGGCATGGGTGTTCATATGTTGACAACAAAATCTATGCATGCGGTGGATATGGTCACAAAACAGTAGAAATATTTGATTTTGGAAAAGGAGAATGGAATTATGGTCCAGAAATGCTTGCGGATAATTTCAGTTTTGGATTAACTGGAGTAAATGGAGCATTATATGCCATTGGAGGTTACACTAAAAACGTCGAAATATTAGATCCTCGAACATGGAAATGGAATGTTGTTTGCAGTGAGCATCGTATTCACCAATATTTACGTTGTGTTTCGATTGGCTCTTGCATCTATTGATTTACTAAGGAAAAGAGACTAATCTTCGACACTCGATCAAACAAATTTACCGGAGATTTTTGTTGTAAAGATTTTAATTGTAATTTTAATTTTTGTGAACATGACGGTTACATTTATGGCTTTGGATATCAAGGGGATTATGCTACTAAGAAATATTCCCTGAATCTCGTTCAATATCATCTCGATGGAAAACAAGAATCTAAGAAATCTTACGGATTATATAGTTCGAGAGAACTTACGTCAACTGCTATAGTATCTTTGTATTACTAATGAATTTCTATTGTTTATTTATATAATTCATGGAGAAATACATTTTTCATTTGTTTTAATTTTTAACCATTCGTATCAATATTGTTTGGTCAGTTCTTATTTACTTTTCCCAATTTTGGATGAATGGTGTAACTTTCGGGTGCCTATACCCACTAGGAGAAACAGCGCTCTAAAAAACCTGCTGAAGCGCAGGTCATTGATTTTTAACATAGGCATGTCCGCAGATCGAAGCTCTTAAGAAGCGTTCCAGGAGTCATGCTAAATGATAGGCGAAGAAGTTTTTTGAAGGTGTCTTTTCAACAGATTTAATAATCATCGCAGTGCTTGTTCCTTAACCTCATAAGAGGACTTGAAGACTGCTTCCTGAGAACATTAGTAAGGTGCTTGCGCATGCTCATGATGTCTTGAGATATTAAATTTTATTAAGTCCCCCAAAAATATTTTCTTGATATATCACGAATATATCATTTAAATCAGAGGACACGTACTTTCTTGTATTCTGAATGTATAAATTAATATATGTATTGGTAGGGCTCATGTGACTTTTTGTCGTCTTAGTCGCTAAGTATGGGTTGAAATATATTTTGAATGCACTAAAGACATATCAGTAATATATTTGCTTCTTATGTGATGAATGTAAAACGTATCTATCAGCCTATTCAAAAGTATACGACGTTTTAAAGTATTCCTTCAAGTATTTTGTAATAACGTTAAATTTTGATACATATGACTTGTAGTTCTGCTAGCATGTGCTGACAGCTTAGTCAGGACGACACGCTAGCACCTCCAGCTAATAGCGGCGAGTCGGGGTGGGTTCACCAAAAAAACCTGACTTCCATGTCACCACAAATATAAAGATATCGTGCCTGATGGAAAAAAGTGAAGATCTAAAATGCATCTGAACACTATCCTAGTGATCGGATGTTGAGATCCCTATGCCGCACGTGACACCGCTGGCATCTGGTTTTCGATGTCTCTTTAACTACCTGTATTTGCATTAAAATTTTGACACATTGCAGCTGTGCAGCCTGTGACGTAATTCTGTGGCAGGTACCATGGTGGAATAGGGAACTGAGTTTGAAAAGAAAAGAAGTCAGGAAACTAGAGCTAAGCTCTCTGGCATCTGGGGGGAATATAAAAAGGCTCTAACGGAATATAACACGGAACTAAGGAGATCCAAAAGAAGAACCTGGCGGACCTTCTGCGATGGCATAGATCAATTGCCCGCAGCTATCAGGCTCCATAAGGTACTTTCGAAGGATCACATGAATGGTATAGGCACACTTCAAAAGGAAGATGGGAACTACACCGAGAGTTGCGAGGAAACAGTCAGGCTCTTATTAGAAACTCATTTTCCCGACTCTCTCACTCCCGATCAAGGAATAATAGCTCCAGACCCGATTGAGGTCGACAAGCATGGAGTCTCTAACAGGAGCAAAAGCCTTGCGGGAAGAATCTTCACTCCTAAAAAGGTTAGATGGGCCATTGGCACATTTAAGCCCTTTAAATCTGCTGGAGAAGACGGCATTTTTCCCGCCTTACTACAACAAGGTGTTGAAGAAATACTCTTTCCACCACAAACAATTTTTCGAGCCAGTTACGCTCTACGGTACGTTCCCCAATGTTGGAGAAACGTCAGGGTTGTATTTATACCTAAAGCAGGAAAAAGAGCTAGTTCTCTAGCTAAATCGTTCCGACCCATCAGCCTCTCTTCATTCTTGCTTAAGTCCATGGAAAAAATCCTAGACCTACACATTCGAAGTGAAATTCTGATTAAATCACCACTTCATTGTAAGCAGTTCACTTATCAAGCTGGCAAGTCTACTGAGACTGCCATTCACACACTAGTCAAAGACCTGGAAAAAGCGCTCGAAGCAAAAGAGGTGGCTTTATGTGCATTTGCGGATATAGAAGGAGCCTTCGATAATACCTCCTTCGATGCAATTAATTTAGCTGCCGAGGATAAAGGCTTTGAGCCCTCCACGGTAAACTGGATAGACTCCATGCTTAGAAGCAGGAAGATAACCACATCTCTAGGGAACTGCTCAGTCACGATCACCGCAGCAAAAGGCTGCCCACAAGGAGGAGTTCTCTCTCCACTCTTGTGGTCGATCGTGATTGATGATCTGCTAGAGAAGCTGACCAGTTCGGGTTTTAATGTTCAAGGCTACGCGGATGACCTAGTAGTTACAATGCGGGGCAAGCATGATCAAGTCATATCCGACCTCATGCAAATAGCCCTCTCCAAAGTCCGCACGTGGTGTTTAAATAAAGGCCTTAGCACCAACAAAACGGTTCCGTTCACAAGAAGATCGAAGCTTTCACTAACGGCTCCTCTTCTTGATAATACGGAATTGATATTTTCAGACGAAGTCAAATATCTGGGGATAACCCTAGATAAGAAACTTACCTGGAATTCGCATCTGTCCAGAGTGACGGATAGAGCGATGCGTTCTCTCTACACGTGTCGTCGCTTCATTGGCAGAACATGGGGTCTGAAGCCAAAAATGATGTACTGGACGTACACCACGGTTGTTAGACCCATTGTCACCTATGCAGCCCTCGCATGGTGGCCAAAAACTAATCAAAAGACGGCTGAGGCTCTGCTTCAAAAAACCCAGCGGCTTGCCTGTCTAGGAATAACTGGTGCCATGAGAACCTGTCCTACAGCAGCCATGGAAGCCTTATTAAACCTTGCACCCCTGCATTTGCAGGTGAAAAAGGAAGCGATCTCCAGTACTATTAGAGTACAAACGGAGAAACAGTTAAAGCCAGGCGATCTGGTTGGTCAATTAAGTATCTCAAAACAGATATGCTTCGAGCAAGTGACGACAATATCTGATATAATCACACCCAGAGTGGATTTTGTAAGACCATTCCAAGTGGTCCTTGGAGACCGACAACAATGGCGCTCCACTAAACCGTCCTTCCAACAAGGATCAATGGTGTGGTATACAGACGGCTCAAAAACAAACAGTGGGGTCGGATTGTTTGTATACGGCCCCAGATGCCATATATCAAAGGCTCTAGGCTCTACCCCTACCGTATTCCAAGCCGAGGTATTAGCCATTGAAGAATGTGCCAATACTTGCATTAAAAGAGCCATAAATGGCTCAATCATTAATATCCTCTCGGACAGTCAAGCTGCCCTCAAGGCCTTAAAGTCCTACACTGTCAAGTCAGGGATAGTCTGGGAATGTCTACGAACCCTCAAAAATCTATCAAAGAGAAACAAAGTTATCCTCATGTGGGTACCTGGACATGAGGGCCACAAAGGCAATGAAATTGCGGATGGCCTAGCCAAAAGAGGAGCGGAAACTCAGTTTGTCGGACCAGAGCCATTTTGTGGCACTTCAAAGTGTTACCTCAAAGCTACCCTAAATAACTGGGAGAATAAACAAAAATCCCTGTATTGGGAAAGGCTACAAGGACTTCGTCAGGCAAAAAAGTTTATCGACACCTCTGGCGGAAAAACAAAAGAACTTCTACTCCTTAGAAGAACAGAGCTCAAAATGATCACTGCGCTCTTCTCAGGCCATTGCCCCTTGAGGTATCACCTAAACAAGCTGGGTTTGGCTGAGACTTCATCCTGCCGCTTCTGTCAGGATGCTCACGAAACCTTGGAGCACCTGCTCTGCAACTGCGAAGCATTGGCCAGGCGGTGATTACTCCACCTTGAACATGCTTTTCCTCCACCAAGTTACGTATGGAACCTCAAGCCCAGAATGGTTCTAGACTTAATTAACAGTCTAAACCTATAAATGGAGCAAATTCAACGGGGACTCACAATAGATCTTTCAGGTCGCAGTGACTGCGAGGCTAACGCCTATACACCCCTTTACAAATCTAATCTAATCTAATGTATACATATATACATTTTTATAGGGAAGAGACGTAGAGAAGAGAAAGAGTATTGTGTTCTGTGTGCCGTTCTTTCCTATACATTTCACAATATTACGTCACCTAATAGGGGAACATGGTTCGTAAATGGGACAACCTTATATTTTATATACCTCTTACTGATTCATGTTACAAACTTTTTATTCCTTCCAATATCATAAATAAATACATTGCTTAAGTTCACCCTCGTAGCTCTTACTATCTAAGCACTGACCTATGCGTTTCGTGTTTTTTTTTCCTTTCTTCTGTCTCTTCCTGAAAGAATTTATATCATATCCAAAAGAAAAGTGTTAAAACATAACAGTTTATGGAGAGAATACTCTTCTAATCACATTAAGTTTACCTAGAACAGTTCTAGCCCAAGTAACAATTTTTCCAATTTTTGGTGACTGAAGGTGATGGGTAGTTTTATTAGGGGTATGTAATGGTTACTCGGTTATATAAGAATTTCAGTGGTTATATAAGAGCTTTATAATATTACCAATTGGTGATGTAGTTATATTAGAGTTTTTTAGGTTACTAATGGTTATCGTGGAAATAAGTTACTAAAGGTTTTATAAGTTGGTGATGGAAATGTTTCAATAACCGGTCTATATAACTTAGAGTAACCATTACTAGAAGGTATATAAGAAAGTTTTATAATTGTTTTCATCACCACTTTATATAACTTATTGGTAATAAGTGTTTATTGCGGTATCCATGGTTACCCTTATATAACTCCATAACATTCAGTAATTTAGGTGATTTTAATAAAAATTTAGTACTTTCGGTAATACATATACCCACTATAAAATATCGTAAAATTTTTTGGTGGCCCTTTAGTAACTACGGTGATCGTTATAAAAACAAATTACTTTTAGTGCCGAATGGAGCCATTAGAAAACTGTTTTTATTTATATAACATAATATAACCAAAGGGCATATAAGAACACTGTCTGTTTTTTTGTGACTATAATTAAGATATATAACATTACCAAAGGTTACATATTATGACTAAAGGGTATATAAGGACCATTTTCGAAGCATGGTAGTGCCTTTAGTTTATATACTATTTCTAGAAGTTTTATAAGGGTCATTCAGTTTATATAAAACTACTTGAAGTTTTATAATGGTAATTTGTTCATTTAAGTACAAGCCGCCATTTTTTCATCTATCCATTGCAGATAAAAAAGAAACTGTCGGTTAAGCCAATTTTTTAAATTGCAGATATATGGCTTCCGTTTTATTTGTATATGAAGAAAATACATCTTTTTAGGTACATAACATTTCTAAAGTATGTTATGTAATTTTTCTGAATTAATGTCACATAAGTGAAAATCTTAAATTTTGTCATATTTAATTAAAATTATTAAATATTGCTTATTTTTGGAGCGGTCTGAATTTTTTGGAAGTATCTATGATGATATTCACAGTAAAATTTCAATTGCAGCTGAATTTCAACACATACATATATGCCGAAAAATTGTACTTCTAAAATCTAAAAATATTAAACCCTTACATTATAAAAATACAATACAAAAAAAAAAATCGAAATTCTATGTCAAGATAGGTTTCGTAAATATTTGCATATTTTTGTTTTATAAAGGTAACGAAAAATAATTTCCCTAACATTTCTATCACTGAAAGTAATCAGTCTGAGAATTCCGAGCGTTGTGGAAACGTTACCATCACCATTATAAACAAAGTTTATAAAGGTAACCGAAACATTACCGCAACCACTGCTATGACCAAAATAAATTAATCGAGAGCACCTTGGGTTATATAAGAGTTATATAAGAAGTTATATTAAGGTAACCAAAATATTTTGGTTACTCATTTTATAAAACTTTTAGTTATATAACGTTACCTAAATCAAGTCATAATAATCCTCCATTTAAGCTCTATAAGGGGTTTATAGTGGTTACAAAGACGTTTCGAGTACCAGTCTATATAACTCAGGTTATATAATTTGGTAATGGAAACCTTACGGTTACTACTATATAAAAAAAATTGTTTCTTGGGAGGTCTAGCACTTGTTTCGTCAAATAAAATAAGGCACAAAAGAAAACTAGCTATAATTTGATAGAAAGTAATCTAAAGATACACCGTCGAAAATTCTATATCCTCGCAGCAGATAAAACCTAAGAAATAGTCGGACTAACAAAAAATTTACGTATATTTGCTGCGTTTGAGCTAGACCTATATAGGTACTTCATTTCCATTAAAATTAGTGAATTACACAGTGATGATGATCATACAAATAAGCTGTCTATCTGTGGTATACCTAGAATCAACCCAATTATACCCACGATTTATAAACTTAATTCATCCTATATTGATTGGTTCCCAACTAATGACTAGGAGAGTCCGTCCCTAGAAGGCCTTCTGGGGTACTAAGGGGTACTAATGGGAAAATTTTATAATAGTATAGCCATCCCCTTGGATTGTGCTCTGTGTACAATTCTATCGTATACCTATCATGTAAGGCTTCAAGTTCCATACTCAAAATGGTGAAGCCTATTGATATTTTATTTTGTAACATATATAATACCAAGATTTATGCAGAATAATGCCTCAAGTGGCTGACGAAAGTCTGTATATATAATTTACACTACAAAATTAATATTTTGCCTGCTGAGGGTTCCGACACCCTCTTCCTTTTTTTTCCGGAACAATTATCTTTTTCTTTTTTCTGTGGGATTTTTTATGAAGTTTCCCTAATTTTCTTGTTCATTTTTCTTCCTTTTTCCTGCGGCCACTTGCCAGGCTTGCGACTGGACAGCATTTTTTTTTTGAGTACTTAATGATCGAAAAAAATCTCATGGTCGGCTGTCACTCTTTCGGTATTTTCGTTGGTAGTCACTATGAACTTCACATTGAAAATGAGAAATCCGTTACTTCGCACTTCTGCTGGAGTTCATCAAATAATCTTCTATGGAGCTTCAAAGTGATGGCTCGAAGCTATTGAGTTACTTACTTGCGCCTCTACTTATTTTTCCGGATAGAAGTCTCTTTCGGATAACTCTTTTGAGGTCTTTTACCTAAGATATAAACCGATCTTCGTGGACGATTTTATTGTATATTGAAAAGTTCTTCGGAATATGAAATCCTATGAAATTGGTTATAACCATTTTTACTGTTATAGAATTCGAATTTGATCCGAAAAACCAATTTTACAATTAAATTTGCATAGAGGGTTGCCCATATGAAATTACATACGGGCATTTATCTAGGATATCTAAGACCTTAAACCAATTCTAACTCTTTTTTATGTTTATTGTTATGATTATGTTTGCAAAATTTCGTAGTCGAGATTTCGAAAGTCGGGACATAATACCCAATCCAAACTATGAAAAATATAATCCCATATTATATGAGAGGATTGTGTAAAAAATTCGGGATTTCATCATCATCAGTATTACTAATTTCTCGCATTTTTTGACAAATTCCAATGGATCTGATGGCAGGATTTCAGTGTATTCCAGGATTTTGACACTGTGATCTTGTATTTCGGGATCTGCCAGCTTTCGAGGAGAAAATTGATTTTTATTTTTTAAGTTTTTAAAAAGTGCAACGAAATTTTTGGGAATTCCATTATTCCCGGGATCTTGCTCTTCGCGATCGCTATGTTCCGAATATCAGGTATACTCTGGATTTGTTTTTTGTTTTTTTAGGTATCTATACTCCATGATTTTGAAAGTCCATAATTGTCATATAGTTCCAGAGTTCGTGCTTTATCTTCTGAAATTTTATCTTTCGGGATTTTGTCATGCAGGAGGTTTTTACTCAAGATTTTGATACCTTTTTAAATTTCAAATAATTTCCTAGGAGCTCTGACGCAATCTTTCTGAACGTGACAGTGGCATTGAAATAATTCTACCCTGGGATTGTGATTTTGTTTTAAAAGGATCATGGAGAAGTCTTTATGCTCCACAGAAGGTTTATAAATTGAAAAACTCGACGAAGGTCTAGTTACAAAACAGAGTTTGTGGCTATCTTGGTAAGTACTCCTAAGTATTCAGGTCGAAGCATGATTTTATCGATACAAAAAAAAAAATCCTCGTCTTCTAAACTGATGACAAAGTGGCTACCTTGTTGTATTTAAGTGTGTCAAGTTGATTTAACCTTTATTACTCAGCAATTTTATAAAATTTTTATTTGTTTTTTTTTTACATTCCTGTATACAAACATACCCACACTTGCACAAGAAAATATTCATCCTGAGATAAGACACGTAGAGATTCATCTCTCCGCCCCCCCCCCCCTCTTTCTTCTCCAGATATCCTTTAATGCCTTGCGGGCAACCATCAAAAGAAATGACTGCAACAAAAATCTCCAACAACAACAACAACAACGAGAACATGAAGAGAAACAGTTCAGTTCAGGAAAGGATAAAATACACTCAAAAAGGATATCACATTGAAGATGAAAAAGCAGTGAAAGCATCCCCATCAAGGAGCACATATTTATCATTTTCTTATCACAAAGGCAGCACAAACATACAATAACCCGCATCAACCTCCTACCCTACCCCTGGGTGAATGGGATGGGTGTGGGATTGCTGGATGAGTGGTGGGTGGATGGTGGATGATGGTATGTAGCACTTGTGAGATATCCCGATTCTGAGTTTTTCTTTCTTCTCTTCCCCCGTTTTTCAGCGCTCTACGCCCGGTCGCCGCACCAACGTGTAACAATCATCCACCATCCATAGTCCGTTGCTCGTTCCTTAAAGCCCATTATTGAAGTTGGAATTTGTTTTTTTTTGTGTATGTGTGTTCGTGCAAAGTGTCCTTTCTGTACCTTTTTCATCCTTTCTTATCACATGGGGACACACTCGCCTGTAGGGCAGAATATATCGGAAAATATTAAATCCAATAAGTTTCCTATGCATACGAGAGTATGTACAAGCCAGTCATGTACATGTATACCTACATACACGGTTTAGATCCTGGATTCATATACATACATCCATATACACATATCACCGTACATGTCCTTTTCCATTATTCCTTTTTCATGTTCATGTGCTCAAACATTATGCCAGGGATAAGTGTTGTAGCATAAAAGGCGAATAAATGATATGTGGGGGTGGCTCTTCTGGTGGTGTTGCCTGCTGTTGCCTGATGGCGACATTATTCGCAGCGGGGTGAATGATAAATTCGCAAGGGCCAAAAATGGACGACAAAATCTCTTTTGCTGATCCTTTTTATTTATGTATTGAGTTTTTCGTCCTTAGAAGTAGAGGAGCCATATTTCTTCTCGTGTGTTTTTTTTCTTCCTCTCGAAGAGGGGGTGGTGAGTTGTCTGTTTTTTTTTTTCTTTCGTACGGGAGGGATTGTTAGAATAGCAATGGCTTGGATAAGAATTCCGGCAGGGATGCGCTGCGTCCATTTGTGGAACTTATTAGACAAAGATTTATGCCTGTAAAAGTTTATATAAGATTCAAAGGAGTTTTGATGATGCTCTCTATGCGTAGAAGATGTTTTCTTATGGTTTTTATATACCCAAGAGGCAGACGACCTTTTGGCAAAAGATAGATTTGAGTTTTTTTTTGTTGTAAAAATAGGGTGCATGTGAATTTATGATTTTTAAATATTTACATTGATGCTATCGTTTTATGCATTCACTTTTTTTTATGCACTCCTATAGTGTGATTGTGAATTTGTGGAATTTGATTGGAGGGGGGGGGGGGTATAGTCTTATATATTTTTTGCAATTAACCGACGTTTCGACCAGTCTCTTTGAATATCATCAAGGGGTAAACTTAGCGAACAAGTAAATTTACAGCACAAAACTTTATTGCAATGAGAAAATGGTCAATAAATAACTAAATAGCTGAAAAGTAACAAATCGAAAAAAATAATATTAAAAAAGTATTGGTAACTTGTTAAAATTAGTTAATTATCAGATATCAAGTTTGTTTTGTCAATGCAGACAATTTAAGCAATAGGTATATGCCGATTTGACACTTCTGGATACTCATGTCAAGAGTTAGATTTGCTACTATTATATAACAGCGAAAACTTCAACCTGAAGGACACTGGTTTGTATCCAATCTTTATCTATGAGGGAGTCATTCATTGAAATCCACAGGCTTGATCAGAAACCTTCCCAACAAGTAGTATCCTTTCTTCGTAGTAGCACATTTTCTTGCTGGGAACGTCCACTGTGAATCGATGCACAAGTTTTGATTTCCGTAGTTTTTCTCTTTGAGAAATTAAGGTGAACTCAGGGTGTAAAAGAGAGCTCTATAAAATATCCAGATCATCGCATTGAGATTAAAAGCTAAGCTAGAGTTGATGGTCAACTAATACTGACTTATTTCCATTCCCTTTCTAAATT